>OX103979.1:59536514-59965411 GCA_944470395.2 Schistosoma turkestanicum
AATAGGTGGGTGGAGCACTTAAAGAACTCTTGAATCGACCAGCTCCACTGAACACCCAACATCGAAGCAGCATCCAAAGACCTCCCAATAATATGGCGCACCTACGATTGAGGAGATCAGTATGGCCATCAGACAAATCAAGAGCGGCAAAGCAGCAGGACCAGACAACATTCCAGCAGAGGCAATGAAAGCAGATGTGGAAACAACTGCGAAAATATTTCACATCCTCTTCACGAAGATTTGGGATGAGGAACAAGTACCATCAGATTGGAAAGAAGGATACCTGATCAAAATACCAAGGAAAGGCGACCTCAGCAAGTGTGAGAACTACAGAGGCATCACTCTTCTTTCAATACCAGGCAAAGTCTTCAACAGGGTATTGTTAAACAGAATGAAGGACTTCGTAGACGCCCAACTTCGAGATCAACAGGCCGGATTTCGTAAGGATCGATCATGTACTGACCAAATTGCTACATTACGGATCATTGTGGAACAATCAATAGAATGGAACTCACCACTCTACATCAACTTCATCGACTACGAGAAAGCATTTGATAGCGTGGATAGGAAAACACTGTGGAGGCTTCTTCGACACTATGGGGTGCCTGAGAAAATAGTTAACATCATACGGAATTCTTATGATGGATTCAACTGCGAAATCGTACACGAAGGACAGCTAACAGACTCTTTTGAGGTGAAGACCGGTGTCAGGCAAGGTTGCTTACTCTCACCCTTTCTCTTTCTCCTGGTCATCGACTGGATTATGAAAACGTCGACATCTGGAGGGAAGCACGGTATCAACTGGACAGTTAGGACGCAGCTGGACGATCTGGACTTCGCAGATGACCTGGCTCTTCTATCGCACACTCAACAACAAATGCAAGAGAAGACGACCAGTGTAGCAGCAGCCTCTGCAGCAGTAGGTCTCAACATACATGAAGGAAAAAGTAAAATTCTCCAATGCAACACAACATTAACCAACCAAATCACTCTTGATGGAGATGGCTTGGAGGACGTTAACACCTTCACATATCTTGGCAGCATCATCGACGAGAAAGGTGGATCCAATGCAGATGTGAGGGCACGGGTCGGCAAAGCGAGGGCTGCATTTCTACAGTTGAAAAATATCTGGAACTCCAAACAACTTTCAAACAAAACCAAAATCAGGATTTTCAATACAAATGTGAAGACAGTTCTACTGTATGGAGCGGAAACATGGAGAACTACCAAAGCCATCATCCAGAAGATACAAGTATTTATTAACAGTTGTCTACGCAAAATACTTCGTATTCGTTGGCCAGACACCATCAGCAACAACGAACTGTGGGAGAAAACAAGTCAGATTCCAGTGGAGGAGGAAATCAGGAAGAAGCGGTGGAAGTGGATAGGACACACATTGCGGAAAGCACCTAACTGCGTCACGAGACAAGCCCTCACATGGAACCCTCAAGGCAAAAGGAAAAGAGGAAGGCCAAGGAACACGTTACGCCGACAAATAGAGAAAGATATGAGAGGAATGAACAAACATTGGACAGAACTGGAGAGGGAAGCCCAGGACAGAGTTGGTTGGAGAAAACTGGTGAGCGGCCTATGCTCCATTGGGGAGAAACAGGCATGAGTAAGTAAGTGAGTATAAAGTTGAACGGAGTTTCAACAATGAATCAAGCTGATATTTTAACAGTGAAATTAAACTGAAAATTTTCAACCAGATATCCATCAAGGTGATATGGTGAGTTGATTTCAAAATCAAATGACATTTTGACGAGCTATTATAAACCACTTGATTTTTTTGCTCTCTATTCTTGTTTTGGTACGGTTCCAGTTGTTTGGTAGTGTCTGTCTATATACAATTTTTGCAAAGGTTCGTTTGATGTTTAGTTGTGACCGAGTGGAGATTCACCATGATCATCACTACAGCTATTGCGGACCCGTCACTCAGAGGATAAATATATACAGGGATATGAATTTCTTTGCTGGCCATTTCATAATGTCAAAAGAACACCAAAATCAAACGAGAAATGACAGGCAAAATTATAGAGACATTGAAGCAAAGAATGGCAGAATCTCAGTTGAACGATTAATAGTGAAATTGATTATAATATTGAGTGTTTCTTTTAAACAACTCTCGTTCTCCTCATACAAGTATTTCTCTACAGATGTAATGTCGTGTCTCAGCGTATACAGTATTTTATGAATTGTGTTAATCCTGCTTGCAATCCTTCGGGAGTTACTGTATTTTCCGAGCCCGGTGTAGGGTTTAATTTGTCCTACAGATGTAATTCTAAAACTGTAAACGCAATACTGCGAATCGACGATAAATCAGAAGAATGAAAACTTGGTTTTAAACTGTATCTGTTTTTTTCAAACAAAAAGCGATTAAATTAGTACAATAAATTAGGAAATTACAATTATCAAGTAAGATGAGCAAAGGTACCGGCCAGTATAGCGTGTCTTTAGAAAATGAATAAAAAACATGAGTCACATCTATATAAAATAAAATAATAACATCCTTCAATCGATAGGTCATTCACAACAAAGAAGTTTGTAGACCGGTCAGACTAGATAACGTGGTGGGTGCCTAACCAATCATATTGGTTAGTTATGACATAACCAGAATTATTTATATAATAACTAACACCCGGATAAAGCAGTATAGTTAAGGATACGGTCAACGTACTACAAAACACTTACCAGAAAATAATTCACACAATTTGATCTTTTTTCTGGTAGTTTTCAGGACTTCATTTCAGAGAGTTATGATATATGATTGATTAGTTACATGCTGCTATATCTACCACAAGAACCCGAAAGAAAACAAATGTTTGGCACCTTAGACATCGTAGACTAAGTTTTTCGCCCCGCCTTCATGAATGATGGTCAAATACACTACACTCCAATTCCCATGGAAAATGTAATCAGCAATTTTGAAATGGACAACGCTCGATATGAAGAAAAGCACTGACTACTTTAACGGGGAGGAACATGCGAAAAAGGGGGGAGATTATCAACCTCTCCTTGTCTTAGAAAAACGTGTAATATGAAGTTGACCCATCTTGAAGAAAAGCATCGGAAGGTGTAGAAAGTCAGAATTTTCGATAAGAACATCAAGATAATTCTATAGTATGAAGCGGATAACCACGAAAGTAATTATTTACAGGATGCAAGTGTTTATTAACAGTGGTCTAGAAGTAATAATAAGGATACTTTGGTCAAAAATCATCCGTAACAACCAATTATAGGAGAGAATGAACCGAATTCCAGTTGAAGAAGAAATTTGTAAATGGCACTCGTGGTTATAATACATACTCTGAGGAAAGCACTCAACCGTGTCACAACACAAGCCCTCATTTAGTATCCTCAGAACAGTAGGATCAGCGAAAACATTCCGCCAAGGATTGGATGCTGACATGAGAAGAATGAACAGAAATCAGATAGAACTGGAAAAACAGGCTCAGGAAAGTCTGGTTTGGAGAATGCTCGTCGGTGGCCTATACTCTGCTGTTGGTGGCAGGCGTAGGTAGACAAACCAAAGTGCTGCTGAAAATCAGAAAGGTATATCATGTTGAAATGAGACTAATTGGTATCAAAGAGTACTGTAGTTCGAGTTGGGGCCTCCAAGCCTCACATCGATCAGCTAACGATTTTGTGGGATGGTGTAACATGCATAATTAAGCAGGTAAGTAATGAGCCGTTGATAAGCGAAGACAAACGTGAAAACTTTCATCTCATCTCTTGTGTAAAATATGGATCAACAATATATGGCATTTTAAATGCATGTGTGATGCTCAGTTGAAACATTACGTTGATGATCATCTCTGCAGTTGACCAAATAATTTCGCGTATAAATTATCCTTGGAATTCAGTAACATATACATTAATTGGTGATAAAAAAATGGCTAGCAATGATTTCCTGAACGCGCGTTTTGCTTCATCAGGACATGGCAGCTGATTGAATATCTGTTGTTTGCTGAAATAGCATAAAGAAAAATGTGTTAACTAGGACGAACCATAATAGTGAGACTGAAACAACCACGGCAAAATTTATAAGCATATTCTTTCAAATTCTCAGTAAACCCTTTAATCACAAACCACAAAAGGGATGATATGCACAGTATAGCTTCATGCAGAGTCAATAATTTTTCGGAAAATGTCAGGATAAAATAGTTTGCTTACCCGGAATTCGATGGCCTCAATAACCAGCAAATCCGACGCATTCCGAAGTGAGAGCTTATTATTCCGCTATATATTTTTACTTTGAATAACTAAATCAATTATCATTTTGAACAATAGTAGTGCTTTTGTAGTGTGCCTATTTATTGTGTGTTCTTAAGCTCGGTTTATAAGTCAGAAGATGAACTCGTTTTGATGAATACGTTTATTCGAGGCACACCACATAGTGAAGCGAATCGGAGAAGGCTAAGAGCCAACTCTTTGGATTACTATGCGAGCGAATGGGCGAAGCGAATTGGAGAAGGCTAAGAGCCAACTCAAAGAGATAGAGTATGACTAAGAATATATAGTCAGATAAGAATAAGACAGACATATGACAAGCGAAATAGGCATGCACAGACATGAATAAAAGCGACGAATGATTGACACTTTCACTAATTTTTTATGCGTATAATAAATAAAAGTTCCTGTTCGTTATACCATGTATATCCGTGCTGAACATCTTTCACTTGGTGATTGTTGTACAATATGAAGATATAAATGTAAAAGTGTTCATTTCCTAAATGTCGAGTAAATTATGTTTTAACATACCAGTGATGTAAAGCTCAAGGTTGAGGACATTATAGGTATCAAGGTCCTTCTGGATAACGAATTTATGTAACATCATATGGTATGTTTTCACTTCATGTGCAAAAAAGTCGTTCCACTTGTTTGTATTCTCACTAAATAGCTTTGGCTTTTGAGGTTTCGAAAAGTTAAGGCCTATATTATTTGTATTGACCTCGCATGTCGATATTAGGGTTAACATGAATTTCGTGATTGTGAATAAAAATGCGTATAATCGACACGCATTTTCTTTGCAGACTATTCCTACGTTGAGTTGTTCATGAAGTGTGATTTCGGTTTTGGCGATTATGTGACCTTAAAACTTCATGTTGTTTGCCATAGTCTAAAACTTCTTTGACCACCTTAACCAAGAATGCAAGCATTTTCGGGTTGCGATTTTCCCACTGTTAATGCAAATACTGCTTCAGGATTGGCTTTTGTCGGGACCTGAACTAGTGATAGGTAGTGCTGACTGCCTCACTTTTCGTGGCAGTCTCATCATTGCTGATTACCAGGTATGTGACACAATCTCAGCACAGATGCGGAAGGCTCGATTGGCTTCTGCCAACTTGCATCACTTATGGTGTGGGCGAAATATCAGTCTGCTAACCAAAGGACGAGTGTACTGCGCAGCAGTTCCCGACGTCTTACTGTATGGATGCGAAACATGGCTAGTAAGAGTAGAGGACATTAGTAGGTTATTAGTATTCGATCATATATGTCTTCGAAGCATGTCTCGTATATCCTGGGACAACTGGGTAAGCAATGCTATAGCTAGAAAACGCGTACTACGTAAGGATGGCAGATCAGTAGATGGATTATTGAAACTTCATCAGTTGAGGTGGTTGGGACATGTGTTGCGTATGCTTAACCAATGACTGCCTCGTCGAGCTATGTTTTGTGGTGTAGTAGAAGGTTGAAATAAAGCTAGAGGCGGCCAAACTAAGACATGGCACAAACCCATGAAATTATTGACAAGTGGACTGAGTCATGTTGGTAGTTGTAGACTACTTGTTTGGGGTCCGCGAGATGCTAGTAATCGACGGCTAGATACCTTGAATGAAATGGATCATAGTCGTCTGCAATGTTGCAGGTGCATTCATTCTTTGTGTCCTCGAAAATCCTATCTTCTGAACTCCTCATCACATTTATCTTTTTCTTTTTAAGTTTATTTGACCAGATTCTACCTCCTGAATAATATCATCGAACCTTAATCCCTCCGATTACTGCCAGTACTTCTACTACCTCTAGTACTATGGTATTCGAACTGACAGTCGCGTCTCTAAAGTGATGCGGTATGGCAACTTGAACTGATGTACGTACGCTCCAATTTCTAACGTTTTGAATGACTGACGGATTTTTTGACGTCGCCTGTAGCTGCAGATATCCTAATGAATCATCAATTCTCTGTTCTTTACCTCCTATTGTTGCTGGTCCCTGATTGTCATTATATGGCTGTCTTTTTAGGTTTCGCTTATTGTTTCTTGGTCTGTATGAACAGACATTCACTGCCTCTCATACTTTCGGCTGCATACCATGTAATTCATAATCAAAGTAAATTCTTCAGTATTCTAAGTATTTTTATAATAAACAGTTCAAAGCGTCTGTTTGTCGTTTGACAGCGTCGTCAAATAAACTAGCTACTCCATCAATCTTTCTGTTAAATCTAGGTCTTCATTGTAGGTGCAATAGAGAAGCTTTCATATGACAGTTAAGTTTCGTCTCTTAAACTATCATCTCACTCTGGGAACCTACTTTCATTTTCAAACTGCTCGAATACTGGACATCAAAATGGTTTATGCACTATTGGTTTTGTATTTAAACAACCTTCTGAAAGCAGTAGTGATGGAAAAAGCAGTTGTGGCAGCTCAAGGAAACTATTATTAACAATTGTAAAACAGAAACGATAATATCAGTATACAAAATCCGACACGTGTTCTGCTCACTACCTTCTCCTGACGCTGGTATTGTTCACAAAATTGAGGGGACGAAAATCGGATGTACAGCGTCTAAACTGCGTTGGTGGACACAAAGGATCCACATGGAGTAGGTGGAAAACTTTATTTCTAAATCAGTAGTGCACATAGGCTCTAGTATCCTGGGAGAACAAATGGTCTATGAATCTATTGTTGGTGAACGACTATCACCTATTTTAGCTTAGTCACCCACCTACGCACGAATTTAACGATAACTGATTTCTGTGGCACATGTATTTTTCGATGTCTTTTTTGTTCAGTGTTTATGTGTTTAGATAAATGAAACTTTTCATTTGAGATTTTGTGAATTATTAAATGTTTTAGTCACACTAGACAGTTTCAGTGTCCGCATTTTTTTATTAGAAGCTTATTGGTTATTAAACTGCGAAGTATTTTGTTACTCGGAAAACTCAAGTAGTTTTGCTGTTTTTAACTTCTGTAGAGGGAGTTAAATACTAAGTTGTCATATGATTCTCATTTTATCAACAATGATAACAAGTTTTGTGACCGTCAATCAAAGACGTACTTCAAATTCCCCTCGATTCGTCATAAATCCGAGGATGTTAATACTTCTGATTCTTTCATTCAATCAGGATACAAATTCAGCTATGAAGTAGACTCACCTGTTAAACAAATTGAGTTTACAAAACCATCAGATTTAATCCGTCTCAATGGGCTAGATGGTCGAAAACAAACATTCGACTTCAGTACAGCTTTTAATTTTTCCGAAACCAAGTCTGACAATCTGGAAACTGGCAATAACTACAAAACGATCTTCACCTACTCCGATCCTATTACAAATAGTGAGTTGTTTGTATAAAACCTAATATACAGTATTTATTTTACTCTGAAACGTACAAAATTTTAGGAGGTTTTCAATGTTACTAATCTGAATTTTATTCTGATTAATATAATAATAATAATGGCGTTACGCCATATAATATGTTTGGTACAATATGAAATTTTCAGCACGTAATATTTCAACAGGTTTTTTCTGTAAAAAAACGTAGTGATCGGCTGTTGGAAGTATGCAGTTCGGTAATCGACATCTTATTAACTGTTTTTCTTTTTTTCAGCCACACCGATGTTTCGAATTGTGCTTTTTGGTACCTCCTTAAGCAATAAGACGTCTACTCTTTATATCCACGTCTGAATAGATTTTGCGATTAACAGTCATAATTCACGTTATGAAACAAACAAAAATAGATGTTTTTTTGAAATATCCTTTTGTAAGGAAGCAGGTAGCCCAGTTATCCTTGCTATTTTCCGAATTAGGACTTAATGTTTCTTAGTCTTCAATGGCTATTTTTCAAAACAAGTTTATATAAAATGATACGATCTGTGATTCTCGAACTTATGAGCTATAAACATTGCAAATCTATACCAGGGTATATAAGCAAATTATACGATTCGATTTGTTATTTTTTAAATCTCTGCTAGTACCAGTTTACTGACTGTAGTTCGATTACATTCACTCAAATGAGGTCAAGGCTTGTTTGTTCTCTAACACTTAGTTCATAACTGAAATCATTAACCACTGCTTAATTTTGTTTTGCTTTTATTGGTTACTGTGTTTAGGTATTGTACCTCTGGAATCATGTAGCTTAGTTAGTTGAGGTAGAAATCAAATGAACCTATTTGTATAGTGAATCATGAAATTGATTGTGTTTATTGTCTTTTTTATGCGTATATTGACACTACAAGCTCCTGTACCTTTTTATTAATTACAAATTATGACTTTAAATTGACATTTACAAGTATAGACAGAATGATTAGTACACATTGAGCATTCATTCCCGTTTAACTAGTACAGTATCATTAACATTTTTTTATTCTCATAGTTTATGTCACGAACTGACCTTAGACAACCATTGAAAACCTGGAGGTTTTGGACTCTTGTTTTCTCCTAATACAGCACATGGCAGTGCATATTTAGGAACCCATTAAAAATCAAATCAAAGACCTTCAGGCCTCGTAGTGACTACTTAAGCTTTAGATTGCTGAAGTAGGATTCAATGATTTAGATTCATCACTAATCAGTTGGCGATAGTGTTTGATCGTCATCCATCCATTGTGATATTTATCACAAGTCTAAGAAAGCTGAACTCCGCTCATGGTTTCTTAATAGAATGTTGGAAATCGCCCTTCAAAGTCAGCCATGTGATTGAAATATCTAAATCATTGGATAATAGCTGAAGATTAATCGGTCTCTACGGAACCTAAATGTTTTGTGTTTAAACTTTGGCGGAGTCGTAGACATGCATTGCTGAAAAGTCCAATACTCGGTCGGGACGGATATCCAGCGGTCCCTGGTTGTTCCTTTATAACAGTGCTTATGTATTTAATAAGATAAAATAATGACTATGATCAATCCGTGCTGTAAATTATAAAATTTCCTATGACTGGTATATATCAGTGTATACTTTACTGTAATTATTAAGAATAAACTGTAAGATATTTCTGCTTATCATTTCATATTTATTTTATCATGCTTTTGTAATTTTAGCTGTAGACTATCAATTAGACATTTGTGATTTTATGGATTCTGCATATTCTAAAAATGTAAACAGCCGAATACATTATTCGTTCCTTGTTCTCTCAGCTCTACTATTAGTTGTATTCTTTCCATTTTTGTGCTGGTTTTATGTGAAGGTGAGTTAACTATGGATCTATTTATATTGTGTATCGTAATGCAAATATTTTTCAATTTCGTTTGCTCTTTATATCATCTTTCATCTTTGAACTAATCCGTTTACTAAAGCCATCAACTTGATTAACAGTTCTCTCATACTATAATTAATCTCAGGATATTAGCTAAAGTTATGAACTTGATATTTTTGGTGCCAATACCAAAATAGTTTTCGTGAATATATACAATGATTTTGGGTGAATTTTCACATTGTCATTTTTCGCATGATTCATGTTTACATTCCTAATCACAAACCAATCAAATTGCATGCCTTATTCTGTACAAAATTTTGAATTTTATCTAGATGATATTAAACTTGAAAATTTAAGCTAATTTCTCTCTACTAATGTGTATGATATGAATACAATCCTAGTTATTGTGTAAATGTAGACAATGAATATATCAAGTGCAGTGGTAAGTTATCAGGAAGAAGGGTTTGGAATTTCCCATTGTTTATATGCTCATAGAATAATAAAATGTTGATAGATATCTGGACTCACTGTGTCTTTGTAGATAAAGCATTGAATACTTGAAGTGATAAACAATATTGAGTTCAAGTTTCAGTGTCGAAATCAGCATTGAAATGCGGGTGCATCTTGCTGATTTTCACCAAATCGAATGTCGTTGACTGCCTTATTATACATTTGAATATATTAGGAAGTTTTAGGTTTTTGTCGATGTTGATATTCATGGTTAATTTTTCATTAAACTAGCCAGGTTTATTGTTCTCGTATAGTCGATGTAACATTTGTTGAGAACTTCAATTTTTTGCATGAAAAGTGTAATTTAATGCCCTGCTCATAAACTTATGTGTAACACATTTACAATATCCGGTCAAAGTAACTTGTAATTAGCCAGTGAGCACAGGTAGACATTCCTATACAAATCATATATGTGAATATTTTGTGTTGTAAATTGCTTGTTTACCTGTTTTCAGCTGTTATTGTATCGCCGTACATGATTAGCATTAGTATGCATTTCTTGATTGTCATCCCGATGATTAATTGCGATTTTTTTTACATGGCTAGATAACCTCAACTTCGTAACAATACAACAACAATAAGTTTTCAATAACAGATGCAGAGAAGAAAAGAGCTTATTATGATTAGATTTTAACTAATCCAACATATCAGCACCCTCAACCGATACTGTAGGTTGTGTCTTATTTTTGTCAATTGGGTTTGTATTTACTTAAATTGACAATACATAGGATAAGAAACAGTTTCTTTGTTTTACATCTAGATATATTTTACTAAAGTTTTATGATTTGGTCTAAACTAGCGTGATATTATTTTATAAATCAAACTGTAATTAATTTGCCGCAAAAAGTAAAATGTTTCTTCTATTATTAGCATCTTACGAAAAGTGAACGAATCATCGTATTTCGGCTAGGAAAACGAATGAAATCTAAGGGACCAGGTATGTTAAACATTGTTTTTTTTTCAAATTGATTATTCAGACGTCATTAGTAAAGCTTTGAATGATCCCTTTAATGCTACTCAAGACTGAATTTGTCGGTCTTTATTAGGGTATTTGAATATTGATTTTATTATCTCGTTACATGTTTTATAGAAGAGTTTTAGCTAGCAGTGAGACCCAAGAAGAACAGGTTATATTGAGACAGTTCACATATGAGCAAAGACTAAAAATATATACTTCAATTACTTAAATTCATTAGTAAGAATATGAACACCTTACTCATCAAATAATTTAGCGGATATTATCATTTAGACTGAACGGTACAGGATTTTAGTCCCATCGTAAATAGTAACATTCGGATGCGAGTAAATTTAGCTGGCGAGTCACAAACATGACAAAATACATCCTTAATTCCAACGCTAATCATAGTCCACTGATTTTATTGGAATTAATAATTTCAGCATTTTAAGCACTTTGTAGTCATGCTTTTATCAAATAATATAGTTAGCCAATCAAATCTATTCATACTTAATTTACTTAACCATCTTATTCACTTTTTTCAAGAAAATTTGTCGACAATTGTTCAGCAGAAGAGATATTGTCATCTAACAAATCACGTTAATATACCAAAGTAAAAATGAAGTCACCTAAAAAAATAAAAGAACTATAACTTATCTACTGTCCAATAAAATTAATACATAGTTATCAGGACTGATTTTCTTCTCCCTTTCATGTGACTACGTTAAATGTAACTCTGTGAGGGTAGACTATACAATGTGGTCAAATAAGTGGTTCTTACTTTCTAATGAATGCACTAGAATTTAATAAACCTATAATGATGATGTATGAAATGCTTTGGCTATTATCCTTTATTTACAGTTAAAGAAGCCTTTTTTTATCTGCTTAGAAATTTACCTTTATATCGATTTGACGGTTGTTGAGTGTAACAAGTAATGCAGTTATTGATTTGAATTGTGTAGAGTTTTAACTTTGATAACGCTGTTTGTTCCATAATAATAGGTTTATCGCAACTAAATTTTCTGTCGCTGAAAACTTTGTTGATGACTGATCGTGTGATTACAGTGCTTCTTTTAAATAGACGAACTACCACGAATCACTCATAATTTCCATAACTGAAGGCCCGCAAAATTCTTATCACTAAAAGTTTGACTACTTAATATGATTAAGTAGTTAAGTTTTAATCAAGAAATCTTGTACCAGCTTCTTTTGAGACTCTTCACAATGAATTCGGATTGAAACATTAAAGTTCAAGAAGTACTAATTATTCTTTCAACCTATTATTAGTTTCACCATCTTTAGCTTCGTCGCATATGTTTAACTATTAGAAGAATAGGTAATTTCAATTCAACAGCTGTTTGTGAATAATTTTTATAAGTCATGTAGTGATTAGTAAATATGTTCATTATAATGTGTTAATCTACAAATCATGTAGGGATCCCATGTCAAAACTGCAGTCGTCATCAATGCATATACATATTTAAATTCTGTTGGTTATTTGATTCATTTTAGAATTTCTATAAGTACGTATTTGTTTTTCCTTCTTATTTAATAAATCTTGTTCTTTGAGCTGGATGATTTGACATTGATGCTTTCGTTATATGTCTAGGTCACACCATCAGAACAAGCTTTCGATAGAAGTGAGTTATTCGGATTTCTTCACATTTGCCTGGTAGATTGATTTGTGGATCTTGAATTTGATTGGGTGATGTTGACCCGTTCTATCATGGTATTCATATTTAATGGTTCAGTCAGTCAGTCAGTTGCAAAGTAGAACTTCGTACGTATGTTCATGTTGCCATACCACATTATTAGCACAGAAATGCAAATGTCAAATCAAATCCCATAGTGATAAAGACAATATAGGTATTAATGGAAATGAAGAAGACTAGGGTTCGAAGATATTATTCAAGAAGTATAATTCAGTGAGATAAGGCCAGAAAGACAAAGGTAGAGGTGCTGACCAATCCAGAAGATTAGGATTTGAGAGAGCACAAAGAATGGATGCACTTGCGCCACTGCAAACGATGTTGAGTCATGTCGTTCAAGGTCTCTAACCATTGGAGACTTTCGTCTCGCAGACCCCAACCAGGTAGTCTACATCTACCAACATGACTCAGTCCACTTGTCAGTGACTTCATGGATTTGTGCTATGTTTTGGTCTGGCCGCCCCTAGCTTTCTTCCAACCTACTCCTACACCACAAAACATAGCTCGTCGAGGCAGTCGGTGGTTAGGCATACATAACACATGTCCCAACTACCTCAACTGATGAAGTTTCACCACTTCATCTATTGATCTGCCATCCTTACCTAGTACTCGTTTCCTAACTATAGAATTGCTTACTCGGTTGTCCCACGATATACAAGCAATGCTTCTAAGACATCTATGATCGAAAACTAGTAACCTACGAACATCTAGTCTTAATGGCCATGTTTCACAGACATATAAGAGAACGGAACGAACTGCTGCGCAGTACACCCGCCCTTTGGTTAGTAAACGGATATCACGCCTACGCCATAAGTGACGCAGGTTGGCAAAAGCCAATCGAGCTTTCTGTATCCGAGTTGAGATTTCGTCAGTCACCAGGCCAGCGGCACTGATGAGACTACCAAGATAAGTGAAGCGGTGTACACGCTCGACTACTTCACTCCCTATCACTAGTTCAGGTGCCGAAGCAACCCAGTCTTGAAGCAACATTTTGCATTTCGAGGGGGAAAACCGCATCCCGAACATGCTTGCATTGTTGCTTAGGGTAGTCAGAAGACTGCATTTTGTCAGCGTCTTCACCGAATAGAACTATGTCATCGGCATATTCTAGATCAGTAAGCAACTTTCCTGGTAGAAGGTCAACCCCTGAAAAATCTGACGAGCTTAATGTTAACTCTAAGAGGATGTCTACGACAAAGTTAAACATGAATGGGGAGAGTGGACAGCCCTGACGGACACCACTTGATGTAGAGAATTCCGGTGACAGTTCGCCATAAGCCCTCACTCGACCAGTGGTGTTCGAGTAGAGAGCTTGTATGAGGTTAATGTACTTCTTTGGTACACCTTTCAATGACAGACACTGCCACAGAACCTCACGATTCACTGAGTCTAATTCCGCTTTTAGGTCCAGGAAAACAACTATTGTCGGACGCCTAAATGTGTGTCTGTGTTCCAGGACCTGTCGTAGTGTGAAGATGTAGTCTATGCAGCCACGTCCAGGTCTGAAACCAGACTGGTTTTCTTTAGCCTGCTCTTCACGCGCTAACAATTTAGAAACTATATTGCCACAAGAGGACTTTTGTCCTTTCTTATTGATTGGGACAATCAAGGATTGAGACCAGTCGGATGGGATTACGTACAGTTCCCAGATTCTACCTAAGATCTCAGTCAACCTAGCTGCTGAAACTCGACCACCATCCTTAAATATCTCAGGGGTCAGTCTATCAGGACCTGCAGCTCGTCCTGGTTTCAGATTTCCTAACGCTTTCTCAACGTCATTAAGACTAGGGGGACTCACGTCGATTTGCCATTCAGGATGACTGGAGATCGTGGGTAACCGAAGAGTGACTCGAGGCCAGTTGAACTGATCCCTAAAGTGTTCTGCCCATCGATCCAGTCTCCTGGATTGAGAATGGATAATAAGACCATCCTTTTCCGAAATAGTCTCACTCACAGTTGGGTTCCTAATACCAGTTTCCTTGATGAGTCTTAATAGTTGCCTACTGTTGCGTATCGCCGCTGCCTTTTCCATCTCCCTCGCTTTCTCCACCCATCACCGTTCTCGATCATTGCGTAGGCTTTTTGTCAGCCTATGTCTAAGCTGACTCAGCTCCTCGTCGCCCTCAGAGCCACTCGGGATGCGTTTTCGAGCATTCATCAGTTCAGTGGATTCGACTGAAATCCGCGTCTTCATCCCAGCCTTATGGTTTACCTTGTTAGCAAATATCACTGCTGTTTCCACAGCCTTTTTGATACCATTCCAACCTGCATCCGGATGGGAATCGCTTACATGGTCGCCTAACTGTTTTTCGAGTTGTTCCTGAATTATATTCACAGCTTTATTATCATTAAGTAGAACCCTAAGAGGTTTCTCTGCGATATTTTTCCTTCGTCCAGTATGCCTCAAACAAATACGCGCTCGCACTAGAGGATGGTCTGAGTCTGAAAAAGTGCTCCAGAATGAGCGGCAGGCTTCGATAGAGCCTCTCCACCGTCGGCTTATAGAGATGTGATCTAGTTGCGTCCAACGTTGAGACGACTTCGGCGGTCGCTTTTCCTTACGTCTAAAGTTAGTGTTTGCTAGGAATAGGCGGTTATCTGAGCACAGTTGCAACAGACGGTCACCATTGTCTGTTTTCTCAGCCGCGACACCATAACATCCAATCAGGTGTCTTTCATTTTCACTTGGTCTACCTACTTGAGCATTGAAGTCACCAGCCATTATAACTATATCAGAGCGCTTAACTTTTTGGAGGAGGTCCGAAAGCTTTGTGTAAAACTCATCTTTTACATCATCTGGGCTGCAGTCAGTGGGGGCGTAGGCTGAAATGACGAAGAGGCAATGACGAGTGTCCCTATCCTTTCGAGTCCTTACTTTCCCGTTCAGTCGGACGGCGCACAAGCGACTATCTACAGGGATCCAGTCTAGGAGAGATTATTCTGCCCTACGACTCAATGCTATGCCTACACCAGCAAGACCCCTGGAAGCAGCATCAGGGCTACCGGATACACGAAGAGTAAGTCGAGTTGTTTCTTTATCTTCAAATGGTGAGGTCAAATGAATAATGCTACTCGGACCCTGTATGAGCGTTTCCGAGACGCAGCATACATCGATGGCACGAGATTCTAAAGTCCTAGCTAATGATGCCTGTTGCCCTATTTGACACAATGTCCGTACATTAAATGCTCCAACATGTAGTCTAGAACGGGGTTTAAGGAGACCAGGAATGAAGTTTTGAGAACTCGTGTCGTCTGCATTAGCTGTGCAGTGTGATAAATGAATGTGAGAAGAGTTAGTCGTGGAGATAAGAGAGGTATTAGGGAATGTAGGAAGGATTTGATTTTGACCAATTTGGTCTCGCGTGCTGTTACGGGTATGAGGGCGGTTGTCACTTCCCGACTGCCCACACCGTGGAAGGTTGTTTCTTGAGGGAAACACCTTACTGCTCTCATACCCTTCTTCAGTCAGCAGTACGACTTCGCCCTCAGACCTGGAGTAACTGCTTTTAGTTTCATCGTTCTCCAATCGACCTGCGTGGCATGACAGAACCTTCAGGAACATATGTTCGAGCCAATATAGCTCGGTTGGGTCATGACGATAAGCAAACCCGACCACCACGTCATGGTAGCAACTTCGGTCGGGATATTTAATGGTTGCTTATGCTTTTTATAATGGGCTGATAAACTAAATCTGTTTCCATGTATTTAGTGGTCACTAACTTATCTTGATTCAAAATTCTTAGAGATGTTCTGGTTTTCTTTGCTTTGCCTCTGTCTTCGACTACAATGTTCTTACAGTTAAACATTTGTCCTTATGTGTCCTTTACATCACTTCAGCATCGTTTTCCTCTTATTGATCTTTTATTATTTCGTTTTAAAATATGGCGACTTAATTTGATGATACACTATCTACATTGTTTAAGTCATCCGTGCTTTTTATTTACCTTACTGAATAATATCTCATTAGTTTATGTGATTAGACATTCAACCATGTATGATTAACCTTTTTTCTTACAGATTAATAAATTATCTTATGGTTGTAGAATAAATAGAATTTCGTACTCCTAGCATTCTTTGCATTTATTCCATTTAAGAATTTGACATTACACCAATCAAATTTTGTGTCCACAGTTGATTGTTTGCATTTTTATCAGTGACAACTTATTTTACTCCTCTCTTTTACTCTATGTAGTGTTATCACGTTATTCATTCTTTCAATCGACACAAAATGAAATAAAACACGATCTCATTGATAGTTTTATTATTATGAAGCTTATTTCGTGCATCATTGATAAATTATCACTTAAACTGACCTCTAATTCATATTAATATTATTTCGATTAAATATTTTGTATGTAAATGATCAATCGATCCCTTGATATATATACACCTAATTGACCAGAGATATTTTTGTTTTCGAAAATCATGATCAATTGACATCAGTGAATCGATTCGATGCACAAATTATCAATTGTAATAAGCTTAGACATATTCATGTTTTGATCAATCGATAATGTTCTTATTATCCTTATTCTCTTGTATAAAATATTTTATGCAAATTTATTACTTTGATCTGGAAAACTATTTGGAGAATGTTTTTTTTATCATCAGTACTTTCTACTTTCTTTTTCTTTCTAGGTTGGGTATTTCTATTACCTATATGTGATCGTTATCATTTAATCACTCTCGATGATCAACTAGTGAAGATTAAACCTGTATCTGTAAGTGACTATTTGTTGAGTCTTCAAAAAAAAATAGTTTATCATATACGTCTGGTGCTTAATTAAACACGTGATGCTGGCTTTGTAGCCGCTAGCGAGTTGGGTACAAAAACTAGAATGTTTATAAGTTTATGCATTGACCTTGATGTTCTGTAAGCCTCTGGAGACATTCGAAAATGATTGGTACTATGGTTGATAATCATCTGACCAGGATTGTAACACATAACTTATCAATTCTCAAGGACTGTCTGGGAACTGTCTAATTGGACGTTATTTGAACAAAGTGTTTTTAATGGTAGCTTAGCTTACGAAAACTTTTATGAGGAATTCTCAAGAGCTTCTCATAGCTCCTTATGTGCTTACTTCTTCATATAATTTGGTCTAAGTATATTGCTATTTTGTTTTTTTAATTTATTGTGAAAGGAAATGCACGTTGTTATTGTAAACTATAAAATTTCAACAAACTATCTTTAGAATTTCAGGTTTTTTTGTTTAACTTATAGTTTAGTTTTTCTTCATGGAAATCGAATTCTGTATTATTGTTTCTTTAATTCATACAACACACTCATAAATAGACGAACACGGCTGTGAAACATGACCAGTAAGAGTAGAGGATATTCTTAGGCTACTAGTATTCGGAGCATTACTCGCATATCGTGGGACCACCGAGTAAGCAATGCTAGTGTTAGGAAAAGGATACTAGGTAAGGATGGCTAACCAACTGAGTTGGTTGGCATATGTATTACGTATGCCTAATCACCGACTGCCCCGATGTACGATGTTTTGTGGTGTAAGTGTAGGTTGGAAGAAAGCTAGAGGGGGTCAAATCAAAACATGACACAAATCCATGGAGTCACTGACAACTGGTTTGATCCATGTTAGTAGGTGTAGACTAACTGGTTGGGGTCCGCGAGACAATCGTAACCGGTTGTTAGAGACTTTGAATGACTTTGTTCTAAATTGTTTACAATAGCGCAGATGCATCCATTTTTTGTCTTCTGAGTTCCTCATGACCTTCATCTTTCTCTTTTTAAATTTACCTCGCTGGATTACACTTCTTCAATAATATCTTGGAACTCACATCGTTCCCATTACTGCTAGTACTTCTGTTTCCTCTACTACTATGGGATTTATATTGACAATTGTTTATGTCTGTGCTAATGTGGTATGTCAACTCGAACTAGTGTACGTACGAAGTTCTACGTTGCAGCTAACTGCTTGACTGACATAGACAAACAGTGTAGCTCTGATTTACTAGTTAGGATGTTTATTTATTTGTGATTCTGTATTTAGCTCAAACCTTTTCCATCTTCTGTTGTATGATTCATCACATATTGTGATTAAAGCCGATATTTTAATCAGTGAAACTTGTTTTTACATTTTTACTGCTTCATTTATACCTTATTGGTTTCCGGCAGGTATTGAGAACCAGGTTGCGGTAGATATAGTTTTCTTCATCAGCAATGCCTACTTCTAGCCCCACCTAGTATCCATTCCTGAGACGTGGTTTCCAATTATTGTCTAAGATAAATTCGTAATGTAGACTAGAATAATTCAGTAATTGCCTCAATTCTTTTAGATCAGTGATACTCTAATAGTTTTCAAGTCTAATTCTTTAGTGTAATATGAATCATTATTTTGAAAAGATTTATTGGAACTTCAATATCACTTTATAAGCACTCTGTGTATACAAAGTCATGAGTTGATGAATTACTATAGTATATTTATGCATAACTTTCAATGTCACAGAGGCTTAGATTTTCAACTGGTATTACTTAAAAACTAAATAGTTTAATACATTAACTAAAGACAGCTCTAAAGTGACCGAAGCAACACAATAATTTACCACGAAACAGAAAAATATCCAGATGAATGAATTAGTTCAATCTCTTGGTCATGCACTACTGACGTTTTAGGAAACATTGAACATTTAGTTTGTTTCCGTCTAAGAATCCTCAACAGTGTAAACTCACGACCTCGCAATGACTTGAATAAACGTAGGAATTTCCGGTTCAGCTGTAAGATCGTTGTCTTTGAATCATCGAGTTGTGATTCGGTTGTTCACATTTTCGAGTTATAAAGCAGGATCGTCATCAATGTTCAGTGAGACATTGGTAATACAATTATCGATTTCTACTATCGGGATAATGCCAAATAGGAAATCCTCGTTTCTCAAACGATTGAGACTGATAGTTATCAATCCAAGAATGTATAGGTATTCTTATCGTTATCATCTGCTAACAAGTAAATCTCAAAGAGATAAATGTGCCTGTGAACGCGTATAATGTATACCTGATCAAACATTCACGGCAGCTGTGAATGAAATGAGTGAAAATCTTTTTATTAAGTAAAATGTAGTGAAAACAAAACTATGTTTCAACCATTTTATTCAAAATCTCACCGAATATCTGGAAAAAAAAACTGGAAGAAAGCAGCATTTTGTTGTTGGTACTCACCAGTTTCAACTTGAATGGACTTCATATCATTCATTAATATAAAGTTTTTAAAATAATCAAAAATATATTTCCAGCCAATTAATTGATCGTATTTTACTATTGATCAGAGTCGATTTCACTTGACGGAAGTCAACGGAATCAACTTTAATATCTCCTCTAAATTTCCGGACTAAAATTTCTTCACCTCTTAATCATTTAGTATCCGTTTGATAAAGCTGTTCTATGTTAACGATTCTCATCCAGAGGTCTTTCTGAATTTCTAAATTTTTATTTCAGAGTGTTTAGAATCTGATGTAGTAAGAAGCTAAGTCTACATGGAATACTCATATTTAGTAAAATTACAAATTGTTCATCCATTATGTACACCAAGTCTTTAATCATCCATTTGCATGTGTTGCGTCTTCTTCGATTCAAGCTGGTTGCTCCTTTTCTGGTATCCTAATGTTCTGATCACTCTGTACACTTCAATTTCCTGAAACTTGTATATTCTCATATCACTTTCAACATGACACTCCGTTGCATACTAATTTTAAACGATATTTTTAGTAGCATCAACCACATTTGTAACGTTTAATCAATAACGTCAGTTTCGAGAAATACTTGTTTTGGTTTATACTGTGAAAAAAAGTGTAGTCTCTATTTCATGGAACTTGAGAAACTATGCTTATCAAAAATATTGATTTCGTCTCTGAATTTAACTCTTTTTTCCATTTTATTTGTTTTACAGGGTGGAACGAAAGACGAAGCTGTTGTTGAAGTGACGTGTTCAATAATATTTTATCTATTAGAACCAGATTATGCATTTAGTACAACTAATAAAAGTCCTATAGAAATCGCTACTACACAAACTCAACTATGTTTACTTTCAGCGCTTACTCATTTAGAATGGCATTATTTAGAACAAGGCAATGCAAAAGTTGACTTGGCTAATGAAACAAAAGTAAGTTTGTAAGTGCTAAAGAAGCTTATTGATTCATTAAGAAGTAAGATGTAACAGTGAAAAAATTTTTTAGACGATATCACTTTCTGGCGTTATACAATCTAATTTATAGTTAATCTTTCACGTAGTAGTCTATAGAGAAATAGAGGAGTTTTACAAAGTTATCGACGATAGTCATACTTTTTGAAGTGAAAGACAATGAAAATGAAGTGGTTTTGCGTAATATGGTCAAAATTACCAAAAGGTTTTAAGTGTTGAATGTATTAGTAATAATAATGTATTATTAGGTGTTTCTTCCCCGATTCGCTATTATTGATTGGGAGGTCCATGGATGCTGCTTCCATGTTGGGTGGGTTCAGTGTAGCTGATCGACTCAAGAGTTCCTCAAAGTGCTCTACCCTCCTGTCTCGCTGTTCTTCAATGTTGCTGATTGGTTTGCTTTCCCTGTTTTTCACTGGTCTTTCTGGTTTACAATAGTTTCCATAGAGCTTCTTTGTTGTATCGTACAAATGTGTCATGTTTCTTTTTCTTTCAGCCTTTTCCACCGCCACTGCTAGATCTCCCATATATTTATGTTTGTAGGCTCTGATGCTCCTGTTCACTTGGTTGTTTGCTTCTGTGTATTCAGCTTATGCCTCGGCTTCCTCTGCTCTTCGACTGATGTTAATTGCAGCCTTTTTTCCTCGTTTCTCAGTGTATCAAAATTGATCCATTATTTGTATTGGTGTTTATTATGGTCCAGAACCTCTTGACGTATTTAAGTGATTGGCTCCTTATTCCTTTTTAATTGTTTTCCATGGTAGTTTCTTTTCGACTGAGTAGATTGTGAAAAGCCTAGAACCTATTGCTAAAGGTTATCTTGAATTTGATGAGTTTTCCAGTATCCCGAAGAAAGGCCGTATTAAACTCTTGTGATGCTGTATTTAGATCTTCCATCAGAATTGTCAAGTCCTTTGTTGGGCATTTCTCAACGATTGACTGAAGCCTGTCGTAGAATTGATCTCATTATAATTGTCGGTAGGCACAAGTCATTGGATGGTGTTCATTGTAATGCCTTCTTTCTTTGTTTTGGAAGATTCTTTGATGATCCTGGGTCAATGAGATTCCCATCCTATCAGTGCTTTTTGTACTCGTTTGGATAGCATCCACGCAACTCTTTGTGTATGTGAAGCATTTTCTTATTCATGGCCGGTGTATAACAGCAGCTCTCCTGAAGCTAGTCTTCGGTGTCCAACCTGTGTCCAATGTGTTTCGCTGATTCCATCATCATGGTGCTTTCATCACGAGCTGTCATAACTCTTCTGAATGAAGACCTTCTAATTACCGCGGCAGAGGTAAAATGGTTCGAATGGTTTTTTTCTGGTTAGCGTTTATTAGTGAGTAATTTTTCTACGGGATAAGGTCGCACCCCCCTCCTTTATCGGGGCTTAGGACCGTCAGTAGCCCCAAAGCGGCTCTGGGCGGAGGTATTTCAGTGTGCGAATTTTTTTAATTATTGTTTTAAAGGTTACATCATTTTACAAAGTAATCAAAAAGCATCAACAGCTTACGTTATGTGGTAGTTTTAGAAGCCATAAGAAGTTACTAATTCAGCCTTCATTCAGATAGAGAATAAGTTGCAATAACTGAATTTAGCATAAAATAAAGTGTTTATACATGATATTTCTGAATTCTTATTCACTATATTTAATAACTAATAAATTTTGATTATTTGATTAACTAGTAAATTATCATTACTAGGGAACATTAAATTCTCGTTGTGGTCCATATGGAATTCATGTAAAAGAAGTTACTATGTAAGTTTATACTAACCCGTATGTGATTTCACTGTGTCCTTCTTTATGCTTATTGAAATTGTGAAATAGAAGCCTTTTTATGTATCTTACACATATTTCAGTAAATAATTTCGCGAGATTGTGTATGATCTTAAAAAAAAGGTTTTTTATTGATAAAAGAGATAGGAACTGCATTTTCTAGATGTTCTATTAACTAGGCTACGTGTTCCAAGTGATCCACATATATTGTTTAGTCTTCGATTACTAAATTATTTGATCTTATCGAGCTTGTTGTTGATAGAATAAAGACATATTTGTTCAGTTTCAGTTAAACATGATATTCACCGACCGTAGCTGCTACCTTGACGTGGTGGTCGGGCTTGCCTATCGTGATAACCAAACCGAGCTATACTGGCTGGAACATATGTTCCTGCAGGTTCTACCATGCCAGGCAGGTCGATTGGAGAACGATGAAACTAAAAGCAGCTACCCAAGGTCTGAGGGCGAAGTCGTACTGCTGACTGTGATGGGGTGTGTGACAGCAGTAAGGTTTTTCACTCGGACAACCAGCATCTGCAATGATACTGCCTTCTCACAAGGAAGGAAAGGTTAGAAAAGGTCGGCCCTAAAAATTTCACACCTCCCCTAACTCACCTATTTCTGTCTCCTTGGGTAAGGGTGCCTACTAAGGGCCTTTAAGAACGGAGCTAATCCTCAAAAAACGTTTCATAAAAAGGCCGTTTGTGACCGGTCGGCCTCAAGCAGTTGTCCCTTGGGCTCTGTGGTCAAGCTTCCAGGTCGTTAAGACTAACACTAGTCTATTTTCCTTTTCAGGTTCCTCAAGAAACAACCTTCCACGGTGTGGGCAGCCGGGAAGTGACAACAGCCCTCATACCCGTAACAGCACGCGAGACCAAATTGGTCAAAATCAAATCCTTCCTACATACCCTAATACCTCTCTTATCTCCACGACTAAATCTTCCCACATTCATTTATCACACAGCACAGCTAATGCAGACGACACGAGTTCACGAAACGTCATTCCTGGTCTCCTTAAACCCCGCTCTAGACTACATGTTGGAGCATTTAATGTACGGACATTGTGTCAAATAGGGCAACAGGCTTCCTTAGCTAGGACTTTAGAATCTCGTGCCATCGATGTACGCTGTGTCTCGGAAACGCGCATACAGGGTCCTAGTAAAATTATTAATCTGATTTCACCTTGTCAAAATGAAGAAGCAGCTCGATTTACTCTTCGTGTATCTGGAAGCCCTGATGCTGCTTCCAGAGATCTTGCTGGCGTAGGCATAGCATTGAGTCGTAGGGCAGAACTATCTCTCCTAGACTGAATCCCTGTAGAAATTCGATTGTGCGCTGTCCGACTGAACGGGACAGTAAGGAATCGCAAAGATAGGGACATTCGTCGTTGCCTCTTCGTCGTATCTGCTTGTGCCCCCACTGACTGCAGTTCAGATGATGTAAAAGATGAGTTTTACAGAAAGCTTTCGGACCTCCTCCAAAAAGCTAGGCGCTGTGATATAGTATTAATGGCTGGTGACTTTAATGCTCAAGTAGGTAGACCAAGTGAAAATGAAAGACACCTGGGTGGATGTTATGGTGTTGCGGCTAATAGAACAGACAATGGTGACCGTCTGTTGTAAGTATGCTCAGACAACACCAACTTTAGGCATAAGGAAAAGCATCTGTTGACCTGGCGACCTCCAAAGTCGTCTCAACGTTGGATGCAACTAGATCACATCGCCATCAGCCACCGATGGAGGGGTTCGATATAGGACTGTTGCTCGTTGTGGGGCACATGTTTAGATTCAGATCATGCCCTAGTGTGAGCGCGTATTTGTTTGAAGCTTACTGAGCGTAGGAAAGACACCGTAAGAAAGCCTCTTAGGGTTTTACTTAATGATAATAGGGCGAAGAATATGTTTCAGGAACAACTAGAAAGACATTTAGGCGACCATTTAATCGATTCCCATCCGGAAGCAGGATGGAATGATATCAAAAAGGCTGTGGAAACAGCAGTGATATCTGCTAGTAAGGTTGACCATAAGGCTAGGATGAAGCCCTGGATCTCAGTAGCATCCACCGATCTGATGGATGCCCGAAAACTCATCCCACCTGGCTCTGAACATGATGAGGAACAAAGTCAACTTAGGCACAGACTTATGAAAAGCCTACGTAACGATCGCGAATAGTGGTGGGTTGCGAAAGCAAAAGCGATGGAAAAGGCAGCGGCGATCGGCAACAGTAGACAACTTTTCCGACTTATCATGGAAACTGGTATTAGGAATCCTGGTGTGAGTGAGACTATCTCAGAAGGGTTGGAAGAAAGTTAGGGGGCGGCCAAACCAAAACATGGCAGAAATCCATGAAGTCATTGACAAGTGGACTTAGCCATGTCGGTTACTGTCGACTACCTGGTTGGGGTCCGCGAGATGATAATAATCGATGGTTAGAGACCTTGAATGACATGGCTCAAAATTGACAATTATATCTCTGTGTTGATGTGGTATGGTAACATGAACTGATGTACTTACGTACGAAGTTCTACGTCGCAACTGACTGACTGACTGAAACATGATATTCGTTATCTAAATTGCAGGTATCAATAAAATCAATCTATCAATAGGTGTATTTTGATTAAAGAGTCGTTATGTTTCCTGTACAAAGTCTACTTTTGTTGTTGGTTTGTCTTCATCCTAAAATCCTGCGAATCTCTATGTTCTTTTGTGGAAGCTTTCCTTAGTTATATCACATTTCGTCATAAGACTGTTCATTTTTATGCCTCTAATACTTTTTGTAATCTTATTAAAATAAAGACATGAATTACTCTACTTGATTGGTGCTCTTATTCTATATCCATTCTAATATTGTAGTAGATAAAATGGTAAAAGAAAATTCATTCCCAACTAGATCACATCGCCACCCATCACCGATGGAGGGGTTCAATAAAGGGCTGTCGGTCGTTCTGGGGCACATATTTAGATTCAGACCATGCTCTAGTGTGAGCGCGTATTTGTTTGCGACTTACCGGACGTAGGAAAGACACCGCAAGGAAACCTGTTAGGGTTCTACTTAATGATAACAAAGCTAAGAATATATTTCAGGAGTTTTTAGAAAAACAGTTAGGCGAATATGTAAGTGATTTCCATCCGAATGTGTAGACCAGATATTCTTTCTACGTCAGGTCCTAGAACAAAGACACACTTTCAGACACCCCACAATAATAGCATTTCTCGACCTTAAAGTGGCATTCGACTCTGTTTGTCGTGAGGTTCTGTGACAATGTCTGTAATTAAAAGGCGTACCGAAGAAGTACATTAACCTCATACAGGCTCTCTACCCGAACACTATAGGTCCAGTTAGAGCTTATGGCAAACTGTCATTGGTTACTTCAAGTGACGCCATCAGGGCTGTCAACTCTCTTCATTCCTGTTTAACTTTATCGTAGATATGCTTTTACAGTTAACATTATCTTCGTCTGACTTTTCAGGAGTGGACCTTCTACCAGGATACACGCCTGCTGATGACATAGTTCTATTCGTTGAAGACGCTGACAAAATTCAGAGTCTTCTGACTGCCCTCAGAAACAATGCAAGCATGTTCAAGATGCGGTCCTCACCCTCGAAATGCAAAATGTTGCTTCAAGATTGGGTTACATTGGCACCTGAACTAGTTATAGGGGGTGAAGTAGTCGAGTGTGTAAACCGCTTCACTTATCTTGGAAGTCTCATCAGTGCTGATAGCCTGGTGACTGACGAAATCTCACCACGGATACAGAAGTCTCGATTGGCTTTTGCCAAATTGCGTCACTTATGGTGTAGGCGAGATATCAGTTTGCTAACCAAAGGTCGTGTCTAATGTACAGCAGTTCGCTTCGTCCCACTATATGGATGTGAAACATGGCCGGTTAGAGTAGAAGACATTCGTAGGTTATCAGTATTCGATTATAGATGTCTTCGAAGCAGCTGATGAAGCAGTGTTATATTTAGAAAACGAGCACTAGGTGGCGATAGCAAATCAATAGATGAAATATTGAAACTTGATCGGCTGAGCTAGTTAGGACGTGTGCTACGTATGTCCAACCACCTACTGCCTCGTCGAGGTATGTTTTGTGGTGTGGGAGTACGTTGGAAGAAAGCTAGGGCTGACCGAACAAAAACATGGCAGAAATCCATGAAGTCACTGACAAGTGAACTGAGTCATGTTGTAGGTGTAGACTACGTGATTAGGGTCCGTGAGATCAAAGTCACCGATGATTAGAGACGTTGAACGACATGGCTCAAAATCGTTTGCAGTGGTGCAAGTACATCCACTCTTTGTGTTCTCTCGAATTCTATGTTGCTGAATCCCTCATAATCTCTACCTTTCTCTTCCTATATTTATCTCACTGAATTATACTTCTCGAATCATATCTTCGAACCCTAATCTTCTCCATTACTGCTAATACTTCTGCTATCGCTACCACTATGGGATTGGAATTGATAGTTGCGTCTCTGTGCTAATGCGGTATGGCAACCTGAACTTCTCTACTCATGTACGAAGTTCTAAGTCGTAACTGACTGATAAAAGGCAATTTAGTTATTCTCTATTTCACTAGTGTTAAGGTAAGCATCATCGTTTTCTTGGTGGTTAACAGTTACAAATACTACAATTGGTTTGTCCTGATAAAATAGTGATTTTATTTATTGATTTATTTCAATGTTTACTACAACTTAAGCATCAAATAGAAATCTGCCAAATCACAGGCAACTAAATTATGGTATTAAGAAAAATTTTCTACTTTTAACTGTAAAACAATCAATCACATGTACGAGTGATTTATAGTGACGAATTAGACTTTACCTTTACAAATCAATTGTTTGTTGTGATGTGCCATGTTCTTTAAGTCTATGCTGACACATAGTCTTTCTACACAGCCACAAACTACTACGTCATATCTATATACTGAATAATATTACTCAAAATAGTTTAGGTCAAGTAGACAATAGTTGTAAATTAGTTGTCAAAATATGAGTTGCATTTCTACCTTATCCGAACAAATACTTTCCATATTGGTTCACACAAATTTACACAAGAATTCTGCAAAATAACACCTTTAAGTGATTTTACTGCCTTATGCATTTTCGTCACACATTAATAACAATCAATTTTGGAGTGACTCCAGCAGTTCTAATGATAAGCCGTAAGTAGTGGAGTTCAACGCTGTTGGGTGAAAATCAGTTACCAATGCCATTATACGACAACTCAGCATTGTGAGTTGATTGAAGTCATGGATGTAAATTATTAGATCCTAACTCAATGTTCAGTGCGGTACCTTAAGGTCTTGGATACAATCCTTAATGGGGTCACAAGTTCGTGCCTCTTAGGATTCCCATCCAGTGCTCGATTAATGTTGTTTACAAAGAGGAGAGGATGAAAAGTGTATTTGCGGCGCTTTAACCAAGTTAGTGACTATGGAGGATCCATCTACGGGAGTTGAAAAGCCATGATTTCAAACTAGTGGTGCATTTGGGCTTCAGGATCCTGAGAGAGAAAATGGCGTGTGAACCTATTATCGGTCACCAGCTACTGTGAGACTGAATTTTTCAACGTTTCTCTACCACTTGGTAGATTAGCTTTTAAGGTCAAATGTTCAGAGTGTGGTCCTCTAGGAAAACTACCTGTTTCTTCGATTCGGGCGTCCGGGCAGTATTCCGCCACACTCACAAATTCAATAATTTGTCTGGCTCAAAAATATATAGCTGCCCCATTTGTACCAATGCGTATACGTTTAAATAAATGAATATAATATGATAAAAACCACCAGCTTTACAGTCCCATTTATTTGTTTGTATTTTCGCAGCTTTTGATTGGTTCTTTTCTCCAATTTATTTAATTATTTTTAGCAGATATGGTCTATTACTCATTTAAATGAATACTTATCGTTTCTATACTCAAATTTCCATTGCTATTCCTTTTTTTCTAGTGATAATTTAGTTCTACTCCGTCCACCACCATCACATAATCCCAAATCAAACATTGAACTAGTGACTAAGCATTTGCAACAATTATCATGTGTATTGTTGAATAATCGAGGCGACAAATCTCTACTAAAATCACCTGTTAGTCAATTAGAAATAGGACAACAACAGACAGTCAATCTATCTACTAATAGTTCCAAGCAAACAATGTCAATACCAATGGCAACTGATACTTCTGATATAACAACATCAAACCCAACAACAACAATAACAACAACTAATGAATCGAGTTCCATTGAATCTACACCACCAATGATGAATAACATACAAAATCAGTATAGTTTCAAATCGTTCAATACTCTATCCCAATTACGCTTTTCACATAATCATCCTGCTTTATCCAAAGCTATAACACGTGCACAAGGTTTACTTAATAGTGATATTGCTTGTCAAGCACTTGAACGTGCATCATTACAATTAGTTATATCAATGCAGAATAAATTTATGAAAGATAATTTACCAGCATTGAATTCAATAGAAAATCTAGGCTACATTCTACTTTATTTAGATGCTGGGACTGGTAGGTATTGTATTTTCGTGGTATTTTCATTCTTTTTTTCTCTCTCTTTAAATAATATCTTTAATAATTTACACATTTTGAGTTTTATTGTTTACTGGAACATAGAATATGTGACATGGATAAAAATGCAGCTAGTAAGAGGTTTAATGTGAATGAGTTTAAAGCATGGAAATGGAATCATAAAGTTTTCATTGTGTGTGTTGGCAGAATAAAATCCTAACTTTTGATACTCTGATCAAACCCAAATCATGATTAGTCCATTTCTAATTATTCAGTGCTATTTGCAGAATCAGAAAAAGTACTTGATTTATGTATAAACTCTAGTGTTTGAACTACAGTATTTTTGGCGCTGCTAGCTTAGCCACAGAAATATGAAATTCATCTAGTTGCCTTTGGATTTGCTTTAGTTTACCTCTTTTCCCTCTATCTTTTCGACTCCGAACAGCACAAAAACGATTCACCCTAGGAATATCGGTTCTGCTTTCTAACCTAACGCCATACCTACACCAGCGAAGCCACGGATAGTAGCAGTGGCGTCTCTAGATACATGAAGTGCAAATCTCTACGCTTCTTTATTTTGACATGGTGAGGTCAAGTGAATTATTCTGTTCAAATCCCTTATACGCGTTTCTGATACGTAGCATACGTCAATGGCGTGAGACTGTAGAGTTCAAACTAAGGAAGCCTGTTGTTGTATTTGGCACAAGTTTCAAAAATTAAAAACTCCAACAGCTTAGAGTATTGTTTCAGGAGATCAGCAGTAACGTTTTGTGAGCTCGAATCATTAGTATTAGCAGCTCCAGCTGATAAGATAATGCGCAAAGAGTTGTTCGCGTGGATCACAGAGTATGAGGACGACTATCACCGCTCGACCGCCTATGCCGCGGGAGAGGGACATGGAAAGTAATCTAAATTAATGTTGGTTTCGCTGCTCATGGCCGGTAACGCGCATCCTTTTTACGGAAAGTTTTTAACTTGTCAGCTCTTCTCTTCAGACAGCCTTACCGCCGAAAACGGAAATCCATGATGTAAGGTGAAGTGTGACATCTTTAGTGTTGACATTTTATACACCCTTTTGTTGTGGGGAGGAAGCTTCGCTGCAGATGCTGATTGTCCGAGGGAAACACCTTACTGTTGTCATACCCCTCTTCAGTCAGCAGTACGACTTCGCCTTCAGACCTTGAGTTGCTGCTTTTAGCCTTACTATTATCCAATTGACTTACCTGGCATGGCAGGACCTAAAGGACTGTCTGTTCCAACCAATATGGCTCGGTTGGGTCATCACGATGGGCAAGTTTGACCACCACCTCAAGATAGCAGCTACTGTCCGTGGTAGGCAGATATACAAGAAAGTATACAATTAGCGCCCTCAGCCGTTCAATTGAAGTTATAATCAATGTATTGTAATTTTTCAGTAGAATAAATTGGCAATTGGCAGTTTCTGAAATATGGACTTTTTTTCATTTATCATAAACAGGTTATAGATAACATAAATGGGTTATCAAATGTCAGAAATTTAAGTTCCTGTTCCCTTGGTTCTTATAAATATGTCATTTGTTTGTTTGCTTTTTTCTTCAAACATTCTTTTTCAACTAGGCACAGTTGGTTCAGGCTGTCTACCGTCTAATAAACAACCGCCAAATGTTACACTTTTTATTCACATTGACGATTTAATCGATGTGGTAGAAGGTCGTTTGGATGTATTAGACGCTATCGCATCTGATAAAGCTTTCATGACTGGTTCATTATCAATTTTGTCGAAAATGCGTCATTTACTCTATATGCCTCCATTTTGACACTAGCATACACATTTATTGATATTAGGTCACATTGTTGTGTACTTTTTTTTTATTGGTGTGCATTTACTACTACTACTACTACTACTACTACTACTACTACTACTACTACTACTACTACTACTACTACTACTACTACTAATTATTTCTTTCTATCATTAAAATTATTTTGTTGAGAAAAAAAGGTAGAAGAGAATAGATCATCCGTTTATGTTATTGTGTTAGTTTGTATTTCATGTTTATTTTGCTTTTTATTCTCAATAATATTCAATTGTTCTTTATCATTCTTATTTCTTGTCAACATGATGATAAACGCGACGCAAAGTGTTCTTCTAATGTCTCTTATTACTGCTTCATCATTTCAAGACTCAACAAACATTTGAATAATGAATATTCTAACCTGTTAATTTATTGCTTATTTTCTAGTCCGGGAACTTGATTGCATTTTATGGGATAAAATACATTTATGTGCAATATTATTTAACATATATAAACTAGTCTCTCATTCTGATTATTATTATTATTATCATTATTATTATTATTATTATTACTATTATTATTATGATTGTTGTTGACACGATTGATTATTTGTAACATTTGACGTTTGAATTCAAATCATCAATAAATTTTAATGACTAATGATCAGAATCATGCCATTATGCTTTCAATGAAAGAAGTGATTTCTGTTTAATTAGTCATCACAAATGTTACAGTATGTGGAAACAGATGTGCATTGATATTGATTTACATAAATTCTATATTAATCATAATTGATGATCTATTTATAAAATTAGTAGTCTGTAAGTAAAAACAAAATGATGTTAACTAGTTCTGGAATGCAGAAATCGAAGTAGTGTCATGGCGTAAATATGTTTACAAAAATTAGATATTAAATGGAAGTTATGCGCTATATAGTTCACCAGCTAATTAAGAAGTATGTCAATGTGACGATAATTTTCTGTAAAATAGACTTAAAAAAATAAAATAGTCGAACGATGACTAATTAATAGTTGTAGAAAATAATTGGACTAGAGTAGAAAAAGAGATGAAAGAGAGAAAGAACGATGTAGAGCCATGGTCGAATGGAAGAATTGTACATATTGTTTCTGTTTACAAAGATTAAACTAGAGTTTCTGCTTTTCAAATAAGACCTTTATATTTGTATTTATTTTGAATCGGTTCTTCTTACTAAGAATAATTTCGAAGTAAAAATGACCAGATAGATAGAGTTTTGTAGTTCTTTAGATAGCCAAGCGTGGTAATGTTCGGAAATGTGCTCTGGAAGAGCTCGCTTTCTGCCGCCAATATAACCATATGAGTGAGTAAACAGGTTTATTTCACACACCGATTCGATTCAAAGCGGGGACAAACTCTTGCTTTCTTTTGGTATGCAGTTTTTGTGAAATGTTTTATAATACCATACATAAATTTATTTAGAATAGTCTGTTTTACCACAAACTACTAATTTCAAACTATCGATTAATCACAAATACGATTATACAGCTTAAGTAAAGCAAACCGTTGAAGGAAACAACAATTTTATTCACTGAATCGTCTTTATTGCTCTTGAATAATATAATGGATCTCTTTCGGTATGAGATATGTCTTCGTGAACTCGCATCGTTTGCATTAGTGGTGCAGTAAGCTGAAGGAATGCGACTAGAGTTAGTCGTAGAGATAAGAGAGATATTAAGGGGTGTAAGAAGGATTTAATTTTGACCAATTCGGTCTCGTGTGTTGTTACGGATATGAGGGCGGTTGTCACTTTCCGGCTGCCCACACCGTGGAAGGGTGTTTCTTTAGGAACCTGAAAAGGAAGGTAGATTAGTATTGGTCTTAGAGACTTGGGAGCGTGACCGCAGAGCCCAGGGAACAACTGCTTGAGGCCGGTCACACACGACCTTTTTATGAAAGGATTTTTGAGTATTAGCTCCGCTCTTAAAAGCTCCTAGTGAGCACCCTTACCACCGGAGACGGAAATCCGTGAGGTGTGACAATTTTAGGGTCGACATTTTCTAACCCTTCCTTCTTTGTAGGAAGGCAGTATCGCTGCAGATGCTGGTTGTCCGAGAAAAACACCTTACTGTTGTCATACCCCTCTTCAGTCAGCAGTACGACTTCGCCCTCAGACCTTGGGTAGCTGCTTTTAGTCTGATCGTTCTCCAATCGACCTGCGTGGCATGGTAAAACCTTCAGGAACATAAGTTCCAGCCTATATAGCTCGGTTGGGTCATCACGATAGGCAAGCCCGACCACCACGTCAAGGTAGCAGCTACGGTCGGGAGATATGTCTTAACCGAGCTTATCGTCATTACATCGACACAACTTGATAGAATGAACATAATGAATAAAAAATGAATTGAATCAATTATTTTTGGAATGATTATAAGAAAGAATAAGCATTGAGAATATGATTTGAATGATCAGATTCACAATACAAAGGAAGATAGAGATTTACTGTATTTGCATCTCTGAACTATTCCAAACGGTGTCTCCCAATGTCTATTAATATCGGTTAGTTAGTGGAAACTGATGAGAAACGTTTTGATCGTAGATTTTATGCTAATTGATATATGTTGTCTACATTTCAATTAGGCTAATATTGTTTCTTAAGTTAGACCGTCCATACAACTGGCCTGGAAGTAGTTTGTACGTTTTATTATTTTATGTGTCTATTCCCCCATTTCTAGTGTTATCGTGTTCATATTTCAAGCACTTCATGAAATTTTCGTTGTTGTCTTCTTTTTCTAGTTAGATTTCTGTAGCAATTTATTTTAAAAGAGAAAATTTCAGGTAACATACATAATAAACTACTGTTCATCTGCAGGCATGAAAACTTCTTAAATGCATTTTGTTTTAATAAATTGACAAATAATCTATATTGAATGAAACACGATCTAAATATATACATAAAAATGTTTTGGAACGTAATAGATCGATTTTTTTGGTGTATGCATTATTGATTCAAGTATCCCACCTCCTGACATTGATGTCACTACGTTGAAATTATTTCTATTTGTCATACAAAGTTTAAAGCATGAATTTATGCGAAATTATTGAAGTGGATGATTCTGGTAAAAGAATAAGAAATGAGTACTATTGGTTGCGTAATGAACAGTTTAACTGCCTAATTTTCATTCTTATACCAATCTTATAAATTAGCCAATGGTAATTGAGGCACTAAACTCAAAGGTACTCAGACTATGAGGTCATTTATAGCGGGAAACTTGACAATAATAAATGCAATACTGCTTCTAATGGTTCAAGTGTTAGCGGCAATCAGATGGAAATTGTCGACATACTTTTGTTTCCTACTTCATAGCATTGATTAAAGAGGAAGTATGTCCTGTTGTCACTGATCCAAACATTACTTAAGGCTTCCGACATGGTCTTCCCTATTGATCATTCGGGATTTGATTAACCCTCAGTAAAAGATTATACACTATCTAGTTACTAAAGATTAAATAAAAACCCTACAAAATTCCTTTCACTGTTGACTAACATTCTCCTTCACAATAATACACTACAATATCGGGACAGCGCATTGATCTATCCTATTCGATTACCGCTACGTACTAGACAACATTAAGTCATTGATTATTATTATTATTTTTATTTCATATAAATAGAGGTGCTTTTTGTTTTTTGTTTAAATCGAACTAATCATATGATTTCAGTAAAACAGTATCGTGCTGTGATCTATTGAAAATAGATAACATTTTCACTAATTATATATGATATTGGTAAAAATATCGTAATGATGGGTTGTTTATTAAAAAACACCAGTACCAACCATCCTTCAGATTCTTGTTCAAATAATTTCATTCTGTGTATGAAGTATAACTGATAATTTAAAGTACAGTAGAACTTGAACAAAGTAACACTCTATTTTCGTTATCTGAAAGTTTCAGTTTTCATTTTTAAAAAAGAAAAAACTATTCATTTGTATATATTTAAATTACTGTATATCATTTTGATGCTTATTATTCATTAGCCTTGATATAATAAGATCATAATCACCGAATTAAACTAGTCATCTTGGTTAAAATGCAAAATCACTGATGAAAAAAATAAGTAATGAGTTCACTTAAAAATTATATTCGTCACATTTCAACTGTTTACTGTGAAGTTTAGTTTCAATTGATCTCATAAATACTTAAAATATACTGGATTTTGTTGTGAAATTGGGTGTTGTGTATCAGAAATTGTTTAGCTTAGCAAACATTTGTTCAGTTTTTTTTGTGTGTCAGTTTACTTGTGGTAAGAAAGAGATCGCTGAGACAATTTATATCATGGTATGATTATCAGGGATATATTGTAACGATTGATTATCAAGATAAGTTAGTAATTAAAATTGAACAAGTAATAAGTTAGAACAATATCTGTTAAGGTCTGACATAATGCATATAAAACTCACGCCTGTTACCCCTAATGGAGCATATACCACCGACCAGCATTCTCCATTCACCATACTCTGTCCTGAGCCTCCTTTTCCACTTCTATCCAATTGCTGTTCACCCTATTCATGCCCGTCTCTTATTCTCAGCATAATGTGTTATTCGGTCTTGAGGAACCAAAGTGAGGTCTTGTCTTGTGTGACACAGTTGACTGCTTTCCTCAATGTGTATCCTATCCAACCCCGTTTTTTTCAAAATTTCTTCAGCTGGTATGTGGATCGGTCTCTCTTAAAGTAGGTTCCTACTGATGGTGTCTGAGCTACGGATTCTCAATATCTTGGGTGCACAACTGTTAATCAACACTTGTTCGTCCGGATCATTGGCGCCGTGGCTTCCCAAGTTTCCGCTTCATACAGCAGAACTGTCTTGATATTTTTATTGAAAATTGTGACTGGTGTTTGTTGACAGTTTATTCGAGTTCCAGTTGTTGTTCAATTGCAGAAATGCTGCCCTTGCTTTGCTATCCAAGCCTTCACATCTGTATCAGATCCGCCTTGCTCATCAATGATGCTGACCAGATATGTAAAGACTTTTACATCCTCCAAGGCATCTCCATCAAGAGTGATTTGGTTGGTGCATGTTTTATTGTATCGGAGAATGTTACTTTTTCACTTTTGTATATTGAGACCTGCTGCTGTTAAATTAGTCATCTTCTCTTGCATTTGTTGTTGCGTGTGCGATAGAAGAGCCAGATCATCTGCGAAGTCTAGATCGTCCAGCTGCATCCTGGCTGTCCAATGTATCCCGTTCTTACCCCCAGATGTTGATGCCTTCATAACCAAGTCGATCATCAGGAGAAAGCAAAAGCAACCTTGTCTGACACCGGTCTTCAACTCGAACGAGTATGTGAGCTGTCCTCCGATCTAATCCACCATGAGAATCTCGTATGATGTTGACTATCTTCTCAGGCACGCCGTAGTGTCGAAGAAGCCTCCATAGTGTTGTCTTGTCCACTCTATCGAATGCTTTCTTGTATACAACGAAGTTGATGTAGAGTGATGAGTTACATTCAATTGATTGTTCCACAATGATCCGTAATGTTGCAATTTGGTCAGTACACGATCGATCCTTACGAAATCCAGCCTGTTGATCTCGAAGTTGAGCGTCTACGAAGTCCTTCATTCTGTTTAACAATACCCTGTTGAAGACTTTGCCTGGTATTGAAAGAAGAGTGATGCCTCTGTAGTTCTCACACTTGCTGAGATCGCTTTTCTTTGATATCTTGATGAGGTATCCTTCTTTCCAATCTGATGGCACTTGTTCTTCCTCCGAAATCTTATTGAAGAGAATCTGGAATAACTTTGCTTCTGCTTTCATTGCCTCTGCTGGAATGTTGTGTGGTCCCGCTACATAAACGCTCTTGATTTGTCTGAAGGCCACGCTAATCTCTTCAATTGCCGGTGGGTCAACATCGATTGGTCTGTCCGTGGATGCTGCTTCGATGTTGGGTGTGTTCAATGTGGCTGATAGACTCAAGAGTTCCTTAAAGTGCTCTACCCTCCTGTTTCACTGTTTTTCAATGTTGCTGATTTCCTTTTTTTACTGGTCGTTCTGGTTTACAATAGTTTCCAATGAGGTTCTTTGTTGTATCGTATAGTTGTCTTATGTTTCCTTCTCTTTCAGCCTTTCCGCTGTCATTGCTAGATCTTCCACATGTTTATGTTTGTCGGCTCTGATGGTCCTGTTCACTTGATTGTTTGCTTCTGTGTACTCATCTTGCGCCTTAGCTTTCTCTACGCTTGTTCGACTGATGTTGACTACTGCCTTCTTGTTCTTCCTTTCTTGAATCTTATCCAGTGTATCAACATTGATCCACTCTTTGTATTGGTGTTTATTATGGTCCAGAACCTCTTGATGTGTTCAAATGATTGGCTCCTTATTCCTTTTGAATTGTTTTCTGTGGTAGTTTCCTATCGATTGAGTGGATTTTGAAAAGCCTGGAACCTATTGCTGAGGATTGTCTTGAATTCGTTGAGTTTGTCAGAATCTCAAAGAAAGGTCATATTGAACTTCTGTGATGTTATCCGCCTCGTCGTCCAGTTCTTCCTGAGTCTCAGTTTCATCTCGATGACAGATTACATCAAAACTAATGAATAGTGCAGTGTTCAATATTTAAAAAACGATAAATGAATCTATCCTTGTGACTTAGATTGATAAATGTATATGTGTATTAAAAATTTCTCTTTGGCAATTGTAATTTTATGACACAATGCCAGTCAAGAAATATATAGACTCTATCGAGGATTCACTGATTTGATGAACTGAACCTATATCTGAATCTGATGACCTGTTTTTAACCCACTCATATAATATATCATTTAGGCTATTGAAGTTTTTGATTGCTAATAATTTAGGCAAACTAATGTATCACGTTCATTTGGCACTGTGTACTGAATAATACTCTTTTAGTGCTTCCACTGTGTTTGTGCATATTGTCAAATGTTTACAACATTCATATTTTTTTACTTTCAAGGAACACAATCATTCAATTATACATAGTGTACTGTAATGTGGGTTTAGACAGCCAAGCGTTTACACTACCTGTAGTACACTGTGTATGCTATAAGTAAAAAACATTGTTATCACTTCAATTGTGATTGCGTTCTAATACGTTATCGTTCAATATAAATCATGTGTATAAATCTATTTGAAATTCCATAACTGTGTTGTACATCTTTGATACATTAGCACTGTGGAAAATGAAAGCCATAAAATAAAGGAGACGTAATCATAACTAAGCAATGAAATGACAATTTAGTGAGAATATCAGAATAATGGAATGTATATTATCCTATCTATTAACGCTCAACTCAGTTAACTAGATTTTAACATGCTTAATGCGCGTAAACAGTTTCGCTTCATTAATCTTTCAATCAGCAATAGTAGAAGATTGTTCCATATTCTTCTTCTTAATGGTTCCAAAAAATTATTTAGCTATAAAAGTGAGTACATTCACAAGTACAAGGCATGATTACAATAGAATTACCAAAGATTTGATATCTCACAATTTTGAAGATAAATGTAACACCATCAAACGTATCGTTTACTTCGATAATTTGTTTAAAATTTCCAGCAATCAACGTTAGATGCAGATATAGTTATTGCAACTGTTTGGGTTAAAAGCAATGTTCATCATATTCTAATGAAAGCTGTTTATTTTGTTGAAGTTAATGAGTTAAGTAGACATCATTTTAGGAATCTGTACATTATTCTGCTAACTTTTTCATGGATGGCTTACTTGAAAATGGATTTAAGAAATAAAATACTCTTCGTTTATTAACAAATACATTTTGCTTGATGACAAGAAGATCTCAACAGTTAGTTCTCGATCTGGTACATTCGTTTCATTATGGATTTGTCAGTATTATAACAATTTTCTGTATATCAAAAGAACTACAATTAATTGATAGTGTTGTACATAGTTTTTGAAGTTATTTGTTAAAATTTAGTTCAACAGTCTCTAGCAAAAACAGAAGTTTTATCGTATATGCTCTCAGATCTGACCATTCTAAGGAAAATAATTTGCTGTTGTGTATATTTTTTGACAGTGATTAAAACTTTTTTCAGGATACTGTATTTTCACAGCGGATAAAGCGTGGAAATCTAGAAAAGTAGGCAGTTTAAAATAACTCCGTCAGCTTAGTGGGGTAAACCATATCAGAGTTGTTAGATTTACACTATACCACCTCCAAGGAATCATGCTATCGAAAAACATTCTATTTACATCCCATATTCATTAAGCTGTCACCTCAGAAACATAAATTTCAGTGATTTCAAAAGGAATTCAAAACTATTTCACAAGCTGTTTCAGCAGCTCAGCCAATAGTGCATAGTGAAGTTTAAAACTAAAAGTGAATATCAACTCTGAACTGCAAGTATATCCATCCATTTGGCTTGCCTTAAATTAGATGAAACATAAATCCTAGAACAATCACACTACTAGCCGTCATCCAACTTTACTAAAATCTAGGTTGTTATATCAGAACAGCAATAAGAAGGATGGTAACCATCAGTACTAACTTATGGATTATTGATATATATATATATAGTCTTATTTTATAGTTAATTATTCAGTAACTAGATTATCAGATTTATATATATATTTTTTAATTATAAACTTTCCATTAACCTATAAAGTATTGTTATATGGTTTACTAATACTATTTTGTTGCAAGTTTGTTATTTATTGTCATTTTCCGGCTCATTTACGTTAACTGTTATTATTTATTTATGGTGTGATATGTGGTGAAATATGTTTCTGTATAAAGCAAATGTGTTTTTGAAACATATGATTCGTACGGTGAAGGTTGTTTACATACTTCTGAATTCAAACGGCCAGATAAGTAAAGAGTTGTTGTGAACTGATAAGAACTTATCTGCTGACTTTTAAGGTTATAAATGCTGAATCATATTCCGATTGTTGGTTCTGTCATGTGACATATTAGTCAACGGGTTAAGGACAAAACACATGTTCTTGTTTAGTATAATCTTTTGATAAATAACATCTGTTAGCCTGTGAAACATGTTTCATCAAGTTTTACATAGTGATGACACTTTCACGCAAATAACTGGCTACAATATATTTAAGTTCAGTAGTAATTTACAGATTAAATACAAAGTTTATGGTAGGAATAAGATAAAGAATACACCAAACTGTGTTAACTATAGAGAAAATCATTACGGTTAATTAATCTTCTAATATGATGAACAAATCTATGAAATCTTGATGAATATCAAATAGATTAAAAGGAATCCAAATGTCAGACCATTTAAACCATGGACTATACAACACACGCTAAAATAATGTAGAAGTTAAACATTAACACTGGTAGATGGTAGCTCAATGGTCAAGAAGAGGTTAAGCGTACGTGTGCGATACCGAATATCCCCTGTTCGATTCTAGCGTACGGTGGTCGGGGATGTTCAGTGCTGATGAGTCCCATACTGAAATGAAAAAGCCATCTGATGCTTTTAGGTTCGTAATAATGATCTGAAAATGATCGATTCATGATTTCAGTAAAATAATACAATTCAATCGACAGCAATAACCACACAACAATACTGTTCACTAGTTCATGATAGTTCAGTTCATTAAATATTAGTTGTTGTTGTAAATCAAATACTTCGTGAACTGTAGAATTAAACATGAAGGATATAAAGTTTGTATAGTTGTCTGATTTGTTTCATTGACCATGAACTATACATGACAGACAGACTGTCTATCAACTCTTCCGTAGTTTTAGAAAAAGCATAAAAATCTAGTTGTATGAGCTTTTTATCTCAGTTCAGATGATATTTATTTATTCAGTTTATTAAAAAACTGTTGTACAAATTCTTTGTTTTTTGAATGATATGCAATGACTTCAACTTCTACCTAAGTATTGATTTTATGAAAACTTATGTAAAATCCAGGTAACATTATTACAGTTTTATTCATAACTTTGTAAATTACTAGTTGACTCGTGATTTTATATCAACAAGGGCTTATAAAATTACTTTAAACCTATGGTAATACTATGATTTTCTTCTGCGTAAATTTCTACTATACAATATTATAAGTTTACATTAGATAGTACTACGGTTAATCATTACTTACTAACTTGACAGTAATAAAGAGTATACACCATATTTGTTTCAGGTATAGAAATTTAGATTTATAGTCTCCGTACTCTGTTTTTGAAAACAGAAAAACTTGCGGTACAACAGAATTCAGATGAATTAAGGCTTCATACTAATAGCTCGGTCTATACTTCATTCGATGAAGAAATTCTGTACTACTGAGTTCATGAAGAATTATATACCGTTAGGGTTTTGATAAGAAAAATGGAAGTCATGTTATGAAAGGAATTAAATTGTACTCATTATATGGTATTAAGTGTGAATTTTAACTGTAAAATTATGAAGTTAATATTCTTCAGTACTAAATTTCAGCATATTGATTTCAATTCATGTACTTACTAATAAGATGTTACACTGAAGTAGAATTGAAACAGATATTGTAAAGCTACAACTTACATTTATTTTACTTAGTGAAAATATAAATTTAATTGTACAAATCAAATTATTTCTTTAAAACTTTATTATTTATTGATGAAATAAATAGTTGTTTTGTCAATAAGTGAGCTATGTTACAAGCGTTAACAAGACTTACTATTTTCACAGCTGAACTTATTCAATTTCTGTTGTTATATTTGAATCCTGAGTGGATAGGGTCAAGGTGTAAGTTTAAGTTGAAGTTGAAGTTTATGAATCCTAAATATGAAAGAACATGCATCCTGGATTCCGAAACTAGCTAGCTACAATTGAAATTTGTACCTTATGAAGATTGTTTTCAAAACACATTTCTATTGATATCATGACATAAATTTTAGTTTACAAATTGTTCAAAGTTTGAATAATGCCTAGAATAATGAACAATATGCTTAATTTTTATTGTTTGTTCCAAAGTTTCAATACAAAAGCATAGAACTAAACTAGAGACTTCAGCTGTAAACTTACAAAATAAGAATCAGTAATTTTGGTCAGAGTTTATGCTAAACGTACTTACTATGCAAAAACAAATAAACAAATTTCTCAATCGCTTCCTTTCTGTATCCCCGATCCATGATAGGGACTTTTAGGAGATTTCTAATTACCCAAATTCAAAAAACTTGCTTTCTCAAAACCCAATTTTAATAAGACCCATCTTGATGATATACTTATGATAAGTAACAAAAAAACTTATTTTAGTCATTAAAAAAACATTAATCAAACTAATAAGTTTAAAATAGAAGGCAAAAATGTTCATTGATTGATGATGGAAGACCAGTACATTGGATAGTATAATCAATATTACTGTTGCCATAAAGCTATCAACAGTGGTCAGTACTCAAACTTTAACCATATATATTCACTGAATTCTTGCAGTATATGTGAGTGAAGAACATCATATTGAATAGTAGAGAGATTGAAAAACCCGACTGAAGTTGCTACCATGACGTGGTGGTCGGGCTTGCCTATCGTGATGACTAAACCGAGCTATACTGGCTGGAACATATGTTCCTGAAGGTTTTACCATGCCACGCAGGTCGATTGGAGAACGATGAGACTAAAAGCAACTACTCAAGGTCTGAGGGCGAAGTCGTACTGCTGACTGAAGAGGGGTGTGACAACAATAAGGTGTTTTTCTAGGACAACCAGCATCTGCAGCGATTCTGCCTTCCCACAAGGAAGTAAGGGGTTAGAAAAGGTCGGCCCTAAAATTGTCACACCTCACCCTGCTTCACGGATTTCAGTCTCCTTGGGTAAGGGTTCCCACTAAGGGCCTTTAAGAGCGGAGCTAATACTCGAAAATCTTTTCATAAAAACGCCGTGTGTGACCGGTCGGCCTCAAGCAGTTGTCCCTTGGGCTCTGTGGTCAAGCTTCCAGGTCGTTAAGACCAACGTTAATCTATCTTCCTTTTCAGGTTCCTCAAGAAACAACCGCCCTCATACCCGTAACAGCACACGAGACCAAATTGGTCAAAATCGAATCTTTCCTCCCCCCCTAATACCTCTCTGAGATTGAAAAATTAGAGAGAAAAACGGTTAATTCAAAATAATCATTGTTAAAAACCTTTAAACTGTATAAAATAAAAATACTGATGTTCATAAAATAGCTGAATGTATTGATACAATATCTTTTTCATAATAATAAAATTCGAAACGATTTACTATTTTAAATTGAACTTTAATCTTTACCGTTCTAATTTTATCAATAATTAAATTACTGATAATCAAATATTCCAATGTTATTACGGGTTATACGTGTTTTCATGGATATCAAATAGTTTAAAACAAAATATTCAAAACCAAACGATCATTAATTGACCAAAAATTTAGAAGATCACTGGGTACATTTTGTTATTGGTTTCGAACAGCTTGGTTTCAGCTTGCTCCATCATAGACATTGATGTAGATTAACCTGGATTTCTACAGGTCACTCACATAAGCGCAGAGATGTAGTTAGACAAACTGTCAAATGAAGTAGTCGAAATAGTTGTAGTATCAGTGAAAATAAGAACCTCAATATCAGGCCTAATGGTTGACCAAAGGATGTAAGAAATTCTGTTCTAGTTCATCTGATTAATACTGCTCATCTCATCGATACATAGTTGGCTCCAAGATTCTGTCAAACATAACCCATTTTCTCACAGTTCATCTTTTATTTAGAACATAAGGAATAGAAATACCAGTTAGTTAACATAATTTTTGTGTGCACCTTCTTAATTAACGCTAGTCATCTATTTGAGCAAACTTACACTACCGATAATTTTTTAAAGGTCATATTATTACGTCATCTACTTTGTTAAACTGATCATCAAAAATTCCGTCATACTTCTCTGATTTAAATGCTCCTAATTAGTTTAGAAATAACACTATACATCCATCGTTGAGCTGCTTAATTTCAAACTTCTCAATTACTAAACTTATTAGATAACTAGTTAAAATAAATAGCCTGTTGCATAATTCTATTTTAGGTTTAAATTTAATTACGTTGAATTATTATCTTCAAATATACTGCTAAGCAGACTCAGTCAATCAATTAATAGCAACTTAAAACTACGTACGTACGTGCGTATATCAGTTCATGTTGTCATACCACATTAGCACAGAGATGTAACTGACAATTCAAATCCAATAGTAGTAGAGGTAGTAAAGGTATTAGCAGTTGTCGGATAGGTTAGGATTAGAAGAAATTATTCAAGAACTAGAATCTAGTGAAACAGACTTAAAAAGATAAGGATAAATTGAAGAAATAAAATGTTTAGGATTTGAGAGAACACAAAGAATGAATGCACCGGCGCTATTTCAAACGGTTTTGAGCCATGTCATTCAGAGTCTCTAACCATCGATTATTATCATCTCGCAACCTCAACCAGGTAGTCGACACCTATCAACATGGCTCAGTCCACTTGTCAGTGACTTCATGGATTTCTGTCATGTTTTGGTCTGGCCGCCCCTAGCTTTCTTCCAACCTATTCCTACACTACAAAACAAAGCTCGTCGAGGCGGTCGGTGGTTAGGCATACGCAGCACATGTCCCAACCACATCAACTGATAAAGTTTCATTACTTCATCTCTTGATCTGCCATTGTTACCTAGCGTTGCTCAATCGGTTGTCCCAGGATATACGAGCAATGCTTCGAAGACACCTATGATCGTTCTTTGGTTAGCAAACGGATATCTCGTCTACTCCATAGGTGACGCAAGTTGGCAAAAGTCAATCCAGCTTTCTGTATCCATGCTGAGATTTCGTCAGTCATCAGGCCGTCAGCAATGATGAGACTCCCCAGATAAGTGAAGCGGTCTACACAGTCGACTACTTCACTCCCTATCACTAGGTCAGGTGTCGATGAAACCCAATCTTGAAGCAACATTTTGCATTTCTAGGGGGAAAATCGCATCCCGAACATGCTTCTATTGTTGCTTAAGTTGGTCAGAAGACTGCATTTTTTCAGCGTCTAAGTCAGCAAGCGATTTTCCTGGTAGAAGGTTAAGCAGACTCATTGCCATTTATTTGCCATTGACTTTAACCTAATTATGAAACCTATATATTACCGTACAGTTAAAATGATGGGAATTACTTTATTACATGCTTTTAGTTTTTGAAAAATTATACCATCTGAAAGAACCAATACAACACGGTCACTGGAATCAGCTTCTAGCGGTCAACCACGAATTTTAGCGTTAAATTTCCAATATCCTGCGATAACAAGGAATTCCACATCTACTAGTAAATCTAAGTCTAACAATACATGAACTTGTGAATTAATATTATATTTTCATAAGGTGTTGAATAATTAATTCATGAGTAACAGCAGCGAATTCTATGGCGATGCTATATGACAAAAATAAATTATGAATTGTCAGTAGTAATTATGGCTTTTATTCTTTAGAAGTAGTAGTTATTTTCAAGTCCGATTGAGTACTTATAAAAGCATACACTCTTCAGGTTCATCTATTCTATTTTGAGATAACGAAAGGTATAATTTGCTAAACGTACTTTCAGTCAAGTTTCCGAAATGACTAGTTTACGAACCTAACTTGTTTTTTCAGAATTACTTTGTGAATTTCTGAGTGCCTCATCTTTGCGCTTTTTTCAGATGCTATCCTTTCCTGAATGATTTATTTTTCACTTTTTTCAATCAGCTATAATCTGTTTAGAAGAATAAATTAGACATTTAAATACACTAACTATACTGTTGTCCTGTGGAATTAATAAGTTACTCAGTCAGTGATCGGTTTCGTTGTTTTGTACATTAACTGCAAATTAGGTGAAAAGATGACCAACTCATATACCATTCATTGTTTCAGTCACTCATACGCAACATGGAATTTGGAATGCGCGTGCATTGTTTCAAGTTACTACACAACAGTAGCACAGCAAGATAAAGTTATGAAAGCGAACCACAGAGTGGTAGAAAAGGTAAGACTGAGATGATATAATACGAGACATCATATATGGTAGTGGTATAAAAAGGGAATTATCAGATAAATTAAACTCTAGGGATTTGCACGAAGACAAAGTTTGGGTGCATGTGTCATCACAACCGATTAGGAGGTAGACCACTTAAATTTTTCCGGACTGACCCCCAACTAAGTAATCTGAGCTTACCTATATGACTCAACACAAAAGCTGATGGCTTCGTTGAATGAAGTCACATTTCGCTTTCCTTGCTCCTAGTTTTCTTCTAACTTACTCCTACACTAGTCAACATCGCGTTTTGTGGTAGGCGGTAGATAGATACAGGTGATGCATGTACCATTCACATCAGACGACAAAGATTTACTAACTCATCAACAGATTTCCTATGCTTGTCTAGTATCCCAAGTCTAACCTCAGAATTGCTAACACAATGGTTCAAACACATATAGGCAATGATTCTAAGGGATTGATGACTGAATACTAGCAACATATGAATATCTCTTATTTTTAAACGCCGCGTTTCTCCGCCACAAAGTAAAATGGAGTGAACCTCCGCGCAGTAGACTAGTCTTTCCGCTGGTATGCGGTCATCTCAACTACGTCACAAGTTGGCAAAAGCCACTCGATATTTCTGAATCCGTTCTAATATCTCGTTAAACAACAAGACTGATGAGACTTCAAGGATAAGCTGTGGTAGATGCACTTAATAATTGTACTTCTTATCATTAGTGTAAGTGTTGACGCAAGTCAATCTTAAAGCAACATTTCGCACTCGAAGGGAGAGGATCGCATCTGAAACACGCCTACATTATTGCTCAATACGACCAGAAGCACGAATTCTGCCATCACCTTCACCAAACATAAGTCTTGAGTTTATTCTAAATCAACAAGTGAATCTCCCGGTAGGAGATTAATTCCTGAGAAATCAAACGACGTGAGTGCTATCTTTAAGTATCTATTCGTAAGCTTGTAGTGCCTCCACATATATTTCACTTCTCTCACATCTAACTTGGTTAAGCCCTTTCGATTAATTTATTTAACCAAGCCATTTGTATTGCAACAACTTGTATGTACCATTGGTATTTTTTATTATCTGGTTTGTATGAGCTAGTATGACTGAGCATTGCTTAACGCCTACGCACATATGCATCCTATTCGCTTTAATATTAATCTCTTCAATACCACGATGACTCAGACATTTTCCTTTGTATATATACGAACATTTTAATCTTATTAATTCATTCGCACATTCGCATATTCGCTCACTAGTCTGTCTGCCCGGTCTGTCTGTGGTCTGCTGTTATTAATTGTGGTGTGCTTCAATAAACGTATACGCTACTTGGAATTCATCTTCTGATTTATTAACCGTCAGACGTCAATTGGATAAGGTAGTCTGAACGAGCTTATCACGAAACGTAAGAACACGCATTAAGCCGGCACACCTCAAGCTAAATAACAATGTGAAAGCGAACATCACCGACAAACAGTTCTTGACGGTGAAAAGCCATAAGCTCTACCTTGATCAATAGTTTTCGAGTAGTCGGCTCGTACACTGTCTTTATACTTTTTTGAAACCCTTCCATAACAAATATCGCCATAGAATCCGTTGATTAATGAAGCATATTGTCTTAAGGTCAGGAAATACAGATATGAGTGGGACTTTGCAATTGTCTGTTTTGAAACCTGAAAAATGGCGAATGGCTGGTCTACACATCTACATTGAGATCTGAAACCAGGTTCATTCTCCTGTTTCTTGTTGTATTTTGGACATTGTAATGGTCAAACTCACTCCTGTGATTATTAAATGAGGATTTGTTGTCTTATAAACCGGATGGTTAGCGATAGAGTGTAGTCACACAGGATTCTCTGCAGTTCTTTGCTAATATCTCAATATCTAGGATTAACTTACTATGGCCCACTGCTTTCCATCGCTTTAGATTAACTTCAGTCTTCTATTAAAAGTAAGGAGGCTCATCGTAATCTTTCAGTCTGGCTGTTCTGGAATAGTAAATGACCGAATTGTAGTTGGGAAACAATTGATTTGCCTTCGAAGTGTTTATCACACAATTCAGTGTAAGCTGAGAGTAGATTAGCCTTCCTTGTACTTCCGATATAATCTCACTAACACCCAACCCTTTGATAAGTCTGAATTTTTATCTATCACTGCTAGACTTTCCATCCTTTTTACCTTCGCTGTCTACTACTGCTTGCGATCATTGTTTAATGTGTTAGTTATTCCGCGCTATAAGTTACCATCGCTCCTTGTGTTTGGGGTTCGACAGGAAGCGTTATCGATCATTTGCTGATTCAGGATAAACCATTGAAATTCATTAACCTTCCTTAATCTTCTGGTTCCAGTTACTAATATGTATTACTGCTATCTTCATCCTTGCTTATTGTTTGGGATGGACAAAGCTTCAGAAATTGTTCATATTAAACTATCAAGACATTTTATTGCAAAAATTAATGGTATGAAAGACCATGAATCCGTAGATAATTTTTGCCGAAAATAAACAAGAAGTTTGAGCTTATGACTTCCTATCAACCACAATGCAATATCTAGCACGATTTTAGTGAACTTCATAAGAAGGTAGTTAATAATGTTTACGCTCGGCAAAAAATAATAAACAAAAGCTTAATATAAATAAGATAAAACTATTTTTCTTAATCATGGTCACACGTTCCAATGCAAAGAGTATAAAAACACTGGACATTACCCAATTAAGAGAAACTTCATTTTTAAGACAAATTATGAGGTTGAAAAAATGTTTTTTTTTACGTATTTTTTTATTTTAAATGGGTCAAAGCCACATAACTGCATCGGTAACATAGAACAATGGACAGAAAACAATGGAAATAATAGTTGATCACAGTAAAATGGAAAGTTTCGGATTTATCCATGCATGTATAAATATAGACTAATATATTATTCCATCCGTAGTATGAGTTTTTATGGTGCTGTGTTTAGTTAAAATGACAGTAGTAATTGATATTAGTATTCAGACACACCTCTTCCGTGTGATCCAAAGCCTCCACCAACAGGTCTAACCAGACGCATTTGAAGATGATTTTTGAAGTGATAAGGAGGATTACACGGTACATGAGAAGTTGTACCAGGGAAACCAAGGCCTGAACATAAGTGCGAAACCATAGGTGTTTGATGTGGATAAATGTTGGGAGAGTGTTCTTCTTGACTGAATTTGTACTTACTAGAACCCGAGGATAGAGAGTTGTACTTTGAACAAGTTGCAATTTCTTTCATATCACAATGGTTATCTATTGGATAAATAGCCTCATGATCATTAGGACTCGAAAAATTACAAGAGGATGTCAAATTAATGTAAGCAAGTCCAGCAGGTTGACCATTAGAATCCAACATGCGAACTGTCTTCATCTGAAATCCATTACTTTCACTATTCAGACATTTCTCTTTGAATTCGGTAATGCGACGTAATTGGTATTCTAATTGTTTTGTCGCTAAGTTAGTCCGTGATAACTGGGTCCTTAGAGTCTAAAATAAAATATGTTGAATACAAAGTAAAGAAAATTATTACGAGGAAAAGTGATACACGAGAGAATGTACATTGATAGTGGTTTGAATCGTGAACAGAACTATAGGCTGCATTGATAGATTTTTTTTGGAATGAGTGCTATTTTCTGAAAGTAAATCACAAAGGCGTAGATAAATCAAGTCTTTATCTTCACCTGAATTACGAATATCTCAATATTTTAGTTTTGCCCCAAGCATTTTTTCATCTGAAATCTACCGCTTTTTGATTAACTTTATTTTTTAAGTTAATTATCTACTGATGTGTTTAAATTTTGTGCGGTTTAGAAGAGACAAACAGAGATGGATAAGAGATAATCAGTATACTTGTGTTCGACCTCCAGTCCTAGGTTTTAGAACTGCCTCACAATTCGAACATAATACCACACAAAAAATCGAAATAAAATTCATGAATGGAATTGAGGTGACATAGGTATGTGGTTCAACTGACTTGACAGTAAGTTCTCTCTAATTGAGATTCACATGCTGCGTTACGATTTCGAGTACTCCTATTTGGAACTGTTTGAGCTTTTTCTTGGAGTTCAAGCAAAGTCTCTACTTGGTCACGGGGAAATGATGTGATTTGTACAACCCGTCGCCAGTGTTAGGTCTGCTACTTGGTACAGCTAGTACGAAATACATTGGTTGTTATAACAAGAGGAACTGCCCTCCGCGTTGTAAAGCGAAAGTCCTCATGAAGTGACTCATATCCAAGTATCTGGTGAAGGATTGAATATATATATATATATATATATGTATATATATATATATATATATATATATACGAGATGTATACCACAGAGGAATCAGTTAAAAAAGTCATGAGGAATTCAGAAGATTAGGATTTGCGAGAGCACAAAGAATGAATACACCTGTACCTTTGCAAGCGGTTTTGAGCCATGTCATTCAAGGTCTCTAACCATCGATTACTATCATCTCGCGGGCCCCAACCAGGTAGTCGATATCTGTTAACATAACTTAATACAGTTGTGGGTGACTTGATGGATTTGTGCCATGTTTTGCTTTGGCCACCCCCAGGTTTCTTTCAACCTATTCCTACACCGCGAAACATAGCTCGACGAGGCAGTTGTCAGCGTGCATATTTATGAACAGAAAACCAAAGAATTCAAATAGGCTTCGATAAATAAAACACAATAAAATGACTTTTGTAACTTGAATTCACAGCTCACTAATTAGGTCGTTTTTTAGTGAACATTTCAGTGGATATATAAGCACCAAAATAAGAACAAGAGGTTATGAGGTAAGTTCAAATAATACAAAAAACTGAAAGCCTTCAGCTAAAAAGCCATGAATGACTAAAAGAATCAACATTATAAAACGACTACTAATAAAATCATGTCAGTTAATTACTGAATTCGGAGTAAAATTAATACATACACCACTAAGTTGGATGTTCAAGTTCGCATGTACATATCTGTTAGATACATGGGTTTAAATAAAACATGGTACAAATCTATGAAGTCGCCGACAATCGGTTTGAGCCATGACAGTAATTGTAGACTACAATGTCAGAGTCCGCGAGACAACAGTAACTGATGGTTACAGACTTTGAATGAAATGTCTCGAAATCGCTTACAATGACGCAGATGCATTCACCTTTGTCTTCCTTCAAATTCTAATCTTATGAATTCCTCATGACCTTTATTTCGTTCTTTTTAGATTTATTTAAATGGATTATACTTCTTGAATATTATCTTCGGACCCTAATCTCTCGGATTACCGCTAATAATTCTACTAGATCTACCACTATGGGATTCGAATTGGCGATTGAATCTCTGTGCTAATGTGATATGTCAACTCGAACTGATGTACATACGTACGAGGTTCTAAGTTGTAACTAACTGACTGAAATGGGTTTAAATACAAATCAATTTATGCTAGCCCCACTAAGAAAATCTTTAGGGTGTTAAGACATTAGACCAGTTTTCGAAGCTGGTATGAAGCATCTGTTGGTAAAATACATACTACAAATAACTTACCTGGATTTCATCAACCTCCTCCTTAACTTGAGCGGCTAGGTTCTCCACTTCCGACTGCTTTTTGCTCGCACATTTGCGTGCGTACTTTCGGTTTTGCAGACGACGTCTCCGATTACGAAGTTCCTTGTGTTCCTCGATCGATAAGCGCTGTTTTTCTAGTAGCAAACGAAGATCAACTGTTGTCATGTTAACCAACTCATCATCAGTCAAATTCAAACTCGTCATAGTTCCTGAAAGACTGAAATTATCGCTAGTTAAAATACCATTCAACGGATAAAAAAACTGTCTAGATTATAAAATCATACTTTCTAACAGCAGAAAGGACGAGTAAGGAGCCGGCATTACTCTGCTACTTTTTCAACGTCTATCATACCAACTGAAAAATTTTTATTCCAAAATCAAATTGAAGGCGGAACGTGGAAGATTTTTAATGCTGAGATGCTTTTCTGTTAGTTTATTCTGCTTCGTTCAGTCGTACGCGTCTTAGTCTTTTCATGAATGGGAGCCTAATTGTATCCAACTGTGAAGTTTGATATAATCATAAAAGTTTGTAGTTACCGTGCACAGTAAGATCTCGCCAAATACCTACGGGGGAAAACTGGAGACCTATTTTCACCCTAAAATGATAGTCATACTGTTATAAACTGTTTACGCAATCAGCTATAACCAATAAACTGCTTGAAAAGATTACAACAGAATACTGTACAAAATTGTGACAAAGCTGGTTATTGAGAATATTATCTACAATATATTAAAATAGGCTGAGTTGACGAAAAACTTGTTTATCAAGTGAACGATGTTGTAAATAAATCTTAACCTAGTCGCATGAGACTGCAATCAAGAAAAGCCTACGCTTTTACAGAGCGTTGGACAGTAGGTTGATGTGCAAGTTGATTTTCTTAAGCATGAAATTTGAAATAAGCGCACTACACTCTGATAAGCATTATCTGACTTATACAAAAGAGATTAAAATAATGTCTAGGTTTAATATATATTTATCATAGGCTAGCGTGAACCAATGGGCTTATTTATGCTCTTGTCGCTGTTTTGGTTTTGTCCCAAGTGAATAAATATGTTTTAGAACCCATTACCATCATGAGTCACTTATTTTAGTTCACTTTGTAATTATAATAGACAACTACGCAATTTTCCCCATTTACCCACAAAAAATTTGGTAGAACGAATTTTTTACATCTCGAGCAAAACAAATGTTTTTTTTTATCCTAACTGGAGATAGAATTTACATTTTGAGAAAGCTCGTCTACATGTTCTCAGAGATTGCCTTAAAGCTAAAATTAAAAAGCCTTCATCTCACCCCTATTAAAATAATAGTACAAAAACAACGCCAATTAGCATCAACAACAGAACGTCTTAGACGTAATAAAACAAGTGATTTTAATAGTATGAGAAACTGAGCTGATTAGGATAATATCACATGATCACATGGAGATATCAACCAGCACTGGTTGATGTTACTTTTGCGTGAAACAATCAAGTACATCTCTGATAATAAGAAATGGTCATTTACAGTGAACTAGAATTCTGCAGACAACTCCCCCAAGAACTGACCTTATAGCAATAAATTATGTATGACGACCTTGTTCTGTCAGGATTCCCGCTCTAACACAATGACTATGTAACGATCAAGTGTAAACCAAAAACATACCTATTCAGTATTTTTACTGTTAAGATACGATTTAACAGTGAATAAATCCTTTAATTGTGCGTTTTCCAGTTAACTGGTTAGCTCTCGTATATTTTTACCATGTCCGTGTCCTCGCGGGCACACAAGGTTAGATACAATTATCGTAAGGTCATAAGTTAATTAAGTGTGAAACAAAAGTCTCCCCTCAGTCGAAACTTATTCTCTCTCGCTGGCTCGACGTTGAATGGCTGATGTGACTGTAGGCACTCGATATTCCATTAGCTCGATATAGTTCCCTCGTGTGCAGACCGTCATGCATTTCTGGGATTTTGGAATTTAGACAAGCTTGATATATTGATGAAGACATTCTTGTTGTTAGATCAGCTGCTCCATCTGTTTATTGTCCTACACTTCGTAGCTAAATAAAGGCTTTCCGTAGCATTTCACTGTTTTTACCAAGAGCTAGAAGTAATTGTGCATGATGTAGTTAGAATACTGCTTCAATCGACCTGGACGTTTATTTTCAACAACTGATGCCCTTTCAAAGGTCTTAACTTTTGGACGATTCCAAAAATAGCTTAAATGTGTATTTGTATCTTAAAGGTCGGAAATAAAGTTAATATGTACTCATTAAATTTATCTATGTTTTAAAGTAAATTATAGTGAAAGACTTAAGATGCTCGGTTGGCATTAAGAGAAAGTCGTACTGAAACCAAAAAGTACCCGTTCCTATGATATTCCTTGTTTTCACGAAAGAACACCTTCACCTAGGTGCCAAAATTACTCAGATGGATTTCACTGATCCACCTCTACCTTGGCTCAAAAACTACCTTGAGGGTATATAAAGTGAATCAGAGCTGATGAGTATCAGCATCAGAATTTTTACTAGGGACCCTCTAAGTCCCACTGTCCTTCTTGATATTCATTGAAGACCTGTTAGATCAAACTGACTATATAGCACTAATTTATTCAGATGACGGTAAGATCTAGTGAGTCATAAGGAGCGAAGAAGATTCATTTGAGGCTCAAAAAGAAATGACGATAGGCAGTGAACAGTATGGCCGAAATTAACCAGATGAAAATTAGCATCGTGAATTTTCTAACACGGGGACACAAGTAACTTACGTTCTCAATGGAAGTCTGGTCCTAAACATTTTCTCAGAAAGTGAACCTAGGCCTAGCAACCACAGATTGACAGGACACTAACTAACCAGGGCAAACTCAACCCTCACTTTTGGCAAAGTTAGATTAGTGCTATCGCCCCAAAATTGTTCTTAACTCTGTTTAAAACAATCATACTACTACAGCTTGAATTTCATGATCTTTTCCCCTATCTCCTCAAAAGAGATAACATTCTCTTAGACCGGGTGCAGAGACGAAAATATGAGTGGGTAAGAGGGTTTATAGTATGAGCCTGACGAGGACAGACTAAAGACTTCGGATTCATCCCGTTGAGTTATAAAAGAATCTGAGGTGACCTGATGATTTCATTCAGTATATTTAATACACCTAGTCACCCCCTAAACGAGTATCGTACCAGCTAATCTTTATCACTCCCTTCAAGATAACCCCTAAAAAATTGCATATCAAAAGCCAGCAACCAAGAAGTTAACTGTACCTAACTGAATAGCTCCATCGACCGAAGTGACCACCACCTGTCCAGTGAATAGCTTCGAAAGGAAACTTGAAAAACACGGACTAACACAGGGATTATCATCTGTTAGGACTAGTTGTTCATGATGCCTGTCTCTTTCCTTCATATCACTAACTTATTCTATCCCGTTTATTATCTTATTTTACTCTCCCTTGCTCACATTTCTGTCTTCTTGAACCACCATCATTACCAACTAATTACCTTTTTATTTATTTATCCTCATTTTTGAAATCTCAATAGCAAGAAAATTTTCTGAATTTTCTAAATTGAAATTAACTAGTCCCCTACCTGGTACTAAGATTTCTGCTGTTATCCAGTACCCATACTGCACCCAGATAAACTCAGAAAACATAAGAATATAAAACAGCAATCTGAATAATTTCATAATGAAAAAATAAAACAATGTGACTGTTACTACTTTCGTAAGGATATTCTCGAAGTTCTGGCGGGAAGACGTGACCACTGAAGTTCAACCCTGTGGGATGTAGGTACTAACAACTCAAGATAGCGGGTGATCTTGCGCAAAATCCATAGACAGCTATTCAGAATTAGACTTTAAAACCGTCGGGTTTCAGCTCCATGGTCCAGGGATTAGGCGCTCGCGCACAACCGAAGGACCTAGGTTCGATTCCACTACTATTCGTAGCGTATTTGAACTTTTGATGTGTCCCTTATTAGAAATAAATCGGCGTTTAATAATTTCAGGATTCGAATGTCGGTTCAATGTTCAATTCACGATTTCGATGTAACAGAGAACTGTCAAATAACTATATTCGTTGAAATTGAGCGGCTAGATCTCCGTCCATCGGACACTTCCGAATACCTGGAAGCGTAATTAAAGAAGAAGAATCGAACACAAAGCAACCAATTCGTGTAGGCTAGTTCCTGAAAAATATATTGGATATTGAAGTGTGTACTTTCAAAGAGCGGATCTACGACTGATCTTGTAGTTTACGCTCTCTTTATTTTTAGTTGCGTTTATGTGAGTATTACTTCCTGATAATTATTTCTTGTTCGTTGAAGATTACATTTAGTTATTCTACCATCAATACACTGGGTTTTACACTGAAACTCATGTTTCCATAGTTGTAACTGTTGAAAATTAATAAATTGTATTTCACGTTTTTCGCAAATGTATCTTATGTTTTTATTCTGATTGATTAGTAATTCTTTACTAATAATCAGAGATGATTTAATCTGAAATCTTTTTATCTCAAATCGTTTTTTGGGCACTGAAAACGGTTGCTTTATACAAGTTTTGTAGCTTAGTAAGCATTGTGTGGTGCGGAGGACAGAGCAAGGAATACTTGTTGTGGTTCTTAAATGTCAGTGACAGACCTACAGATATTTAATATGAGTTAAAATCAAATAGTTAGATATTGTAAGACCGGTTTTATTATTTCAGACTCATCCTCATTATAAATTTAATTATTCGATGATGTACGCGCAATAGTTCAGAACACAATGAGTCTCGGTAAACTAGACAGAATCAGTCTGAAAAAATTAAGGAATCGATGATGAAATGTATGTATGAGTGTATAATACAGTGTTAAAATAAGTAAAAATATCTAATTTAAGGAGTTGCTTGCAAGTGCTGAAACTAAGCTGGTTGAGAGTGTCAAAATAATACATAATTTCGTTATCGCTGAACAATTTTTTCACATAATGTACATTCATGTCAGACTCATGCTTACAAACTAAAAAAAATTGAAGACACTAGCTTATCATATCATGAACGATAATCAGTAGTGTAACAACTCAAAATGAGTGGTGAAGAAGTACTGCTTATTGCAACCGACAACCAATGAATTAAGTATATTAAGACCAGGTGAGCAGTATTAGATTTAAACCAAACTGTTTACCATCAGTAATAGATTAACAAAGTGGATAAGTCCCAAAACTCGACAAAGTCAATAATACAGAAAGATTTTCTTAAAAGTTCCTATATTATGATATATATATATTACAGACCCTCGCGCTCAATTTTTGAATGCTTGTTTCATTGATTATTTGGTAGTGATTCTAATTAAGACAAATACTAAGTTTTTAACTCGTTATACTTAGTCAGACAATTAATACTCTACTGATTGCAAAAAAAGAAACCTTTTGTTGATATAACTGAAACAGTAGATGGTAAAAGAGATAAAGTAGGAAAAAGCGAAATTTTCAATTTTGGGGATCATAAAGAGTCTAAAAAATTGAAAAATGTGTCAGGGCTATTCCTAGAAACATAAGCACTTGTCTACAAATCTTCAGTTGGTTGGTAGCATTAAAATTTACTGCGCAACCAACAAGCGTAGGACATTAATTCAACCATTTGGTTTTTATTTTTGTCATTTGAACATACATGCATCTCTCCTACTTTTGAAGAATGAACTTTTGTAAATTCCTTAGTGATCTAAATTATTCATGTGGCTGTTTGTTAAATGGGACTTATAAGTATAATATGCAATAATATAATATACCTTCCTCATTAAACGCTTCCAAAAATCTGGCCTTTTCATTAGGTTGTTAACAGATCAAAATCATGGAAGTGGAATAGCTTCTAGAAACATATCGATAAACATTACATAACCCTCAAATAATAGATAAATTTAAAGTTTGTATTCTCCAACGTAATAGGTTTAACCCTTTGATCGGCTTCTTATATCCGAATTCAGCCATTTGACACTGCTAGTTATACGTTTTAAAGGCAAAAACATTTTCAGAGAAACAAGTTACGATATTAGATTCATTTTGCACGCTGGCTGCTTAACTGGATATTGTCGAGAGAAATAAATTTAGATTTAGTTACTTTGGTATTTCATTGACATATCATGACCCATTAAATAATCTCTTTTTGATCAAAAGATTAATTAGATATTTATCGGCCTTATGGTTGATGAACAACTAGTGACAAATATTCCTTTGCCAAATGCAGATGATTCAGATTTGTTAGATCCAAACTGTATTCCAGAGAATCCGAAAGTGATTACGTTTGAAGAAGTGAAGGCTGCTAGTGAACGCATAAAGCATGGAATAATTTGTACACCATGCAAAGTAAGAATTAAAACATGAAATGCATCTGCATATGTATTTTATAGAAATCTCAGCTATCATCAGAGTGCAATATGGATGTTTATTTTAAAAAGGAATTTCTTCAAGTAACGGGAAGGTTAATATATTTAACTTTTTGATATTCTTGATAATTCTTTTTTTTCGATAACAGTTTTAAAGAAAGAGGAGCCCTTAATGCATTACTACAATTGACGCCAGTGAGTAACAATTTAATTTTTTTATGGTTTGGTTGTAAAATTTAAAAATCAAATAATAAAAATATTAGCATGTTGATCATTTGATTCATTTAACCCACCAAAGTCGTGTTAGGCATTGGATCGCTGAATTCTATTTTATCATACAACAATGTTCAATTTTTATCATCTCGTTACGTTAAGTATATTGAAATTCGATTGTTTAAACTACTTCCTTACCAAAATCTCCAAACTTATTAAAAACAATAAAATCTTGTTAATTTTTCAAACGAACGTTCTAGCAATTTTAGAAATTACTGTTATAATAAAAGACTGTTATGTTTAACCGAATAAAGAAATATTTCAGCTATCTCATTTTGAAGCACTGCAGCCTTGCATCGAAAATTCCAAGAAGGGAATATGCTTAATATGCACTAGTTTTTAAAGTCGAACATTTTAAAAACTGATATCAGCTTTTAAATGAACGTCTGATGAAATATCTAACCTCTTTTATATTTTGGCTGAAGTCAAATAGTCAGAAAACGGAATCTATACTAATATATCCCATCTTCATAAATAAACACATACAAAAGTCTCAAAAATGGTAGTTCTTCGGTAAGGCCAAAACCAGCAGTCTAAGGAAAACGATGGCTTAGCTAACAGAGCTTGTTATTTTTTACCGGTCAGTCACAATTTTGAACTTCAGTTTACCTACTTCCACTTACTCAACCAAGTAGTATCACTAACTTTTACACTAATATTATATGCAAAGGCCGAGCACATAAGTCCGTATTCAATAAATAAATTACATTTTGTAAATGTACGTAATTGGGTTACATTCCATACTTTTGAAATGAAGTCGAAATATTTCCACTTATTTCATTAAAATTCAAAAACATTTTTGACTTGAAATAAGTACCACTTCTAAATATTACGTTTACGCCATTATCCAGCTTCCGCAGATAAGGATTGGAGATCAAGTGACATCTGTTGATCCGTAATGTGCAAAAAACAATAGAAGATATTTACTCCACACATTCCTGCAGAGAAATATCATATGTAGACGATTTGATTTTTGAACCTGCTAGGAATGTTCCTACGAATTAATAATCCTAGATGGAAGAAAAAGATAGGACATAAATAATATCGAAATTATCTTTTAGTGCATGATGTCAGTAGTATATCACTTTACAGACCGTGACAAGATGACTGAAGTAAATTAAGGCATCAGATTGATTTCTTGTTTAAGCAAAATAATTACTTTTAATTAACGATTATTTGTGGTTAAGCTGTTATATTTTTATTCCATGCGAATCTGGTTGTTTTGTTCTAGGAGGAAGCCAAGCGTGGTGTACTCGCATGCAGTGCTGGAAATCATGCACTTGGCCTGGCATATCATGGTAGTTTGTTAAAAATACCAATTACTATTATTATGCCTGTAAACTCAAGTTTAATGAAACAAGAACGCTGTAAGAAATATGGTGGACTTGTTTTACTAAAGGGCAATAACATTTTTGAAGTAAGTCAACTACAAATTCAGTTTGGGTTTTTTCCTTATCATTTCACTGTTATTCAAATTAAATTAACCAGTAAAATAGCTGAGATTATTTTAAGCCACCTCAATATATAGTTATTTTACTGTATCCAACAATTTCATTCATATTTTCGTTGCATACTAAAGTGTAAACTTCATTAAGGATTGCGGGGCAAACGTATGAACAAGCCAGCGTAACGCAACTTACCATCCTGGCTGGAAAACACAAGAACATCTCAGGATGGAATTTCCAGTGAAAATTACAAACTAATATACAGCACTCACAGGCTAAATCAACTCAAAAAAAAATAGTCGAAAAAGTTGGATAAGACAGACTTATCGGACACACAATTTGTTACAGATAATCTTAGTTGATAGAAATTATCCTGAGTTCTTCAAAAGGTCATCATCCACATGATGCAGACTATTGTTATTATTTTTAAAATACATTCTTCTTAGCCACAAATTTCCTATTTATATTCACTGTGACAAAGATGAGAAATTAAAAAATGCTGTAGCGAATATTATAAAATAATTACTAGTCAATACTGTATAAGTGCGATTTCCAGTGGACACATAATTAAATGAGATAATTAAGAAAATTATTTCACATGAGTGTCTACTCACAAGTACAAAGATTAGAAGCATAACGGGTGGGAATATCAGACTCATTAATTGAAGACTATTTTAAATCAGATGACCTAATATTCACCAATCGCTTATTATTATTATTATTACAGTTATTACATCTTTTTTTTTTATCAGTACACGCTACTGTTCCATAGTCTGATCTACAGAATTATACAATGACTGATTTGAATGTTATTATTCTGTTTTTTAATTTGTTACTAAAATTTAATGTTTACTGGAATGGATTTGTAAAATATGTTGAATTTTATGGAGTTATTTATGAAAGTCTATTCAAGTAATTTAGATTTTCTTGATAATCTTTCCACAGATTAACAATATCTAATTTGAAATTTGTGAAAGTGGCAATTATGTAAATCTGTTAAAATGTAAATGTTCCAGTGGAAATATTGCTGTATTTAATTAATTTTTAAGCTGACTTAAAACTTCAAACTATATTCAGTATGTATGTTCACCTTTTGTGAAAATACTAGTTTTCCAATAATAAGCATATTACTATTTCATGTTTATGCTTGAACAAATCTGATCCCTTCTAATCATGTGCTACTTGATAACATATATCATCGAATTAACGTGTGTATTTGTGAAAAACAATCCCTTTACACATACCTCGGCTTAAGTTCATTTCACTTGTTAGTCACATGTCTTCACTATAGTTTTAGATCATAAATGAATGCCGTTAAGGTCATACATTTCTGCTTGTCAATCACCATCCAAGGAATCTCTTTCCATTTTATGCCTGAAAATCTCATCACAAAATTGGAAACCTATGAATGTAAATGATCAGCGTATAAATCATTTCTTATTATCATTAGATCCCTATGAATCGGCGAATTGGCGTAGAATTCTAAGAAGTCAACAATTCCCAATTTTCATATCTATGGTAATCATTCTTTATCCAGAATGAGACTTCTCCAAAGTTCAAAGACAGGAAATTAGGTCTCATAAGGCTCTTTTGAACTTCAGATTCAGTAACCAATTATGTACATTTGTAATTTCGATCAATTCGCGATATCATGCCACCATTATCCATTGTCACTGTTATTATTTATCTCACCCTCAACACGGTGAAATTCCACCTGTCATAGAGTCTCACTGAAACTCCTCAAATTACTTTTCGAAGTCAGTCACTCATAAGCAAATGATGATTTTGTTTATAGAGAAGGCTTTAGAGCTTTGATTCTTGCACTTGTAAATCAAGAATTGATTATATTCAGTCTTTTTTTTCACTCAGAAGATTTAGCTAGTTAAACAGTTTGGTCGGATCAGATAGATGGTTTAAAAATAATCATATTCTATCATAGACTTCATTTGTTATCAAAATATTAGCTGTAAACGGTTAAACTTTTGAAGAATAAATATCAGCGTTGTAAAGTTGTTTACATGCTTATATTTTCATAATAACACTTTCAAAAATGTTCCGTTTTCTAATCAGCAACGACTGTATTCAGCCCATGAACTTGAAAATTATTCACCGCAACTGTCAGAAAGTACTAAAAAATAATCTACTGCTCGTTTATCAAAATATTAAAATTGGTCACGAAAATAAAACCATCGTTCGACGTAGAATGGATTTGTGATGTTATTTCTATGATTAGTTTGTTTAGTGTTGACATGAAAATCATAACAGAATGGATAAGAATATTTATTATGCAAGATAACATTTATATTATCGATTTGTGCTTAAAAACAATGAATGATGGCACATCCTAACATGTTTCTGAAACATTATCAATATATATATATATGTATATATATATATATATATATATATATATATACTACTAATAGTACTTTTAAGAAATATGTTCATGTATTTCTAAAACAAATCATGAACTGTTATCTGTTTAGTAATTTTCGTACTAAAGAATAAACTGATAAATTCTTTAGGATATACAATGGATTTATTGAGTCTCATTACTTTTCAATCAGTTAATCACTATTTAAGTAAGAAAAGTAGGTAGAACTGATTACTAGGTAAAAACGTAGTTTAAATGCGAAAAGGATCATTCTACTTACTGGTGAAAAAATCTAATCATCACAAAACATCATCGAATGGTGGTTTTAATTATAAAGCCTTCCAAAACATAATAATTGATCGATGATTAAATGAGTAATTAAGAAATAGGAATTGGAACCTACGGACAATAGAAATAAATTTATGCTAATATGAAATGAATGTACTCACCAATTAATCAATGAATACTAGCTGGTGTCATAATTTATGACTTCTTAATGTTGACTAAATACATTCTGGTCTCTAGTCAAAGTGACTTGGTACAATGATATTCTTCTAGGAGGTTAGAAAAAATATATGAGTAGCCATAGACCTAGATTTTCGGCATTTGTTGCTACTCAGTAGTCACTCGGTGTAGAACTTCCAGTCTTATGAAAGGCAAGTTGTAGTCCGTTACAAAGTTTCGAATGATGAAATTGAGGGGAACATGCATTTTTCCAAGATATGATATCAAGAAAAGTTCATATCTGTCGATTAATTTAAATAAATAGGAAAGCATGATTAAACAGAGAACATCATTTAAAATCAACACCAAAGCATTTAAGACATGACATTAGTTATTATTCAGTGATAAATCACTTAAACATTCTGATTCTACTGGAAGTTAGCGGCTACTTGAACAACTTAGAGCTAACAGTTCAGATTTCATGACAGGCTGATATGAACTTAAGTGTCAAAGAGAACATAAATTCGTGCAAGGCTATAAGTATGCCTTTCTGGAAAGGCAATATTCACCCACAGCCTTACCAAAGACTGAATCATAAATATTTAGGCTTTGTGGTTAGTTCTTTATCTCTAAACCTCTGGATTGTTACTCGGTACTTTACTTTTCCGAATTCAACCAACTGAAGATTGTGTAAACACCCTGCTGACGTAATACTCAATATTTTTATATCAAAATATTTCGAAACTTCAAGATAACTAGATAATCAAAGTTGTCGTGATCTTTTATAAGAAGAAATACAACTACCAGGATAGTTATCATCATGATTGTTTATATGAGCACAACTTGACTTTCGAAAATCACAACATATCTTTATCTATACCAGTACATAGAGACAACTGCAGAGACCATATTCTCCCTGACAAACTTTGAAATCCGAGACAGATATAACACTTACTAGACTACGGAATTTCTAGAATCTTGCCATTGAGGCTCGTCAATAAACAATAAACACATTAAAATCGACCCAATTTATTTACGAGTGAAAAAAATTGTCAGGAAGCTATAAGATGAAAAATCAAGTCAAAACAATCAAAAAGATATCTGTTGACAACTACTCATCAATCGTAAAAACAATACAACAAGTTACTAATCACCAGTCATGAAATTCTCATGGGTCAACTGCATCTTTAGTTAGTGCTGATAATGTTCTATAGAAAGACAATGAAAGTACGATTAATTCTATAAGCTCTTAGAACTCTTAGATCTAAGTGATAACTGGTGAGTTATCATTTCAGTTAAGAATATATATACACATATATATATTGGATTTTTCAAGCTATACAACAGTTTAATAACTACTCATCTACCAATTAGTCTTTGATAAGTTTATGATGATTATGAAGTTGGAAAACAATTTTCACATAAAATAATCTTCATGATCAAATGATCATGCATAAATGTATGATTTTTCTTCTTCCTTTCAGAGTAAACTGTATGCTTTAAAAATAGCAAAATTGAATAATTTAATTTTAATCAATGGGCAAGTCTGTCGATTTATTCATTGATTAGTTTATTGTCATTGGTTTCGATTCAATATCTATTTGAAATATAAATTTATTCATATTTCATAAGCATACTTTATATTTATTAAGGTTACTTTAGATTAATCTAAAAACAGTATTATCATGTCTATTATGTATTTAGAGACACTTCAAATACTCCTAAATGTACTGAAGCTTAATGTTTAATACAACAAACATATGTAAGATAATTTTAATTTGATGAAAACCAGCTATTCCAGGGTAGATTTCTTCGTAAATCAAAATGACATAAGAAATGCCTCTAAATTGGAGATGAACATGATCATCAACATCTTGTGGCGTTAGACTTTCGGCATCCTTGATTTCCCGTATATCTCCGTCTTGATGATCGCTACGAGAGAACACGAGTCGCTGCCACAATTTCTTTATTATTCAAATTATTTAATGATCGATACAAATATCGGATTTAATTCAAATTTGTATAGTCCATATTGACATCGAATTATTCAAACTGTTAATCGATGCAGCTAGTCAAATAACTATATGTGCAGGTGGCAAGTAATGCCCAAGTGTACATGCGTATACACGCTCAACAATGATAAAAGTAGAAGATATATGTGAGGTGCTATAAAATCTTATGAGTGGTTTGAAAGTAAACTTAAAATGTTGTGGTTATCTTAGGCCAGTGTTAAATTTGACTAAAATCGCTAATCATTTTCCGTGAATTCATGAAAAGCTACGTGATGACTTTCATCATTGATTCTGGGGGTCAAATTAATGTTTTTCTATGAAACATTTATTTAAAAAGAAAAGTAAAAATAATATATACACCAAGATTGGAATGCACTTAATAGAAATCCTTTTATTATTACGGAGGATAGTTTGGTAATGACTAAAATACGTTTACAATGCTTAACTAAACCTATACATCATTAATCGATAAATGAAATGCGATGATATGACTTGGACAATAATTAATGCCTAACTCATCACTCTGAATTGTTGGTATAGGCTCGTTCTTAATGGAAAATACATTAATAGATGACAGAGCTGACCAGCAGAGGACATGTTCTCGTCCAACAAAAATAATGCGCTTATGTACAAAGTGTGGAATATAGGACTAAAAATCAAAATCATTTAACAATGAGGATTTAAAAACTGTAGGTCATTCACTTTCTAAAAGAATTAATGCCTTACAATCAGATTTAGTTGTTACCACATTACAAGAGTGGTAAGAAACAGTCACAGTTTAATTTTCAATAAATAATATCACATTGTTTCTTGTGTTCATCATAGTTATGATCATCCACATATTTTGGCTGGACAGGGCACTGTTGGCTTAGAAATCTTAGAACAAGTTCCTGATGTGGATGCTATCATCGTACCAGTTGGTGGGGGTGGTTTACTAGCTGGAATTTGTGTAGCAGTTAAATCTATTCGACCAGAAGTTATCATAATTGTAAGTTGATTCCAGTGAAATATTTGTGAAATACGACAAAACTGTCTTAGTTTTTAAAAAAAGGAACATTATCTATCATATTACTGTCAGTCTGGAGTGATGGAGATTGTAGAATTTCATTTCACTAAGCAGAGTGCACCCGAGACGTAAAGCCCCGAGTTCAGTTCTTGTATGCGGGGTTGTGAATGCATATTTCTGTTCTTCCAGATTTAAATCATGTCATGATTTAAAGGTGTACGAGATTTATGTGTCAGTAGGATTGTTCTGTTGATCGTACCCCTTCAAAAAGTGGGTCGTTTACTGATGAAACTTTCATTGTTCATGTGAATAGTGTCTTAAGTGTAAACTTCTAAAAGAACTATGTGATAAAAAGTTTTTCCATTGAAATCCCAAGGAAGTTTTACTAGTTTATATGTACATACATACAAGTGTATCATTATGAATAAGGACGTTAGTAATAATAATAATAATGACAGTTCAGCTAAGTAGAAGGGCTTTTTGTTTATGTTATATCATCAAAGCAAACTACAAACTATCAAATGTTTAAAATTAAGGAATCACTGTATATTTTTCAGTTTATTGCTCCATACTTTTTTCACAATGAAACTGGATATTACTGCATTAGTTAATAGAATTTCCCTTCTTCTATTTCCAGAATGTTGTCAGTTCAATCCTAACAATCCTGTACTTAACTAGTCAGTTACTGCAAGATAGAAAACAGTTGAAAAGGTTACTTTTCACAATCTACAACGTTCTGTAACTTCTATCTAAATTAATAATAAGCTTCGGTCCTTCGAACAAACTGAAGTACAAGTTTGTCAGTTAGTTAGTTTCAGAAAGACCTCAAATAGCATCGATGTCAACTCCTGTATTTACTGCTTAGTGATTTTAAGAAACTTTTCTCAAAGAAACTCTTAAATGCCATTAAACTGATGGCTAAAATGTAACGGAAATAAGAGATTTGTATGACAGAATCACTTGAAGCAGAGTCCCTATAGTGGATGACTAGCACTTATTTCAATTACATGGATGTTATGGTTTTTGCACTTGAAGGTTAAATAAATACTAGTGAACTACCATTGTGATAATTTGAATGAATGGAATGTATTTAATCGATATCTGATAATAAATCTATTGTCGTAAAACAGAACATAAGTTAACAAGTTTAATATTGTATATTATGATAACCAGTTAAATCAGTAATTATAAATTAAGAATCATTTTCATCTTGTTGTTATGTCATTTAAATTTCAGGGTGTAGAATCCAATCGTTGTCCTGGTTTTCACGAAGCTATGCTGGCTGGTCAACCAGTCTACACAGAAAATCGTCTATCATCGGCAGATGGTAAGGAATTTTTAATTAGTATTTTACTTTGTTTTTTTTTAATCAAATAGATCACTGGTAAATTTTTCTTTCACACTCAACTCAAACGACACATATTAGAAAATGATGTTATTCGAAGTTCTAATAAGTTAATATTGATTTTAACTACTTCATTGATCTTTCTTGCAAATCAGATGTAGACTTGCTTAATAGGAATCAAAAATACTTGTAATTCCTTGATTAGGTATTTTTATATCTTGCGTTCGCCTTTATTATGCCTGTGTGTTGTGGCTGTTATATAAATGTTGACTCTGTTGGATCCGTAATCCTATAACTTTACTCGAATATCAGAAACCACTGCGATTCCTCGACCCTTCTGCTTATACATTGAAACGAGAATCACTACGATTCGCAACACGCAAAGTTAGAACACGAGAGATCGATGTAATGAAGATTTAGTGACTTTTGAATAATGCGTCCCCCTAACAGGTCCCAAAATCACATCGTTCTAAGACCGAAATACAATCATTCACTTACCAATTTTTACACACATTAATATATCACATACAGGGGAAATACACAGAGTAACTGTAACGAAACACACTGAAGAAAGTATACCTTAATTGATACAGGAAATAGAATTATCACACTGAACGAAAATTCACCAAGTTTACACCGAACTGATAGGTTAAATGCTAAGCGAATTTCACACTTGCAACTCTAGCAGAAATTCATAATGAATTATTAAAAAAATTGTTTTCCTAACTATTGTCATCGTATTATTCCTATAATATCAAGTATTCTCAAAAATCATTGAGTAGTAGCCACTTGACAACGTAATACACTTGATCGATTCATAACTAGTGCATTCAAGGTGACTTAAAACTGAATTTTTATTTTTATTTTTGTTAATTTTAATCTAATTTCATTTAGTTCAACTATTAGGCAATACACGATTTCTGTTGAATATCTAAATTAACTCTCATCAGTGTTGTTGTCATAGTATGATTTAACAAGTCTAGACTTGTTCCATTACTAATCAAATAGTTTGTTTATTGTAAAGCTTCTATAGATTTGGTCTTGTGATTCTATTAAATTTATTCTATGCCAACTGGTATCATAATGACTATATCAAAGCTAACCAACCATACAAGATGCCCGCATACCAATCAAGGCGGATCGGATTTCAGTCAAACATATCAACAACTGGATATTATGCACTAGTGCAAGCTGAATTAAATTCTAGCTGTAATTTGAAATTAATCATAGGATTTATTTCATTAATTAACGAGCTTTTAGGAATTGAACAAAAACAAACGAAATATATAAATGAAATCATCAACAGTATAAGTGATTCAGTTTTATTTTTCTATCAATTGTGATGTAGATATCTTAAAAGAAACCCTATACTTATGCCAAGTATTCATTGGTTAATTGATACTAAGATAGTAGAGGAAGTTTGTAGCACAGGTGGATGATGGAGTTTCGTTCTATTTGGTTATCAAGCTTTGATTGTTCTTCTGAACATCATCATCATCAGCACAAACTTCAAGTACAAGTGAAGTATTTGAATTTCCCACATTTTAGTCGTAGCTTGTTCTGTTGACTTCAATACTGTTTGTTTGTGACTGGCTGTTAACCTGTCATTGTCTGCCTCTTTATTTTGATTGTATCCCTCTTTGATTTGGTTCTTCATTTTTTTTTTTGATTGGTTAGCGAATTGAATCGATGCCAATATGTTTGTTGATTGCTGATTAACCTGAGTGCCAAGTTACTAAAAATTTACTCGTGTTATTTGTACTTCCTCTATTTGATGTTTCAATAATTTTCCAAATGAATGTATGACCACTGTTAACCGCATATATGGATATAAGGCAAGAAATGTTTTATTATTTGACTGCTAATTGATGTTCACGTAGGCGAAGTCAAAAAGGGCGTCCGATGTAGAGGTATAGTCAAAATAAAGAGGCAGACAATGCCAAATTAGGGGTCAGTCACAAACAATCACAATCGAAATCAACAGAACAAGTTACGAGTTATACATGGAGAAATTCAAGTAGTTTACTCTCATATGAAGCTTGTGCTGATGTTTTCCTGAAGGAGAACAATGAAAGTTCCATAGCCAAAGTATCCAGCTCAGAAAATGAAACCCCACTATAATTTTATTTATACCGTCAATTATATTAAGTAAACCTAATCCTCTGCTTGATGCTTTAATACCTCTAGTTCAATTGAATAATTTCAGCTACATATACGTATGACTTGATAAATTTATTCGTAAAATTTAACTTATATCGTTTGGTGTTTTCAATAAATCCTTTTTTCCTCTTACAAGGTTTAGCTGTTTCTGTAGTTGGTGTGAATTCGTTTGAAACAGCTCATAAATTAGTTGACAAAGTGATAACTATTGATGAAACATATATATATCGTGCAGTTGTTCGTTTATTAGAACTTGAGAAATCTGTTGTCGAATGTTCAGGGGCTACTTCATTATCTGCAATTATGGCAAATATGTTGCCTGAATTAGTCGGAAAAAAGTGAGTATATACAAGTTTATGGTGTATTACATTTAATGTGATTTTATTTCATGTCATACTCATAGCATTTTAATTATTTTAGTTGATATATGCTGCACTTAAGTTGTAAATCAGGAAAGAACATAATCGGATAGATTTATTGTAGGATAAAAAATGCAAGTGCTTCAATTCATCAGTTATGCGCGAACGCCTAACCTCTGGACCACTAAGCCCGTATCTAACAGTGTTAATGTCTAACTTGATCAATGGACGGAGTTGCGCAACCTCATACACAGTCTTCGGTAGTTACTGTCTACACCCGAACAGGTTGAACTTCACTGGTCACGACTTCCCACTAGAATTCAGAGAAGATTCCTTAAAAAGCTAGTCACTAATGAGTACAGGTAATTTGCAATACGTGTTTGTGAAGATTGTTAAGTTTCACATTTTTGAAACCATGGGTTCGAATCCTGCGGGGTACAGGAATTGTGGATGCGCACTGCTGACGAGTCCCATGCTAGGACGAAACGGCCGTTCAGTGCTCCCAGGTTTTTAATGGTGGTCTAACAATAATCGATTCATGGTTTCGAAAAAGAGAATATGTCAGCCAATTTATCCATGAGATCGGTTTACAGTATACCAACTGTCAACTAGGTAGAAAAGTATTACCAAATATTCAGCCATTAAAACAAGCTTGCCTAACACTGTAGATGGTGACGATCATTATCTCGCTCTAATTTCATCTAATTACTAAAAATTATATTCAGTCTGTCAACATAAAATATTATTAAACTATGACGGCATAGGTAGATCTCTTGTAAAGACTAGTAGATTCTGTGACTTTACATCTGGGTGAACTAAGTGTTAAACTACTCCTATGTTATTTCGTAAAACTACTATTCATTTATTCGTCTTAATGATTTAGTCAAACGATCTAAACCTCAAAATGACAAGTAAAGTGATTGTCTGAATGTCAAACGATTGTCTACAATGATGTGTGAAAAAAATGTACTAAAATCAACGAAGAAATTTACTTATTACGTTAATCAGCAACAATTTATTTCCATTCTTCCTCATGTTTTAGAGTTGTATGCCTTTTAACTGGAGGGAATATTGATATTCCAACGTTGAATCGTGTCATTGACAAAGGATTAGCATTGGAAGGTCGTCTGTGTCGATTTACAGTTGTTTTAACAGATCAACCTGGAAGTATTGCAGAACTATCCCTTATTTTGAAAGAAAACGGAGTTAAGTAAGCTAACATTACAAATGTATTCATTCTCAAACATCATAATGTTTATGAATGTTACATTTCATCTCATAACATGTTATCTTATTGAATATATCACACAGCGAAGAAAAAAGTATTAAATAGATAGTGTTTGTGAGAACAATTTTTAATCTTAGCATTAACAATTGTCACTAAAAACGGAAATTTATAGGAGTACAATATAGGGATGAGCCATAAATATTCTTGAAATTGCCACTACTAATTGGAGCCTGTTGTTGGTCAATTAAAAGACCGTTACTGTAAAAGAAAAGCTTGTGGAAACAGCAACAATACCATAAGATTTATTTAATTAGGGAATTTATTAGTCTTTTACAGAACGAAATCAATGACATATTATTTTTTAGTTATAGAGTTGTAGAGATTGTTGAGTTTTATTGACCTTGAGCGGACTACTGATGAGTCCCAAACTGTGACGAAACAGCCATCCAGTGCTTCCAGATTTCAAATGGTATTCTCACATTGATCAGCTTATGACTTCAATAAAACATAAATTAGTTCTTTTCATCATAAATCATTCGTTTTCAAAAGCCCTCTCGGAGTACATTGATTGTTTTTGGTCAGAGTTAGAGCTAGGGTTAGAGTTGATTTACTTTTCATGTGCATTAAACATAAAAAGATGTAAGTAGTTGATTCGTTTAAAACTATTTTTTGAATTCTTTAATGTTAAAAAAAACTAATTTCCCATTATGGTTTTTAATGTTTCCAGAACCATATATTGGTATGTTTATTGATTATTTTACATAACTTACACTGAAAGTTATTTCCAAAGTTCACATTCACGTATTTTTGTACCTCACTTTTACCAAGAATTACCTAAAATAAAATTTCCTTAGTAAAAATATTTTAATCGTGTTTTAATGAGTAGCACAAATCTAGTTTAAAGCACATTTAGGAATTTAATGTGTTCAGTGTGTTAAGAGAAGCCTACACGCGACGTATCACTGGAGAACACAAGACAGTGATCTCACTGAGATAATATTGTTACAAGAAAGCCTAGTCTTAAATGGACTTTATTCTCTGTAGTACAGTACGTAATTTGTAATTATGAACATCTAGATCTTTAATTTAGGCTTATTAAACAACTGAAACACGATCTGTCGATGTTTCGATTGGTAAGTTTTTAGATGAACAATATTTTTGCCTTAATTATCTTGCAATAAACAGTATTTTTTTCATAGTCAAACAATAAATTATCATCCCGGATGAATGATATTAAGTGTTTTGCTTCTATTTTTTTTTGTTTCAACAAATAAAACGGTTGTTTTAAATAAACAAAATCAATTCGGAAAAAGGGTAAATATTGATAATTGATAGTTGGAATTTGTTGGGGACGTTAGATCCCCAGAACTCGCTTGATAAATGCCTTGTCTTGGATTTCACGTTTGCGAGCATCGGCTTATCAGTTGACCTTGATATTTCATTTCCCACCAGGAAAATCTATGGCTATGATTGGCTGCTGTGTATTTTAGTGACTCTCCCAAGGACGTTTCTATGATGTATAATAAACGAGAGTTGTGTGCTTGATTGCATTGTGCTCCCTGTGTGTTTGTAGAATATACTTTCTACACTATAACAAGACTTCTGTTTTGCTGTTTTCGCATCAAGGTAGCCTACCTGGACGCTGGTTGATTTTCTTGTTCTCGTTTATCGACTAAGGTGAACCCGTGATAGCTTCAAGCGTACCTAGTGACGAACCTAACAGAATTTAATTTCCTTTTTAGATAGTTATTTGTTAAGAATATTTATTCAAAATTACATTTAAAAATAAGTTACTTTATATCGCTATTAGTTCAAATTGTCAATTAATTCGAATTACTCAGTTTGCGAATCCTACAGTTACTACTCAGAGTTTATATGAATATCTTGTTTGTAAGTTTTTGGGAATTGTAACACTGATACATGCATACATTGAAATGCATCAAGTTTACTTGTCAGTCAGCTACTTATTCTTCTATATAAGAACATTGCCCAATTTATTTAATGTTTATCTGAATTATTACTTCAAAACATTTATAACTCATAAGGCTGTGAACAATGTTAGCTGAATCATGAGTAATTAAGGAGTCCAAATGATACAAACAACTCATACGATATTGGTTAAAAAATTTGTTACCAGTGAATTCTGTAGTTTGAGATGGTGAAGCAAATTTACACCTCCAGTGGATGATTGTGGTGGAATTTGGTTCTCTGAGTTGGATATTTTGGTTGATTTATAGCCTGTTAACATTAAAATCTACTAACTAGGTTCATAAATCTTTTTTTTCTTCTGATCAACTGATTTCTTCATAGATTTGTTACTGTTCTCTCTTTATAATATACCACCTACCACCTAGCATAAAAGACATCAGTTATGATCGTATCTGGTCAATATCAAGTATACTACAAGTTCAAGTGAAATGTATCTGTGAAATACGCAATTTTTCACATGGTATCGACTTAGAACATACGCTAAAAGCAAAATATAAAGATATAATCTGGGGATAAGAATACGTCCTTGTAACCATATTGATGATAGATTTCAGTGTTGACATTGACTAATTTACACCCTATGCAATATGAATAATTGAATATTTTGTTTTTTTTTCTCTTCACTGTAACATTCAAATAACTTCACATAAATGTGCATAAAAAAATATTTTGATTTTCCGTCCTCTTTTTTTTCCCTTTAGAACATTAGTTAATGCCTTTATTTTTCTTTTTTTGATAAGATTAATTTGTAATAAAGATTCAATGTAAATAGAACTTTGTCTATTAGCGTTTTTTTGCATATTAAAATCTTTTTTTTGACAAGCAATAGCTTTTAAAACAACACAGAATATACACAACATATTACTTGATTAATTGTGAGCTGAGTGTTTTTCGAAAGAAAACACTCAACTTATTTCTAATAGTATTTAAGGGGGAATGTAATTTACAATTATTAGCTTTTAATTTATGCGGCTATTGGTCAAAATTTGAACGAACTGTTTGACGGAAGGGAATTAACTACCAAGTACACAGATAACGTTCGATGTAAAAATAATATTCTATCTGAAATGTGAATAATTCCAAAGTTTCACCTACAACACTGATTCAAAGATTTTCGCGTAATTAAATAAACATCCAAAGTCAATAGACTTATTTTAAACACCTTATTTATAGATGATAATTTTGATTGTTTCTTTGAAAAAGATCGGGCTAACTTTCTGGATGAAATGTCTGAACTACTCTCGAATTACCATTGCTAAGATTATTTCAAATATAATTTGTACATATAATATCAATATGTTTCAGGATCAAATTCTGTCCAGCATAATTCAATTTGGGAAGCGCAATAGAAGCAACAATAATCCTCATATAAATTAGATTCATTTACTTGCTACTTCACGATTCAAGCTCTGTATTCTGCTAAATGTCCATCAAAATTTCAATCATTTTTATTTCGGAAACAGAATCTACAAAATCTACCTACATTGTGCTAATATTTATTCAAACAAGGGATGTTTGACTGAGATCTGTTTTAAAACTATGAGTTAACCATACGTACATTTTCACACACTAGTTCCAGATTCCTAAATGGTATAAACTCTGTGATAAGTCGCAGAAAAATGATTAACTGAAAATTAGTGGAAGTTGAGAAGCGAAATTCTCTTCATCGAACTCTCGATTTGATATTAAATATAAACTACAGAACTGGAAGATATTTTATTCACTGGACACTGATTCGATATTTACTTACGTACTTATGCCTGTTATCCCTGATGGAGCATAGGCTGAAAACCAGCATTCTCCAATCTACTCTGTCCTGGACTTTCCTTTATAGTTCTAACCAACTGCAGTTCATTCTATTCATGTCTGTCTCCGTTTCTCGGCGTAAGGTGGTCTTTGGTCTTCCTCTTTTCCTCTAGCTTTGAGGATTCCAGGTTCGGATTTGTCTTCTGATGCAGTTGGCTGATTTCTGCAGTGTGTATCCTATCTACCTTCAGAGCCTTTTCCTAATTACTTCCTCTGCTGGAATCTGGTTTTTTCTCACCCACAGTAGGTTGTTGTTGATGGTGTCTGGCCAATGGATCCGAAGTATTTTGGTTAGAAAACTTTTAGCAAACACTGTTAACGACACAAATTACGTGGCTTTGTTACCATTCACTTGTTTTAAAAAAAGAAATTTGAAAAATGCTGCCAAATAGTTGATGCTTGAGAATTAACTGGAATTGGATCAACTAAAATCGAGCGAAGATATTTTCCAACGAATGCATAAGTCATTGATAATCTCTGTTTATTGGAACTCAGTTGAAGCCTGCCAGGAATTATCTCTATTATTGATTTGTGTCTTAGTAAGTCAAACTAGATTTGTTTTGATGCAGTAACTTGTTTTACCAAAGCCAATAGATGAACAGTTTCTGAATAGTCTGTGACAACTGTAACAGATATATAGGATACTAAGATGCTTTTTGCCTCTTACTGGTATTATGCTGAATGTTTGAACAGCAACTAGTTTGTTATAAGATACCATAGTTCCAACTGAATTTTTCTGTAGTCAGTCAGTTACTCTGTAAAAATTAGAAACGTTCTTATTGATAGAATGACGATTACGTTAGTATTTCTCGATATTCCCTTATCTTTCTATGTGACCTAACATTGATATAATTCATGACTTTTAACTCAACTGTATGAAAATAGTTACATCCACATTAAATAATAAATATTTTTAAATGTTAAACGCGTGTTTCACAGTTCATTTCAGAGGATATGATTTATAGGTGGTTAAAATCACTTATTAGTGATTTTCATTCAATTCTTATTATTATAAGCAATCAACATCATCAAGATTTCATTACTACTCTAGACTACTACTGTAGTACGTACTACTTACAATGAAGCATGTAAGTAGTATGCAGCGGATCTTCAGCAGAAGGTCATCCTGAGGTTACGGTCAAAAAGAAGAGTGTCAGATCCGGATTTATGGTGCAATCCAAGTGTTTTTTAGGCAAAAGAAGACATGTGCTGGAAGACAGTCAAAAATAAGCTTGTTTTGTAAATGAATGTTTTATGATAAGATGTGGCGTTAGACTTTCGTTATCCTTGATTTCCCGTATATCTCCGTCTTGATGATCGCTACGAGAGAACACGAGTCGCTGCCACAATTTCTTTATTATTCAAATTATTTTATGATCGATACAAATATCGGATCTAATTCAAATTTGTATAGTCCATATTGACATCGAATTATTCAAACTGTTAATCGATACAGCTAGTCAAATAACTAACTATATGTGTAGGTGGCAAGTAATGCCCAAGCGTACATGCGTATACACGCTCAACAATGATAAAAGTAGAAGATATATGTGAGGTGCTACAATAGCTCCCTCCCAGCAAACAAGGATACAGAAGTGTCTGTGTTTGCGAAAAAAACCATTCGAAAATATCAAAATTTTGCTATATCTAGTCGTTCGTGGACTTTCTTCACTCTTTTGTGTTGATGTCGCTGATGGTTGTAACTCGCATTTCGGTGATTCGATGGCTTGCGAAGGATTCGTACTCATCACCTGTTCGTCACTTTCAATAAAAGCTGGTTTGACTCGGTCGACGCTAACTACATCCGTTTTTCCAGCTTTATCAACTGTAATAGTTTTATCGATTTTTTTTAATTACTCTAAATGGACCATCGTAGGTCGGTTGTTAGGGACGTTGCACATTATCTCTCCTGATAAATACATGGGTACTGTCGTTCAGTTGTTTCGGAATATATACCCGATGTTGATCTTTCTTCGGAAGCGTTATTCTAAGATCATTCATGTGTTTTTTTAGACGATGTACGTAGTTGGCTATATCAGCTGGAACACTTTTACTTGAGGTGAAAAAGTCTCCTGATAGACGTAGAGTAGTTCCATAAACTAACTCTGCAGGGCAACATTCAATATCTTGTTTAATTGTCGATCTTAAACTCAACATGTCTAATGGAAGCTTGCTGACCCAATCATTATTGCTGATAACAGCTGTGAGAGATGCTTTCAGTTGGCGGTGTAATCTCTCTACCATACCATTTGCCATCGGATGGCAAGATGTGCGTTTACGTTTAATGCCGAGAAGTTCTGTAAGTTGTTGAAAAAGGCGACTTTCGAATTGGGCTCCTCTATCGGTTGTAATATTAGCAGGCACTCCATAATATGAGATCCAATGTTCAACTAAGGTTTTAGCTACGGTCTCTGCTGAAATATCTTTTATGGGCACTGCTACAGGCCACCGAGTGAATCTCTCGATGCAGGCAAAAATATAAGTGAAGCCATTTGAAATTGGCAGTGGTCCCACAATATTGATATGCATATGCTCGAACCGGCTGTCCGGATGATGGAAAGGACCTACTGCGGATCTTGTGTGACGATGAACTTTAACTTTCTGGCATTTTATGCATGCCTGCTTCCAGTTACGAACATCTCGATTCATACTTGGCCATACAAAACGCTCGCTGATCAGACTGATCGTTGCCTTAATTCCAGGATGTGATATATGCATAGTTTCGAAAACTTTTCGTCTAAACGGCTTTGGAATAAACGGTCGTGGTCGGCCTGTAGAAATATCACACATTAGGTTTACCCTGCCGAATGGAGTTTCTCGGAGTACTAAAGAAGTTGTACTGGATGATCTTAGCCTGCTTAGCTCAACATCCATATTTTGCAACGCTGCGAGTTTGTGATAGTCAATGTCGGATTGGATGAGAGCATTGACCATCGTTCTTGATAATGCATCTGCTACTTCGTTATTATGACCTTTAATATAGTGTATGCTAGACGTAAATTGGGAAATAAATTCCAATTGTCGAATTTTCCTCGGTGAATAGTTGTCGTGCTTGGCGTTTAATGCTTTCGTGAGAGGTCTATGATCTGTGTATACTCTAAAAATAGTGCCCTCAAGCATATGTCGAAAATGCTTTATTGCCAAATATATTGTTAGCAGTTCTCTTCCGAACGTACTGTATCTCGTTTGTGTGGGACTTAATGTTTTAGAAAAGAATGGAATTGGTTCCCATGGGTCGTTTACGAACTGCTGTAACACGGTCATACAGCGATGTCCGACGCGTCAGTCACGACGGCTAAGGGAGCTTCGTTTTTTCGTCGTACTAACATTGTCCTCTCATTTAGCAAGCGCTTAGCGTTCTCGAACGCTTGTATGGCATCTGCTGACAAGTGGAATTTTCGGGCACGTCCTCGCAAAGCGTCTGTTAATGGCTGCAATACTGTTGCGCAATTTGGAATGAATCGTCTATAATAGTTAATTAACTCGAGGAATCGTCGTAATTTCTTCTGTGTTTCGGGCAGCGCATGTAGGATTTAATTTGTCCTACAGATGTAATTCTAAAACTTAAACGCAAATGCCACCGATGACAGAATCCAGAGTGAAACTATAGTTAACAGAAGACAATTTGGTTTTAAACTTTATCTGTTTCTAAACAAAAGAAGACGATTAATTTAGTACAATAAATAAGGAAATTACAATTATCAAGCAAGATCAGCAAACGTACCGGACAGTATAGCGTGTCTTTAGAAAATGAATAAAAAACATGTGTCACAGCAATATAAATAAATAGCAACATCCTTCAATTGATAGACCATTCACATCAAAGAAAGTTTACAGACAGGTCAGACCATATATAGCATGGTGAGCGCTTAACCAACCTGATTGGTTAGTTGTTTCTATAACTACAATTAGTTATGGAGATAACTAAGACTCCCCCCGAAGCGGTCACCACATCCAGACCTCGTTATCGCGGCGTTCAAGTAGTCAGCTTCCTCTAGTAGGCATAGGTTCCGTATATCTCGGGTGATTTCTTCGGTTGCGGTCTTTAATAACACCGTTCTGACTTGTCCGTCCGGACCATAGTTGACCTCTCTGACTATAGCTTTAGGCCACAGATTTCTCGGTGTGCCGGTGTTGTTTACTAGTACCAAGTCTCCCGGTTGTAGATTTTTCCTCACGTCCAACCACTTGGATCTCGCTTGAAGGGTTGGTAGGTATTCCCGTAGCCATCTACTCCAGAATAGATCGGTCAGTTTTTGAGCTTCCTTCCATTTTTTGTTATATAAGCATGTTTTAGTCGTATGCGTTTCTTCAAATGTTACACCTCTGTTAACTAACAACAACTTATTCGGCGTGAGCACATCTAGATTATCACATTCATTGACTAACTTCACTAGTGGTCGATCGTTCAGTATTCTCTCAGTTTCTATTAGAAAGGTTTCCAAAGACTCGTCTGTCGTTACCTTCTGAAACAGCAGTGATCGTAGAATCCTTCTTATTGACCTTATAATACGCTCCCATATACCACCCCGATGACTAGCTCTCGGAGGATTAAAATGCCATTCGCAACCTCTTTCCAGAAGGGTATTCGTTATCTTATTCTGGTCCCAGTTACACATGATCTGCGTGAGACTAGAGTCGGCTCCTCTGAAGTTCGAACCATTATCGCTAAATACGTGTTTTGGATGACCTCGTCTAGCAACGAATCTTGAAAGAGCGCATAAAAATGAGTCGGTATCCAAGGTGTCGGCCATTTCGATGTGAACTGCTCTTATAAATAAGCAAGTAAACAAACAGCCGTATCGCTTTTCAGTTACTCTCCTCCTCTTAACGTAAAATGGCCCGAAATAGTCTACACCAACAGAATTGAATGGTGGCACGTAAGCTTCCATACGACACTCGGGTAGTGGAGCCATGATCTGGGCGCACGGTAAACTGTTAAGTCTCTTGCAAAGGAAGCACTGTTTCAGAATTCTTCGGATGACAATTCGAGCTTTAATGATCCAGAACTCGATACGGCTGTTTGTTTACTTGCTTATTTATAAGAGCAGTTCACATCGAAATGGCCCACACCTTGGATACCGACTCATTTTTATGCGCTCTTTCAAGATTCGTTGCTAGACGAGGTCATCCAAAACACGTATTTAGCGATAATGGTTCGAACTTCAGAGGAGCCGACTCTAGTCTCACGCAGATCATGTGTAACTGGGACCAGAATAAGATAACGAATACCCTTCTGGAAAGAGGTTGCGAATGGCATTTTAATCCTCCGAGAGCTAGTCATCGGGGTGGTATATGGGAGCGTATTATAAGGTCAATAAGAAGGATTCTACGATCACTGCTGTTTCAGAAGGTAACGACAGACGAGTCTTTGGAAACCTTTCTAATAGAAACTGAGAGAATACTGAACGATCGACCACTAGTGAAGTTAGTCAATGAATGTGATAATCTAGATGTGCTCACGCCGAATAAGTTGTTGTTAGTTAACAGAGGTGTAACATTTGAAGAAACGCATACGACTAAAACATGCTTATATAACAAAAAATGGAAGGAAGCTCAAAAACTGACCGATCTATTCTGGAGTAGATGGCTACGGGAATACCTACCAACCCTTCAAGCGAGATCCAAGTGGTTGGACGTGAGGAAAAATCTACAACCGGGAGACTTGGTACTAGTAAACAACACCGGCACACCGAGAAATCTGTGGCCTAAAGCTATAGTCAGAGAGGTCAACTATGGTCCGGACGGACAAGTCAGAACGGTGTTATTAAAGACTCGTCCATTTAGTCAAATTAAATCCTCCCAGACTTAAGAGTCTTCTGAAATACGAATAAGTCAGTTTGGCTTCTTCTATGGTATCCACGCTTATCAATAAATGGTCCACATAGAACTGTTCCTTAGCTGCTTGCGTAACAACTTGGGGAAATTTATCTTGGTTGTCGGAAATTGTTTTTTGTAGGGCAAACGTGGCGCAACATGGTGATGAGGTTGCTCCGAACAGATGGACTTTCATTCTATAGACCTCTGGCTCTTTTTCCAAATTTCCACCTGGCCACCACAAATACCTAAGAGCGTGTCGGTCGTGCGTCGGGACCATTACTTGATGGAACATGGCTTCAATGTCTGCCGTAAGGCCGATTGGTCGTAGCCGAAACCTGATGAAGACGTCTACTAAGTTATTAACTAGATCAGGCCCAGAATAAAGATTTTTATTTAGAGACGTCCCAGAATACTGAGCCGCGCAATCGAACACTATTCTTAACTTGTTGGGTTTCTTGGGATGAAGACAGGGTGATGAGGAAGATACCATATTCGTCCATTAGAATCTTTATCATCTACCTTCTCGGCGTAATCCTTTTCTATATATCATGTCATAGTATTCACATAGTCTTGAAACAGCTTCGCATCCCTGACAAGTCTACCTCTTAAACAGCTGAGTCTACGCTCTGCTAATATTTTATTATTAGGCAGCTTATGTTCATGCCTCCACGGCAGAGCTATTTGGTAGTGTCCATTTATCCTTTGAACTGAGCTTGATATAGCTTTAGATGCTATACGATCTTCAACAGACATCGATGGGGTAAGACTAAATGGGTCTTTGAATTCGGTTGAATACAACTGCTCAAACTTATCTTCTAGTTCGTCCTTAGCTGAGAGGTGATTAAGTGCATGATGGTTATCACTGAATTCCTTGTAAGGATCGAACAACGTCCAACCCAATAAGGTCCTCACGGCAGACGGCTCATCTATCTTTCCAGTTCTCATCTCCTTCGTCTCGTGTACTCTCTGTACATTGCACCCGATCAACAGTTTAACATCCTCATCTTCTACTCTTGGGAAACTTACGTCCTTTAAATAGGACCAGGATGCCATTTGACGCGCCGTCGGTACAGTTCTGTGAATCGCTGGTAGTTTTCTGACTGTAAATACTTTCTGGATCTTAACAGATGATGAGAAGTCTATAGCGTGCAACTCTACATCTACCTCTTTAGATACCAATGACGATTCGTTATTCATAGTCTTTAAAGACACTGTTCTTGGCTTTCCCTCGAGGCCTAAATTATCAGCTAGATCTTCTACTATTAGAGAGGTGTCTGACCCACTATCTAGAAAGGCGCACGTCTGCATAATTCTCTCACCATTTTTTATCCACACAGGAACTACTGCAAACGCCACCGGCCTCTGTATGCCATTAACATCTTCCTCTGTACAAATTTGAGAATTAATGCAAGCATCACTAATAGTATCTCTTCGTTCTTCCCGCTTTTCATGTAACAGAGTATGATGCCTCCAGCCACACCCTTCAACAATACACGACCTCGGCGATCGACAATTCTTTGCTATATGGTTCGCTTTCAGACAATTATTACATAACTTATGTTTGAAGAAGAATTCTTTCCTTTCCTTAACATTCTTGTTTTTGAACTTCTGACACTGATCTAAGAGGTGATTGCTTGAGCAATCTGGACAAGGCGAAGTATTGCTGTTGTTAATGCTTGCGTGTGCTACCGTCGCTATGTTGTAACTTGCGGTAGCTTTCCCTTTTAAAGCACCAAAACCTCTTTTGTCAACATTATCGCTGCGGTTGGCAAGTAGGCCGTATCTAGTGTTAGCTATATCCGACTGTTCTTTAACAAACTCACGGAAGTCATTGAATACAGGCTCTCTACCCGTCTTGAGAATTCGACATGCTACTTTAACCCATTCTCTCTGTAGGTTTGGTGGGAGTTTTAAAAACATGCTTTCGATGGTTTTCGTAGAATTAAGATCGGACAGGTAGTTCATTTGTGTCAGCGTAAGCTCACAGATATACATCTCACGAGCTAGCCTTCTTAAACTATTTGAGTCGGTCTCCTTGATAGCAGGGAAGTTCAACATCTTGTCGATAAATGCACGGGCAACTACGTGTTTTTGACCGAATGCTTCCTCAAGAAGCTCTAACGCTTTACGACAACCTTCTTCTGGTTGAAGCAATGTACAATGAACAATGGTAGCTTTAGCTTCCCCATCACAATATTGAATCAATTAGTTTAACTTAGATCGAGGTCCGACGCTTTCATCAAAACAATCCTCGAAATTTCGTATGAAACTCCAGTAGTTCATAGAATTACCATCGAACCTCATGATTTTTCGCTTGGGTGGGTCTAAAGCTTTGAATATCATTCCTACCCAGCCTTTTCCTGCGCTATCAGCTGTACGCGAAACAGATGCAGATTCGAACGACATGAACTTTTCGTCCTGAATTTGGTTACAATGTTCTTTTCCTCTTCGCCGTAGTCGTTCTAACTCAATTTCCTTTTCTAGATGAGCTAAACGTACTTTAGCTAGTTCTAATTCCAACAAAGGATCCATTCGGATGTTATTTCTTCCAAAATGATCTTCACTGTGAGTTTCTGAATAGTGTGGAGACAATTCAGGAATCTGATCGGTCTTATGATCCTCCGTAGACATTTGAAGATATTCAGTATATGAACCTTTGATGAAATACTGTCCGAAACTTTGTAGGATTTAATTTGTCCTACAGATGTAATTCTAAAACTTAAACGCAAATGCCACCGATGACAGAATCCAGAGTGAAACTATAGTTAACAGAAGACAATTTGGTTTTAAACTTTATCTGTTTCTAAACAAAAGAAGACGATTAATTTAGTACAATAAATAAGGAAATTACAATTATCAAGCAAGATCAGCAAACGTACCGGACAGTATAGCGTGTCTTTAGAAAATGAATAAAAAACATGCGTCACAGCAATATAAATAAATAGCAACATCCTTCAATTGATAGACCATTCACATCAAAGAAAGTTTACAGACAGGTCAGACCATATATAGCATGGTGAGCGCTTAACCAATCTGATTGGTTAGTTGTTTCCATAACTACAATTAGTTATGGAGATAACTAACAGCGGATAACCACGAATAGCTGCAACTTGTGATGGAACAGGTGTGATACCTTGAGAATTTGTTGTGTCCTAGAAATTGCAGTGATTTCTTTCCAAATTCACATTTCTCAACGTTAATGGCGATACCGTGTTCTTGTAGTTTATTGAACAACCGTCTTAGTTGTTGTAGATGTTCTTCCGGTGTAGCACTAGCGACAAGCATGTCGTCGATGTATATATATACGCCTGACAAACCTCTGACAACCTGGTCGATGAATCTCTGGAAGGTTTGAGCTGCATTTGTTAATCCGAATGGCATTCACGAAAATTCGAATAATCCGAATGGAGTGATTACGGCCGTTTTCGGTATATCCTCCTGCGCCACGGGGATATGATAATAAGCTCTAACAAGGTCAATCTTTGAGAAGATAGTTGCACCTTCCGTGTCGTTAGTAATGTCATGGATATGTGGCACTGGATATCTATCAGCAACCGTTTGTTTATTAAGAGCTCTATAATCTCCACATGGTCTGAACTGTCCATTCTTTTTCTGTACCATATGTAGCGGAGATGCCCAGGGACTACTCGATGGCCGTATTATACCAAGTTTCATCATTTTGTCAAATTCCTGTTTCGCAATGTTTAACCTTTTTGGGTCTAGGCGTCGTGGTCGTGCGTTACAAGGTGCACCTCTTGTTACTATGTGATGTTGTACTGTATGTTTGAGATCAGTGTTATCGTAAAACACTTTCGTCAAGTCAGCGTATTCGTTTAGGAGCGATTAGATCATTCTAAAAACAGTATCATCGTGTCTATTATGTATTTAGAGACACTTCAAATACTCCTAAATGTACTGAAGCTTAATGTTTAATACAACAAACATATTTAAGATCATTTTAATTTGATGAAAACCAGCTATTCCAGGGTAGATTTCTTCGTAAATCAAAATCACATAAGAAATGCATCTAAGTTGGAAATGAACATGATCATTAACATCTTGTGGCGTTAGACTTTCGTTATCCTTGATTTCCCGTATATCTCCGTCTTGATGATCGCTACGAGAGAACACGAGTCCTTGCCACAATTTCTTTATTATTCAAATTATTTAATGATCGATACAAATATCGGATCTAATTCAAATTTGTATAGTCCATATTGACATCGAATTATTCAAACTGTTAATCGATACAGCTAGTCAAATAACTAACTATATGTGTAGGTGGCAAGTAATGCCCAAGCGTACATGCGTATACACGCTCAACAATCATAAAAGTACAAGATATATGTGAGGTGCTACAAAGATACTCACTTTTTGACTAGTTGATTGTGTTTACTTCTCAATTAGTTGCATATCCCATCTAGGATTCCATCTTCATTCATTACACTACTATATGTATGAATGACTATTTTTAGGGAATTTTGTAAACACAGTAGTTGGATAAAATAAGTTAATCTTTCTGTTGTTCAAATTTATTGAACTAAAAATAAGTCAGTAGTGATCTACGAGGCATAGTGCTACTTACACTAAGCTCTATTTTGTATTACAAGCAACATATCGTTCAGGTGATTAAAATATTACCTTTTACAACTATCCAGGTGATTGTTAAGCACATATTTACTGAAATATTTTACAGGATCAGCAATCACTTTTTAAAAAACACTTTTATTAGTTGAATTCTGGACAATCGTGTTACGCAGTACATCATACTAAAAGGTTAAAGTTTTAGGGAAATTCAATACTAATCATAGAAATCAATAAGCCATTTAAAAGCACGAACCAATTCATCATCTAATTGTTTTCTTCAATATCTCATTCGAATATTGGAACCAAATTTGTCAAGTCATTTGACAATAATTATTCATTGTCTTCAAAGTACACAATATTCATATGATCATGAAAGGCATTGAATTTCTGTTGTTTAATCTTATTATAATTGAATAGTTTAGTTTGTTGAAGTTCAGTAAACTTGAATGAAATATAAGGAATTATTGATGGATAAAATATGATTTACAGTGATGTAGAGTTAAAAATCAAAAAATGCAAACATTTGATTACTGATCGTAACACTTGTTTCAGATAGAAATGAAAACAGACTAGGTTAAATATCAACTCACTGGACTTGTAATGTTAACTTACATTTTTAAAATTATACTACTAATGAGTAGTTTACGTTTTCTAGAGAAATTACAACCCTGTTGAAATGTGTTCATCATGTAAATCGTATTAAATAATCTCAACATAAAAAAAGTTACTTATCTAGTCATACCGCGTGTACCTCTTGATTATGTAGGCTGCAATTCCTGTTATTAAACATAATTCCATGGAGAGAATGAAGAAAATTAAAGCATCTGGAACTAAATAAATATTAAATAAATACAAACTGATTAAAAGTGTTTTAATTGAATGAGAAATTATGACACACCAAAGAATAATCTTATGTTGGGTTTAACAAATAAGTTTAAATTTTACTCTTAAACGGATAAAATGCTGCCGAATATTTAGGTTATTTTTAGGTGGAATAGATAAAGGAAGCACTGAAGTTAGCTGAAGAAAATTCGATAGTCAAATGACTGTTTATGTAGTTAAAAGTAGTAGAAAGATAACCCTGGATTCTGTTTCATCAAAGTTGGCGGTGTTGCCAACATACTCTAGTGGTTATATATACTCTCTTTAGGATCCGGACCCACATCAGGCATTTCCACAAATTGTGTAATACATTAGTGAACTCCTGTAGAACTGCGATATTGAATATGTAAAATAGTATACATCAAGGCAGTTATGTGTAAGCAGTTAGTGAACAAACATAAAACTGTGTAAATCACTATGGAGAACCTGTGAAGTTAGTTAAAAACATTTTGATTACAAATTATGCCATAAAATAACACTTTCAAAGATTTACTTATCAATTTATTTTTAACTATTTGTTATGATCAACTTGAGTACAAGTCGATTAGTTCGTTATAACATCGGACATTGTAAATCAAACCTATTCTGTAATGAAAAAGAAAATTGAATTCCAGTCCAACTGTGACATTTTCAAAAATTATTCTTAATTCTAATTATTTTTTTTATTCTCAGTTGAAAAATAAATAAATAAATGTTACTATTTTAATGTTTTTAAATAGAAAGATGTAAAATCAAAATAAAAGTCTTTTTCTACTGAAACAGTAAAGAAACTAGTTAAAATAGTCAAAACTTTATTCCTTTGGGAATGATCACTTCTTTCAGCGTACACTTTAAATAAAACGTTACATTTATAATTATTTAATTATTATTCATAGATTGATTCATTAAAATAAGAATAGTATTTCTGATTTGAGAGAAAAAATTTCAGGAAAAAAATTAAACTTTACACTAATTAAAGAATCGATCGATTTCAGAAACTTAAGAACTGGAAGTAAAATACTTTCAAAGGATTATTCTAAAAGCACTGGTAAATGTTGATATTCCCACTTTTAATGATTTTTACTGAAACTCGATAGTTGCTAGCAATGAAACCCAGGAATTTTGTTTCGTTCTACCTGTGACGACTAGTCAGCTGGAAGTAGGTGGGTGCTCATCTTTGCACAAGGACTCGAACCTAACATCTATGGTTTCGAATGCTTATCGTATTGTCTTCTGATATACTGAGTCCAGAGAGTGTAGTATGAATTTTCACTGTTAACCACTATGTAAATTTACTAAAGAATTACTTGTTTACTTTCGCCTGCTACCCTGTTGGAGCACAGACCGTCGACCAGTATTCTCCACCCTACTATGTCTTGGCCTGTCCCTTTCAAATCAGGTATCACACATGAAAAGAAGGTAATATGAACAAAATTATTTCCTTTCTGTACTATATTCAAAGAATTTGTTTCAACTATGTATCCTTATCTAATTCATTCAATATTTACAGTTGTTAAACTATTAGAAATTATCATAATCCCTCTGACTAGCTAGATTTCATATACAACGCAATATTTTATTATCACTTTAATATTAAACGTCTGTTTTGCAAATTAAAAATACTCTTCATCACTAAGTCAACATGAATTCAGTTTGATATACTTCTTGAACACCAACTGGAATTCCGCCCTACTTTGAACAACAACTAATAAAATCTACACATATTGTTCAGTTTTACCATTTACGGTTTTAGTCATTTTATTTATCCAGAAAATTTTTAGTTGCAATCAAAGATCTGAAATATTTTTACTTCAATTTACATTATTAGTAAGGAATAAATTTGCTTCATACTATATGTAAGCAAGTTATTATGCATAGTATTAAAAAACTGCTTTGATGAATAGAAGATAGAAAATGTTTTATTAAATTCATATAATATGAAACTAAATATTCTATATATATATATATATATATATATATATATATATATATATATATATACAGCATAACATCTGGTGTTTTGTATAATTAAGCAGGAAAATTATCATGATCATGTTTCACGCCTTTTCTTTTCACTTCTATTCCTTGCTAACATTTTTCTCAACACACATTAGTCTTGCATAGATTTGACTTGAATGCACATATCATCGAAATGATGAAAAGTGTCATTTCAAATAACAGTAAACACAGTTGGTTAATTTGTTCGTGTATAAATGCTTACCATAAACACGTGTAAATATTTGTTAGCTTGAAATTTATTGACAATTACTACGAGTTAATATAATCATTTCATGAAAACAAACATTTTTTTGGAATAAACAATTAATATGTTATATTGAACATTTACAAATGTTAATCTTGATGAAGAGCTGTTTTTCGAATATTTCATAGTTTACGAGAACAGTCGTTTTATTGATTGGTTAATTATTGTGTTAGGGTGTCCACCAAATATCATAAGAGAACTATTTTCGGAAGTCTAATTCTATTGGTCAATTCCTACTGGTCAATATTATGGTCGTCCTAGCTATCAGTGTCACATACTTCAATGTTGTTTCCTATTCGACCTAACTGTTTAAATATGCATTATCTGTAGCATTTTATGACCCAGATCCCTAGTCTGGGATCCTGATTCTCTTCTGGACTCGGACCTCGTACTTTCTAAATGTTTGTAGAATACACGTTCTACTTTATATCAAGTCTTCTTCTTTTACTGAATCGAGGTTTGGGACAATCGGATTAGAGTAGCATGTCGTTTCGCCGAACCCTCGCTCTCGTTTTCCGACTAAGGTAAACTCGTAATAATTCAAGCATATCAAATGATGTGTTTACATGCATACGTAACAGATTGTTTGCAAATTTTATTTATTGATGAGAATCAAAAAGTATAAAATAGAGTTTTATAATTTTTTTTATTCAAGTAATTCAATTAATTGCTAATAACAGAAATACCCTATTGGGTTAAGAGTAATCTAAATTGCTTAAAAGTTAATTAACTGGTCATTCAGCATTACTAGTTCACATGCAAAAACTGAATAAGGAGCTAAATGACACATTATTAGATTTTCTGATAAGATCTACAGCCAAAATTTATCTCTTGCTAATGGTTCGCTCAACAAATCCATACCTTAAGTATTATGGATGTTGGTTTGAATGTTTAATTGGAACAAATAACTCATCTACATGAACTTGTTGTAGCATGCATATACCTATATAAAGAGCTGTATTGCTAATAGTTGAATAACTGTGATCCTCTTTTCATTCTATTTACATGACATTACAAGCAAGTATGAATTTTGATTGTCTATGTGATTCAAATTTCGTTAGCATATCATTTAGCTATTACATCTAACTGTATGAATATCTTCATGTGCTGGTTGGCGAGCAAACGGCATTTAACCGTACATATTACAACTTTTCTGTTAAACTTATCTACTTATAGCAGGAACCGGTCTTTTTAATTAAACTATACAGAAAATTTCTATGTATTACAAAAAATATATCGAGAAAAAATCAGGAACCATTTTCTCAATAAATATTTGTATTTATCTTCTGACTAAAAAATTTTCCTTGTCTCTTATAAACACACGTTTAGAAATGAATTATTCTTGTAAAGACAAATACTTTTGCATCTAATCAATAAACGCATTTAACCTATTCCCTGTGTGTCTATCATTTAACTCTGTTGATGTGGAACTTGGTATTTAAATCGTTCGATGTGTATTTTTTTATTCATACAAATTCAAGAACATTATTCGACCTGACAGAAAAGATGCGAAAATGGGTCAGTAACAAGCTGAACACCTTGTGAACACAGATCATTCAGTCATAACGAATTCGGCATCCACAGTCATTTATAAATTTAGTAGAAGGCTGCCAAAAGCAGTTGCCTGCAGTCTTCATAGCATCGCCGAATCACTTGCTAGACATCTCCTGTAAAAGCCAGAATTATATAAGTTCAGAAGAAACTAGTACCATGATCTCCCACACCCATCTGCTTCCCTTCTATCTACTTCTTCATAAACCTTTTACCCCATAACTAATTTGTTTTTGTTGCTATGATTCACCTAATTAGAGGTTATTTCAATTTGTACATTTTTATCTGAACCCATTGAGCTATCTCTTTTTGATTATCATTTCTTTATCAATCTTCATAATGAATATTCAAACTTTCAACGGCAACATTATTATACAATCCCTTAATCAAAATAAGGTTTTATGTTTTTACCTAATCTAACTCATTATTACCATGTTTAAGAAAGTTGTTATAATTACTACAACTGTGGTGCGAGCTACATATAAGTAGTATATGACGTGAGTATCAACGTAATCTCTGGCAGCAGAAGATGGGGGAAGATCAAGAAAGGAAGAGTTAGAACACAATGGAATTTGTATGAAACGCATGAATAGTGACAATGGATTGATGTTTTGCAACAGGGACAGTCCAGTTCAATATGGTGAACTGATATTTTGCAAATTAACGATTTACGATATGGTTTCCCGATTTTACTGAGTAACTCTGTAATTTTCGTGTTCTGTGTTCACCTTCACTACACTACTATAATTGTACTTATTACTAAGCGGGAAAAGTAAATTTATGATTTTACAGCTTTAAGAATGAGTTAGTTGAAAACGGAACTCTTCTCTGAACCAATCTTTCTTGTTGTATAATCAATAATTGTTGCCATTTTCAGTTATTTGGGATAAAAATTCTATAGACATAAAATAATCTATTCTGACAGCCTGTTTTTTTTTATGTAAAAATGTAGTTTCAGTACTTACTATCCTGAAATATTAATTGTTAGGAGTTGGTTTATTTCTGTGTCAACAGAGCTTACTACAATGTTGTTTAACTAATTAGATTTGATTGACATTTTGTCTTGTGCTATCTTTCTACTGATTACTAGTAGTAGTGACAATGTGAAATAAAACATTTACATATTTTGTGATAAATAATTATTCTAGTCTACTAGTTTGTTTCTGTCTATCATCTTAAGTTATCTGCATCTTAAGCTGGTCTTTTGTTCAGCTATGTGTTAGAATAAGAAAGCAACAGTTAGAATTGCTAACTGAAACTAAGCATTCTAAAAAAAAAACGCTAATGTATTATATTCACTACATAGTTATGGAGATTGCTGTTTTTGAATCAACCATTGTTAGACCACCATTAGAAACCTGAAATTATTAAACGGCCGTTTCGTCAAAGTGTGGGACTCTTCAGCAGTGCGCATTCGCAAGCTCTCCACCATGAGAATCGAACTCAGGACCTTCGGTCTCACACTTCGGAAGCACACTGTTGAAGTGTTCCATACTTGAATAAAATAGCCGTCCAGTGCTTCCAAAGTTTTTATGGTGGTTCAACAATGATCAGTTCATGATTTCAGTCAAAAACAACAATCTCCATAACTCTATGATGAACACCCACCATACAATACAATATACCTGACTAGTTTCGTGAGGAAATTCTCGGATTTCTCGTGAGAAGTCGTGACCAGTGGAGTCCACCCCTGTCGGGTGTAAGTATTAACTACCGAAGACAACAAGTATTAATCAGGAAAGTTATATATTTAAGTTTTATTCGGAGATTCTTTTTAACACATTTCCTTCTTAAATCGTTGCAATCAGTTACCAACTGCAAAAGAGTGTTTGATTTCTTACTTTATAGAATTATCCTTTCAGTTTATTGTATGTGCATGCGGATTTTTTTAAGTATTCTCATCCGTACATTATTATTATTGGTATCAGTATTATTCAACTCAATAGTGGGTAAAATTTGTGTACTGGGCGTTGAATACACACTAAATTGGAGTAAATGGAGCTTGATTGGTATCTACAATTTGTTGGATGAACCTTAAACTTTCTGTCTAATGAGCCATCGAGTCCTGTAACTTATTTTATTCAAAAGAACTAGTGAATCATGATAGTACGATATTACACATTTCTAAAGGATAAGTTACTTTTGTTGTTTGTAATCTCAATGGATTAATTTACAACTCATAATTACATAATTCCAGCAAGTTTTAAGTTATTCATGTAGTTGAGAAACAGTTGTCTTAACTACAAAGTTCTTTATCGACTTCTATTTAACAAACTGGTTTCTGCTGAGTGGCTCTCAAACTAATGATTTTAGATAACTTATTAGGCTGGCATGTACATAACTTAAATCTTGTGTACCCTCGAACTGTCTCAATAAAATGATATTTATATTACAAGCTAACATTGCAAGGGATTGAGTTTAAAATCAACAGAGAAATAATGAAATTGTGATTTTTTTATTTGCAGCTTGCTGGCACAGCTTGTCATTAAACCTTCTAATTGAGAGACAGATCATCGCATCATATCACTTTTTGTCTATCAGTTTATCTGTTCAAATTTTGTTATAGTTAAAATCAGTATATTCATAGATTTGAACAAAAATGACTTTAAATTGCATATACTTTTTTTAACAGCATTGCAGCCACATTTAAATAACAAGTAGATCACATGGGACCACATAATACATTTTTTTGGCTGTTAGAATGTCAACCAACATGCCTGCAGCTTTTGCACAACCCAACGATTCTCATACCTCCCATTTGCATGAACACCCTTGCCCCAAAGGGTACGCACACCCTCGTCTAGATTGTCATGCAAGCAAGTCAGACATCCAGACAGCTCACGCACAATCAGTAACCCCCTCCCGGTACGGGTTCTTATGAAGATGGTTACTTTGTCAGGAACCACACACTACACAATGAATTATCGAGTTTATTTACTTACGCCTGTTACTCTTCTAGGGGTATAGGTCGCTGATCAGAATTGAATTGTTGAGTAGATATTTATTATCTACTCGGAGTTTAATAGCATATTAACTATAATTCTGTCACATTAGTAGTTTGGATATCAAAAATTTAATTTATTTCATACAAACGATTCTCTTTATTGCCTTCGAAATTACAAATATGTTAATGTGTTTAAATCGAACAACATGAATTCATTTTTATTTCGTTATGTTCTTATTTTAACTGTTTTACAACTTTTAATATTTAAATAATCAAAATGTTTGCATAATCATGAAATTGTTTAGAAGATACAATCAACACCGACCAATATATTTAAGCTATTAAATAAGAATACTAAAAATTTATATATCATACATTAAGGAACATTTTAATAACATCAATAGTAAAAGGTAATGCATAAACACACTAATTCAGAATTAAATAAGCTTAATTAAAGGAAAGTTATAAAATGGCTAGTGAAAAGTTTACCGAAAACCAATGAGCTCATATCATCATCAACTTTATAATTTAATATGCTTGAAACTATTAACGAGATCACCTTACTCAGTTAGCGGAGCGAATAGCAATTACTCAGTGACACGATAGGCTATTGTCCTAGGCCCAGCTAACTATAGCAAAAAGTCTTGATAAGGCGTAGAGATTGTTATTCTACAAGCACTCAGATAATAGGAGATTGAATAAGCACACAAATCAAATTTATTTATACAATGATAGAAACTCCCTTGAGAGAACTACAAAAAAGCGTTCACTTATTTGTAAGTTATATATATATATATATATATATATATATATATATATATATATATATATATATATATATATATATATATATTCATGTATGATCTCTGAACAGTAGTTTATCTCTATATCTGAACTCCAGTGATTCTAGAAAATTCCAGCATAAAGTATATACATTTATTTTGTGTTTTTTTTCAATGATTATTACTGTTTTAAGACTGCAAAACAGATGAGGAGAATCCATGAATTAAATCAGTTCATGTTTTACCGTCAAGATATTTGTTCATTGTTTAATCAAGTTTAGAAATGAGAAAAATTGTATTAAAGTTTATGACGGTTCTTATGAAACATTCTTCTCTCTTGCTCTCTTCCACATAAAAGTATTTCAAACAATCATTCATTCGGTGAATTAAGACACTGACATTAATCCAAGTGTATCAACATTAAAAAGGAATTCGAAAAACATACCTGAAGAACTCTTGCGATTGTCAAAATGTACAATGTGATTTTTTACTGTAGAGAGGGAAAAACGGATTTATAAAGTCATGAGAAGCTGCAGACATTGCATTAATGTCTACGTTTTTTCAAAATTTTGAATGTTTATTTTTCTTCTTGCTTATTGAAAGGATACTAATTTTTTTCATCACTGTCCATCATATTACCAGAGACAAACCAGGAATGCAGGTTTGCATTTTTAGATACAGTATTTTAAGTTTCTCTCTCTCTCTCTATGTGAAGTTGAATTTCAAGGTTCTTTTTTGTTATGATGTAGAAAACTGATAAGTTCATTTGCATGAATCCATTAGTCGAATTAAAATGCTTTTATTGCCATTTTTGGAACATTATTTATCAGGGACTAAAGTATTCTATGCTGATGTGAAGAATACATGACAAAACTAGTTTGGTTAGTTCACGGAAACTTAAAGCTTCCTAAGGCGAGTGAAGTTGCTGCGCTTATCACCACTAGTGACTAGCATCGTGAGAAAATTCTTGGAGTTCTAGTGAGAAGACGTGACCAGTGGAGTTCAAACCTGTCGGGTGTAGGCAGTAACTACCTAAGACAAATGGATGAGTTCGCGCAAAATCTCTAGATCAATCAGAGTTAGACATGAACACCGTTGATTCAAGCCGGCACAGTGGTCCAGAGGTTAAGCGTTCGCGCGCACTACCGAACGTCTCGGGTTCGAATCATGTGAGGTGCGGCAGACAAGGAAGCGCACTGCCGCTGATGAGTCCCATCCTAGGACGAGAAGGCCGTCTTTTAGTACTTCCAGGTTTCTAATGGTGGTCTAACAGTGATTGGTTGATGATTTCAAATGATTTCAACTTTTATCTAGGAAAATTAAATGCTTTTAAACCACTATTAATTACGTTTGTTACAATAATCAAATTCCCATTAGGGATTTTAATTTCATCGCCTTGAAATGTATTTCTGTGTTTATAAGACTCTTGCACTGTTTGTGTTGGTAAATATTCATGGACCAGTGCTAACTTCAACTAATCGTTATTTCTGTTGTTGCACTTCGATATTAAATGTCAAGGGAACGTTATACAACAAAACACCTTATTTACCATTACGATACAAAGTTACAATTATGCGATTGTTTTAAAATGAACAATTTTAACAGCTCTCTCGATACAATATAGAGTCTATATCTTCCAACATCATATCTATTCAGAAGTCATGTTTTTAGAATGTCATCGCAATTTCAAACCTTTTTTCGAAATTTGATTGGTTAACGAATTTTTATCCAATCAAATCACACCTAATAAAAAGTGAAAAACTCTTCCCAAATCAGCATACTTTTTCAATCCAAAATATTATTTCGTAATTAGTTCAGAAAAAAAATGCAAGAATTGAATGATTTAACACTTCTAACAAATCCAAGTTATTTTCATTATTTAAATGACTTCAATAAATTAGACAATAATAATTATCAAATGAACAAAAGTGGCGCATATAGTGAAGATTCATCTGTTAGCATATTTCCATCGAACTACATTAATTCTGATGATTTTTTTAAAAAACCAATAAAAATTGATCAGTCATCTGTAGAATTAAGTCCAGCTCAGTCGATTCAAACTTATTTAATGAATACAGCATTATGGAATACTTTGAAATTAGATCAATTGAAACAACAATGCTATCAATCAAATGAACACCTATTGAATGAAACAAATTCATCACAGCAGATAAATACAGATACAGTGAAAGATTTTACAAATTATAATTTTAAAAAACGTAAAAAAATCAATGAACATTTACCATCTACGTCTAGTTTTAATTGTTATGATTTACAATTAAACAGTCATCATAAAACTGAAAATTATTTAGAAAACGAAGAAGAAGAAGAAAGACGGAAACCTCAATCCATTGTCAATGTTCAATATGAAAATCAATCTTTAAATCGTATTCATCATTATCCTGTTAAATATATGACTGATTCTCATGTAAACCATTGTATCAATAATGATATCGTGGAGAAATGTCAATCGTTACCGAGACAGAATATAATTGATGGTATGTGAATGGATTTTTTTGATAATGTTAGTAAATTACGTGATATGAATTATTGTGTCTTTGTGATCATTAATCGATCAACGTTAGATCATCACTAGATACCTGGGAGCCTTTTCGGTGAGCACGGTTGAACTATAGTGGTCATGGCTTTTCACTAGAACTCGGGGTAGTCCACCAGTTGGCACATGATCATTTGTGTCGTCTAAATGACCATCGAATTAAGTTATTATGATTTTAAAAATGATCAACAATCTATTTTAAATAATCGAGTTCTTTTATATTGGGGAAAATATTAACAGATATGTTATTGAGATGAAAATTTTAATAAGAATGATTAACATGCACATCATAGAAACGAAGTCTAAAGTATGAAGTTACATTCATCAAGGAATTTCACCTTTTATTCAAGAGTTTTAGTAGAGACTATGAAACCAGTTAGGATTAGCCAAAAATTTACTACTTTACATTATCGATAATCTGTCAAAAGAAAGTATTTAAAGATACTTTGGTTCATTAATTTCAAAGAGTTGTACATTCATATATGAAAGTTTTAAGTTGAATAGTTAAATTATTTCAATTATGAAGCATATTACTGCGTAAATTTGTTTTTTGAATGTTTAACAACTTTGATGTCACTTAACAATATTCTTCATTGAATCATTTTAGGAAATAAGGATATTATCTTTAAATGGTTGAACTAAAATAATAAACCACATTGTTATTGAATGTTTATAATTTATTGTTGCATGATATTCATTGAAGACTGTGATAGAACAATCTCGTTAGTCATAAGGATATCTTAAGCCATAGTGATATACAATATAATGTCACAAGTATCAATATATATATTAATATTTTGTCATTAGTCGAATTCAGCAGATGCATAACACCCATAGGGAATTACGATCCTTGATATAAACTTCATTTCCATTGGATAAGATGGTGAATTTTTGGACTAATTAGCACAGTGTTTAACACACATCGTATTTTCAAGGCGGATAATACCAAGATTGAAGTTTTGATATGAATACTAACTGTAGGATGCAAGTCTGAAACAGGATAGAACATTTTTCCTGAATTCCAATGTCAGCTACATATTAAATACACTAAAAAATTAAACTATTGTTCACATTCTACAAAACTGTCCCATTAGTTTTTCAATCAAATAAAGTTTCCTTTTAATTTTAAATCGAAAATTTCAACTTACACAGTGAATTTTCTCATGATACCTGTTAGAGATGGTATTTTAAAAGATAACTTTCTTCAAAATAATGAAATTAAGTTAAATTATTATACATGACCTAAGACAACTAGATCAAATTATCAAATAAAAGTATAAAACTTGTTATTTATATTTGGATAATAATTAACAGTAAAATTTAAGATTTTGTTTCATATCTTTGTGACAGACATATCTCACAATGAATGAATGTATTTTCATCTTAATATTAAGACGGCACTTTAACATAGAAGATTTCAAGAGTTCTTATACTAAACTATTGAAGTGTTCAATCAATAAGTAATTTAATCTCAACGTAAACGATTGTCATTCATTTAGGTGAATTTTTTTCAGTGAGTAATTGTAGCTGAAAATTTAAAACATTGAATTAAAAAGATAATAGAAATAACTTGATTTATTAACCTCTGCTTTGATGTTCTATGCATGTTTTTGATGTGAAGCAGATGAAATTAGATTAAAATGAAGCCGAAAATTGTTCAGTCATTACAGTAGAACTCTTTAAACGAATAAAAACTTGATTATATATACTCTGTCACTCTATATGGTCGGAAACAAGTTATTTTTTTCATAAACATTATCCATCAGGTCCTATTTCTAGCCTCAATCAATTTGTTAGTAGAAGTACCGCATAAAATTAGATCAATCTCTACAAACTTTCTCTAGCTAAAATGACTGAATGTAAATAATTAGTCTTGAACTTGTTGTATTCCGTGTGATTCAGTAAATTTCTTGTTGCTTGACTAAACTGTGGGCAATAAGTTGAATATTGATGATATCAGATGATTATCATACTGTGTCAGTCACATTAGTTTTAATCCTGCAAATGGATAAAATTTAAATGCTTACCCAACTGTTCGTGCAAATGAGATAATTACACTGATTGATCATTGAATAATGAATACCCAGTGTTTTGCTTATCTATTTCTTAGTTCGAATCTTATTTCTATCAATTAAATTGTAAAGTAGAACACCAATCTGAGTGATTTACTCGATATTCTATAATGTTTAAATGTTGGATGATTACATTTCCGTTATATATCAACGTGTAAAAGTGACCAGTTCACTAAAAGATTTGTCGAATCAGAGTAACCATTGGTAACCGACTGCCTCGTCGAGCTATATTTTGCGGTGTAGGAATAGGTTGGAAGAAAACTAGAGGCGGTCAAACCAAAACATGGCACAAATCCATCAAGTCACTGACAGGTGGACAAAGTCATGTCGGTAGATGTCGACTACCTGGTTGGGGTCCGTGAGATGTTAGTAATCGATGTTTAGAGACCATGAATGATATGGCTCAAAACCGTTTGCAATGGCACAGGTGCATTCATTCTGTGTGTTCTCTCAAGCCCCAATCGCCTTAATTTTTCATCTTCTCTATCTCTCTCTTTTTAAGCTTATTTCACTAGATTCGACTTCTTGAATAATATCTTCGAACCCTAATCTCTCTGATTATTGCTCATACTTCTACTACCTCTACTACTATGGGATTTGAATTGACAATTACATCTCTGTGCTAATGTGGTATGGCAACATGAACTGATGTATGTACACACAAAGTGCTATGTTGTTGTTGATTGATTGATTAACTGAACCATCGGTAAGTGATCACATAAAAAGCATTATATTTACTGCATATTCTTAATAGCTTCATAAGACACACAACAAAATAGTTAGTTACATATTATTCAAAAATATTAAGAATATTTGTTTGATTATTTACTAACTAATCTATGATACATATACTAAGGAAATAACAATAAAAATGTGTCATTTTTTTCCAGTTTTTTGCTAAAACGGTCTTTAAACTAGTAATTGCACAAAAAAGTACTACACATTTTGGGATCGGATCAGCTAAGTAGTTATTGAAAACCAGAGAACGCTGAATAACTGCTTTAATAACAGTTTAGATTTTTCTGTAAAACATAAAAAATATGTTTACATTGACTTATGACTGAGTAGTGACCAAACTTTTATTTTTTTTGATTGAAAAATCGAATTATTCTCTCAGCTGAAATGACTGAATGTAAAAAAAAACTGGTCTTTGACTTGACATCACATTAACTACATCGAGATGTTAGATGATTGCGATGTAATCGACGACAAACACTAGATACAGATGCCCTAGTATTTGAGACTTGTATGGAAGGGTTAATACCTGGAGTTCTTAGGGAATGGAAACCTTTTGCTGGATTCGAACTTGAATCGCTTAGTTTCAATCTGAGTCTTTTAAGAGATCAATCCAAACCGGAATATCTTGATAACAACGTTTGAGACTATGCAACCAGGTGACATGTTCAAATATCACAAGGAGACTTAGCTTCGTGTATATTACAAATATGCCTTGTTGATGAGTTACAAATAGCGCAAAAGCTTAATTTAGGGTTTTCCTTTCGATTATCTCAAATAACCTAACCCATAAAATATGTTCGATCATAAAGACTTAGGACCTAGTTTAAAATAAATTATCTATCATAAAGATATCATTTCCTACATATCTACAAACATTAGGCTTGTATTTAATTATAATTAAATCCTGTTTTTTCGGTATAACTATAATCAGTCAACTCCAATATTGAACAATATTGAACACTGAATGCTGCTTGTATACTTAGTTAATTCCGATCACTAATTATAATTAGTGAACTTACTGTTATCGGTTTATGACTAATGCAAACTCAGAAAAAAAGTGGTGCATAAACCTGAAGAATTTAGGTGATGAGCTATGATGAATCAAGAATGAAAATGATTTTAATGTGAATAAATTTACAAAATTTTCATTCATCAATAGAAATTCTGTTACGAAATCAATTTTAAATGGAACTACTCTCTGTCATAATTTTCGAAAGTTCACATGTCCAATAAATTTGTATAGTCTTGAGTTTATATTTATAAGCTTATTCAACGTAAGGAAATTAGTATGTTCGAATAACATGCTACTGATGCCTAATTACTTATTTAAGTCAACTAATAATTAACTTTTTTTTATTCAGTAGTATATAGATACCATTTCATTATAGGGAACAACATTTTTTTAACAACACAATTATCCATTTTTTTAGATTTTATTTTTTCAAAAGAAACTGTAAAAAAAAATTCTTATCAATAGGTTTATTTGAAATATATATATGTAACAGGGATTAGAATGCGAGAACTGAACAAAAGAAAATTATGACAGCTTTGATGTTCACTACGCATATATCAACTCAATGTTCAATTACATCACATCGACTATTCAGCATTTGACTTCCATTTCTAATTATCATTTTCTCCACCCCAATACAATCTATTTTTAAATAGAGAGAAGACATGATCTAAAAAAAGACTGACAAATTAATCCTCCTTTTCTGTAAAGGAACTAAACACACTCTCAACTTGTTCCTCTTTTTTAATTCTCTTCAGAAAAAAAATTCTCTTCAACTTTTTTCCTCTCTAATCCTCTCCTTCTCTACTATACTCTTTGTTCATTTCAACTAACTCTATTAGCCAACAAACTCACACACACATTGTCTTCAATGGGTGATTAGTTTAGTAAATTACTGACTAAAAATAAAAAAAGAAACTTTGTTTACTAGTTGTGGGTTGATCAACTTTTTATCGTCAATTGTTGTTTGCCTTCTCTCGAGGCTTAACTTACATACAACGTGTACAGTATTATGTGTAATTAGTGCAGTTTCATCTCACTTACACATACGATCATTACTTCTGTGATTAGTAATTCCATTCTTCTTCTGTTACATAACAACTGGACACGTGTTGATGTGTGGAATATATATTTTTAATTTTTTTTTTGGGAAGATGATTTCTTGAACACATCAACATGAATTTTTGTGTGTTAGTTTTGTATAAAAAACAAGATAACAAATTAGTTTGGGCGTTTTCGTTCACTGACATTATTTTCCTACTTATACATACGTATATACACATAAAGGCAGTTAGTAGAATTATTAAAGCTTCTGTCATTGGGAAATATTTCACAGAAAGAAAAACAAAATAGTTTTTTAGGACAAGAAAGTAATTAGGTCGGTGGGAACTTATGTAAATTGAATGTCATTGAAAAAAAATAAGAGAATATAGAGTACAGTGAAATATGTTTCAGCTCAATGTATCCGGATTAATAACTTAATCAGCAAGAGGGAAAAGTTTAGAAATATATATATATATATAGGGAGAGATAGAGAGAGAATAGATATTTAACTAAATTTTTATCTTATTCAGATAAAATAGTACACTTGATTTAAGGGTGTTGTTATCTTTTTTGCATATATCGTCCACCAAATTCAACTTGGAAAGAACTGGCGAAAATCAGTAAAGCACATGAAAGTTATTTGATAAATAAAGATCTGAGTCGAACCAGTAGGTTTCATGATGATTACTACTATATATATATATATATATATATATATATATATATATATATATATATATATATATATATTCTATGTTACAGTTAATCAGCTTTGGACAATTTATACTATATTGAGATAGTGGAGGAAATTTGTAGCTCAAGTGAATGATTGTGGTGGTTTGTCGTTCTCTGAGCTAGATATTTTGGTTGTGAAGTATACTTCACTTCTATCTGAAGTTTGTGCTGGTGATGTTGTTCAGAAGAACAATGAAAGTTTCACAACCAAAAAATATCCAGCTCAGAGAAGGAAGGAAACACCAACACAATTTATAATATTCCATAACGATTACCAACTGATATCTATGATATTTGTTCTAATAGAATCCGGTCGTCACGAAATATCATTGTCAGTATGTTGTGCTAATTGGCAGTTATTTCAGATTGCGATAACGTAAATGGAACTTCTCTAATGATAACGTTGAATGATGCAATTTAGAAATTTCAAATGACAGTGTCGGTTCAATGAGGGTTATAAATAAGTCTTTCTGACAAGTGTTAATCACTACAAACTTTCTGGCTTTCTATCGATTTTCTTCCAATCAACTCATGTCTAAACATTGCGGAAATCATATTTTAACATACAGATTAGTGCTCATATTTCATTTGAATCAACAGAACTCCATTAACTTTATGGGCTAGTTATATACAACATTTATCAATGAATAATCGGATAAATTAACGAACAGAATCAGACTAGTAAAAAGTATTGCTCCTGTTTCTATCACATCATCAAATGAACCATTTTCAAAAGTCGGTCATATTAATTTTGGTGAAGAGCGGTATCTATATTAGGTGTTTCTTTTATTATTGATCATTTGTTATGATGAGATTGTTCGTATAGTTATCAAATCTTTTCAAACAAAAATTTATCTGCGATGTTAAATATTTTATCGTTAATCAATCTGAGATATTTTTTAAAAGATGATGATGTACTAGATAGGTGGTTCGATCCGGAAAAAGATTGTTTAGGCTTCTTTATGTATAGTCCTATGATAGACTCTGTCGAAGAACTACAGAACTTTACAGCGAGAATAGGATAACTGTTGAGTAGACATTCAAACTGAAAGTGAGACAGAATCGATGTCCTACTGTCATATATTGATTGGTGTTGAAAGACCAGTGAAAGACTAGTTTTCGACTGTAGGACATGAAAATCCGTCGATGAACTCTGTGAGAAACTGAGAATTTTCAATCTTAAGTAGTCCGTTGCTAAAAAAGGATAGCTCTTGACCAATCATTAAACTTTAATATTTCTCAAACTGATATTAAGTCCCTCATGTGAATATAAACATTTCATTTTCTATTTTTAAATTAACCAACATCAATCACCTGGAGCCCCTCAGGGGCTACTGCCGGTCACGAGCCCGGACAAAGGAGGAGGGTTGGATGTAGGGTTAACGACCCCATCCCGTAAAAAACTAACTTGCTAGCAAAACGTTGACCAGAAAAAAATAGTTCAAATCATAAATCGAAGTACACGAAATGAATGAGCAAATCCCTCATTGATTGCCTGATTACTTTACTGAGTAATGATGATTTTATTAAAATATTTTGAGCCTTCAAGGACACATCATTTGTTATTAATCATTTGAACAGAAGTTGATCTTTGTGATCATTGTAAATTGATGATTTGTTTTGTTCCAGCCACATAAAAATTATTCACACCTTAAAGGAATGAATCACAAAAAGTTAACCAAGCAAAAGATGTAGAAAAAAAACGCCTGGTCTTACATCATCAGCCAATCAATCGATCGATCAATCAATCAATTAACAAATTACTCATGCATAAATTCGATTTATTCCCTTAATAAGTTACTAACACTTCATTTATATCACACTACCATCATCTTTATGTGTCTTGTCAACATTTATCATAATGCCCTGTTCATATCATTCATGCCTATGAAAAAATTTCATTGTGTGCGTATGTGTGTATGTGTGTGTTTGTGCGCTTAGTTTACTACGGTTAGACAAGATTGTTTGTTGTGTTAACATTCCACTGCAATGTTGAGTTGTGTCTGTTTTACTCTACCCTGCAGATGGTTGGGTTAGAGAGCTGTGTTATGTTGGTGTACAAGATAAAATGAATTAAATTCTTATTATGATGAATAGATTGATTTCAGTTAAATTTTTATTTGTTACTTTTCATTTGATTATTTGTATTTTATACATTTTTGTGTGATAACACGGTTAACTAAAAGTGATAAACTAATGAGAATGAATAGTGAATTATGCCCCTAAATGACATACAAAGAAAGATACGGGTTGATGTGGTTGTAAATGAAAGTTATTTTAAAAAGGGGTGTTTTGAATAAATTACTATTATGTTTGTGTTTTTTGCTAATTCATTTTTCCTCGACTGTATTTGTTCTTGTCTAGAAGGTATATGCAATATACGTTCATTCATGTTACATTCTATCCTCCCTAAACCAAAATCAATGGCCTGTATGTGTATAGAATAGGCAAAATGCTGAATTTCTATTGGATAATTTAAGTAGAGTGTATGAAGTTTTAGGAAAACCGACTAAAGTACAACCAATGATAAACTGGGTAGCTTAGAACTTTGTGTAGGCTTAATTTTTGAACTCAAAATTTTATAAAATATGTTATGCCATGAGGAATTTACATGTTAGCTATTTTATTGAAACTAAAAAAAATTTTTGTTACCAATTTATCCTCAAAAACCATTCAAGTGATTTCTGAAACAACGCGAAGGCGTTTGAATGGAAAATATACTAGGTCCGAGTCCCGGAATGAATAATAAACACGTTGGGATGCTTACATATCGAGCTGACAAGTGCCAAACAGGACGAAATGCTCATCATGGGTTTCACGGTGAGCCAATATCCATTCTGCTTATAATGATTGTGAGTAACAGTAGTTATATAGAAGCTATCAGCACTGAATGAGCATATGTCAAAAGAGACTAATCAATTACTGTCCTAAATATCAGTAGAAAGATTCAAACAAGCATTACGAATGAGTTAAAAATATACTCGTCTTCTATCAAAACAAACACTAATTAGTTCTCTTAAATTATATTATTTTAACGTATCTTATAACGAAGTATATTTTAGTTAGACTTCGCCAATACCATAACTAATAAATTGTAAAATGCCTAAGTAACGAGTAAAGAAATGTAGAACTATGTATAAATTTCGCAAATGCAGTTAATGTAGTTGATCGGTTTGTATCGAAAATTAGTTGAGCATGAAGGGAGATAATTTGAAAATAAAACTTTCGACTTAAAAGAACAAAGTGTTTTATTACGTTAGTCCATAATGACTCGGTGGGTTTTCATATAAGTAAGCAACTAGCGAAATTTATTTACTTACACCTGGTAGCTCTCTATAGCTCAGGTTGCTGACTAGCAGTCTTAAGCCTACTATGTTCTAAGACTCTCCTTTCCAGTTATTCATTCTCCTGATGTCTGCCACCAATTCTCGGAGTGATGTGTTTTTGCTCTGTCTTTTTTCCTTTGCAATTAAGGATTTCCAGTTAGGGCTTTCCGCGGGATGGAGCTGAGTGGTCTCGACAACGTAAGTCCTATCCACCTCCAGGGCTTTTTCCTAATTTCTGGTTTGTTCTCTTCCTTAGTAGGTTATTGCTGATGGTATCCAGTCCACGGATCCTCGGTATCTTGCGGATAGTGACTTTCATGGTTCTCCAAGTTTCCACTTTATTCAGTCGAACTGTCCTGACGTTTGTATTGAAAATTCTGACTTAGGTGCTTGTCGATAGTTGTTTTGACTTCCAGATGTTCTTCAGCTGTATAGTTGATACCCTTGTTTTGCTAATTCGTGTTTACATATCTGTTTTATATCCCCCTTGTTTATCATTGGTACGACTCAACAACTCATGGCATATTGTAGTTATTCCTTCTCCTTCAGTTGTTCTCCATGGTAGTTTCTTCTATGAGTAGATTTTGCAACATATGGAACTTGTTGCTGATATCTATCTTGAGTTTCATTTTGGTCATTACCAGATGAAAATCTTAAGTTATATCAGCTCATCTTTTTGTTCCCACGTCTTTCTTGATCCTTCTGAAGATTTTTTTGATGCAGATGGAATTGATTCTGTTCTCTCTAGTGTGTTCTTGGCTTTGTATATACTCTTGTGGAGTAATATGATCCCACTTATAATCATTTTTTTGAAGGTATATAGATTTGCGAATCTATTACCATTTTTGTTTCTTTCTCCTAGTTCATGTCTCCTCATGGTATTATTCATGTTCCTTCAAAACTGTCAGGTAGTTAACTGGAAATTTCTCTACAACTGACTGCAGCCATTCATAAAATAGATCTTTATCTTCTTCGTCGCTATCGTTGGTAAGCATATGGCTCTGGATGACATTTATCGTAATCCCCTTCTTCGCTGTCTTAAAGGATGCTTTGATGATCCTCAGTTAGTAAGATTACCGTCCTACACGGGGTTTTGATACTTCTTTGGTCAGCACCGGTGCGACTGCCTGTGTTCATAAGACATTTTATTCTTTCTGACGGGAGAACAAGTGCACCCTTCATAAAAAACAAGCTTTTGTGTTCAACCTATGTCCTTCAGATCTCAACTATTCCAAGTGCTTCCATGTTACATGTTTTCATTTCATTAGTTAGTCGAATGATCCTCCAAGTCTTCTAAATTGTACAGACATTCAATGTATCTATTGTAATTGTTGCTCTGGTTGTTAGAAGGAGTAGTGACCCTGTGGCTTCCGAAGGAATTTGACTCTTGTAAATGAGGACTGTCCAACTCCTAGAGTATAGTTTGAATGGTTCAAGATGAGTTTCTCTGGTTAGAGCGTTTTTTACCAGCGTTGCTTTCCATGGATGGGGCAGCCAACCATAGAAGGGCTTTAAGTGCAGTTAAGCGACTAGTGACTTGAACGTAATTAGTTTGTCGTTATTCACGAAGATGGAGATTTTAAGTTCATCTAAAATGTTTGTATCGTTGCATCAGAATGACGATATGACTTAGATTTATATACATACTATTAGTTTGACTTATTCAGTAAACATATTTTCTATTTGAAATCATTGCCTTTCATGACCTATTTCTCTATAAATTAAATTCAGTCTCATAAACACATCCTGATTATAAATGTGTAAGGAGTTAACTAAGATAAATTCTTATTAACTTTGTCAGTATGGGGTTGTGAGGAATGTTGAGTTAGTCTAAGTTAGCCACTGTAAACACGGGAGAACTGAACAAATGTTCTGTTCTAGTACAGGACTCCACAGCGATGCGTGCCCACAACTCCACGATAAGGAGATAAGCACAATGTTAGAGTATCACAGACTGCTTCATGAATTTCATTTTCATCCTTGGTTCATGAATTTTTATTTCATAAATAACTTTTATTCTCAAATTATCATAGTTAGTGAATGATTTTAAACTTCCGGATTCCATTTCTGATAGAATATACTTTCAGTTCTCATGAAAAAAATCCGTAAACACTATTAAATCAATGGCTTATTTATTCTGATATAATGAATACTATCTTAATGAAATAGCTTATTGTTGTTTGAAAAGTTAACTGACAAATTCAACGTAATAAATATATTTACAGTCATTGAGTGAGACTTAAATGAAGAAATGCATACACAAAGATAATGCTATTAGAAGGAACATGTAAGTTATGTTAGCGTTATACAATTCGAACAATCTGATCGTATATCACGAACTTAACAAAATGTTTGTATTTTACAAAAAATAGGAATATAATATCCAGCTCATATTATGCTTTGTTTTTAAATTCATTTTGAAAATGAATATTTACAACAACTCTGATAATCTAAACTATGGCAGGATAATATTTACTTTAAATACTCCTTATTAATTAGTCTTCAGTAGTACAATATGAAAGCGACTATAACAATTAAACAAAATTTACCTCGAACAATTAGATAATTGAACTTTTTGTGCCCCGGGATCTGACTCCAATTAGGACGAACAATTATATATTCTATGAGAAATAAATCTTCGCTTCATTTTCCGTATATCACACTTAGGCGAACTCCTTTTATGCGACTATGGTGATGAGTAACCAAACACTGATTCACGCAGGCAGACATGAGAATAAAAAGTGTAAAAGCAAACCAAAGCTAGATGGAGAAGGAGCAAGTACCAACTCACTGTGACAGGACATGACTAAGTATTTATGGTCAGGCAGAAGTGAAGTAAGCAATGTACATACTCACTTCGGTAATAAAAAAAAAGTTATAAACGAATAATTCACAAGGTCAAAAGACGTGTGAATAGTAACTCAGTCAGAAAAGGTTAATTGGTTTGTCATGTGGTCTCAACATACTACTAAATAAAGTTACCAATAGTTATTAGATTACAGAGTAGATTTCTGTAAAATTTTAATCAATAAGTAGATTTTCTGCTATCAAAACGATGGTAGGAAAATCAAACCGTAAATTCACCTTGTTAATTTATTATTAGTCTGTCTTATTTTTACATATATTTGGCTAGTTTCAGTGATAACTTGTTTTTTTTTGATTGATAGAATCAGTTCAGCATGTATATTTTCCCTGATTGTTGCCACAGTAACATAAAATGACATTTGATGTTCACTAGTAATTGACACTATTCGTATATTTTCTTTCTAAGAAAACAAACAAACAAACAAACTGAATGTTCTAGAAACAATTCAAGTTCGAGTGAAATGGTTGCTTCCTTAAAGTGTTAAAACAAAATAAATGTTCATATTTAGAAAATAAGACACACGAACAAAAATCCATATTGTATCAGTATAAACATGTAAATCAAATCAAATCATGTAGACAGAAAAAAAGAGCAATAATACCTTTCAATCATGGTTAATTTCTTTGTTTTTTCTAAATGTTATTAGATTTTAGGGAAAAATCTAGACAACTTCACTAAAGACAGACTGGAATTGATTCAATAATGTTTTTGGTTAGAAAGATCAGTATATAGTTGGATAGATTAATTGAAAGTGTTTCAGTTTCTCTTTAATTTTGGTGAGGATAGGCGTCTAGATTGGCCTGTATTAGTCGTTGTCATTTTGATCCCTCGGTTGATCCAGCTTTCTCTTGAATACGTCGACAGATGGAGCTTTAATCATGTGTAGGGGTAACGAGTTCCTTTTGTTAACGATTCAATGAGAAAGTCCATAGTCAGCTGACAAGTAATTTGATCCGGGCCAATGAAGTTTTTTACAGTGTCCTCGTAACTTCTGTTTTGGAGGACAATAAAAGGAGGGCATGTCAAATGCAAGTTTATCATTAAGTAGTTTAAAAAATATAAACAAGTCATTCCTAGTCATTTTGAAACTAAAGACCATTACCTTCATTTTTATAGCTATCCATATCTTGTTATCGTCAGCAAATGACAAAACCGATGAATATAGGGAAGTTGGAAGGTCATTTACATGCAGCAGCAACAACAATGGCCCTAAACCTATGCCCTAAGGCATTTCGTTAAGCACAATGTCCCAGTTAAACAACCTGGAGTTAACGCGTACTTTTTGTTGTCGTCCGGCTAGGAAGTTCTTAGTCCACATAAATAACTTGCTTCCAGTCCCGATATCACTCAACTTAAACAAGAGCCTTGCGTAAGGGACTTCGTTAAAAACCTTCCTGAAGTCAATGAAAACCACGTCCGTAGGTAGTTTTTGATCTTTGAGAGAGCACCAACTTTTACGGGCTACTAACAGGTTTGTTAGATATGAATAGCATGTTCTAAAACCATGCTACAGAGATCGGTTTAATTTTAGACATGTATTAATACGAATACATCAGTTTTACATTTGTGTTAGTATTTGTGAAGTATTTAAATATCATGTTGGATTGAGTTAATTGTCAATGATAATATTGAATGAAACGACCAAGCTATTTTAATGATAATAGTTTTGTTTAATTATAAAGTGCATGGGCTGATCAGTTGACCTTGAGATTTTTTGTGGCTCTCCCAAGGACGTTTCTATAATGTATAAATAAACTCGATTTGTTTGCTTGAAGACCTCATATTTTTGGGTGCTTGTAGAGTATACTTTCTACGCCATATCAAGACTTTTTAAATCATTAGCAGAGCCGGGGACAATCGAATCAGAATAACCTATCATGTCACTGGATCATTTGTCTTCGCGCTAGTTTACCGAGTAAGGTGAACTCGTAATAGTTTCAAGCATATCAACGGTGGAATGCAGGAAGCCTATTGCATCATATTTCGGGTTTGCTAGTTTAATGTACATCAACCTCAATTTTCATTTTTTCAATGAGGCTCGAACCCAGTTCTTTATCTTCAAACTACCAATAACTCCGCCTGGATAAAGTAGAAGGTTCGGGCATGAGGTTAGCGACTCCATCCGGTAGAAAACCAAGTCGCTAAAAAAACCACTTACCAGAGAAAATAATCCAAATTACCATTGGTTTATATTTTTATTTACCAATCTCCGTAATCCTACAATGAGAATTCAAAGTTCCTAAGAATTCTTCATCGTTTAAATCATTATCGTTAGCATTGAAGAAAGAAGGAAGTCATGTTCAAATTCAGTTAAACTAAACGTAATTCATAATACATTATTTCTTGCATTAAAATTGTTTCCTATTCTCTTTTTTATTTTATACAGAGAAACTTATCAGTTCATTCATTTGTCCAATATGTCAAAGTGAAATTAAACAAGATGATTTAGAAAATCATTTCAAATTTGAATTGGAAAAAATGCAAAATTTCACAATCACGTTAGTTTTTTGCAGTTTAGTGATTTGCTTCAATGCTGATCAATATTTAAACAAATTGTTAACATATTTGAAAGCTAATTCATTTGAGATTTATCAGCTTGATGTACTTGCATCCTTATGCTGATAGTCACAATAAAACTGGAAATAGGATAAAACTTACTTACTTACTTACTAACTTACTTATGCACTTACTTACTTATGCACTTACTTACTTATGCACTTACTTACTTATTTACTTACTTATGCACTTACTTACTTACTTACTTATGCACTTACTTACTTACTTAGTTACTTACTTACTTACTTACTTACTTACTTACTTACTTACTTACTTACTTACTTACTTACCTATGCCTGTAACCCCTAACAGAATACAGGCTGCTAACCCACATCATTTTTCTGGTAAGCATTTCGGTAGCGTGTTGATTTTCTACGGTATGAGGTCGTTGACCCCAATGCCTAACCCTCCTCCTTTATTCGAGATTGCGACTGGAAGTAATCCCCAGAAGGGCTCCAGGCAGAGTTAAATAGGATAAAAAGCGTATCTTGAATTCAACTGCAAGTCTGATAACTTTTTATTCCAAATATTGTCATAATATGCATGTAATGATACAGATTAATGAGTGACATTCTTGAATTTAAGCAACAAAAATCGACTGATACTTACTAGTAATAAAAATATGTAACAAGTTTATCATCATTAGAGAATAAGTAGAGTGATGTAGTTTGTAAACATGTTAGAAGACTGAAAGATAAACAATTACGTAATATGTTAAATGATTACTATAATAATAATAGTAATCATAATAATCTACCTTATTATCAGCTTGATCCCACAGAATTAGAGATATTGAAATATTAGACAATAAACAGAAAGGTTGTCGGTATAATCGTTAACTACTATATTTCTTTATTGAATATTAAAATTTCCCTAATTAATTACTTAAAACACTACTTAATTGTTAATATGCTGTTGAAATGTAAAGTAACCAGTGTGTTTAACAAAAACATTACATCACTACGTGAAAAAACTCCAAAAATCCAACTTTTTTCATTCATAATCATCAGCTGAGATTATCAAACGAACAAAAAGTGTAAACTCCTATTTTTAATGCAAAATTACTGAACACAAGTAGTTATTTGTACTAACAAGTGAAGGTGTTCATGGATGATTTCATTCAACTTACAATGATCTATAACCAACTAGTTCAAATCTTTTGATTATTTCTGGTTAACAGGATGTATACAGGTTTGCTACTTGACTGAGGTTCATAGTGTTGCTGAGTTGAATTTCCCACGTCATTAATTAAAATGATGCTGAATGTTTAACATAGAACAGACTCAATAGGAAGAAGAATTTATGACCACAGAAAATAATAAGCTGATGCAATTTTAAAAAAATGTCAATCTAAGAAATTATAAAGCTAATACTGTCATAACTTTAACATCGTGATCTCTTGAAATGAGCTTTACATCGATCTGATCAGTAAGTGATATCAGATGATCTTAGTCAAACTCTATCGATCAAGGTGAATCAACCAATCAATAGATATACTTAGGTTAGCATTCTCTAACTAGCCCTATCATGGATTCACCTTTTCAGTTGTTTGTAATTCCTGTTTATTCTTTTCATATCTATCCCAAGCCCCTCCTGACAACGAGAGTAACTATTAATATTTATCAGTCATAAGACTAGTTGATGTTAAATTATTACGAAATTCAGTATCTGAATCCTAATATCTGAACCAAATGAATCCACCATCTGAAATGAGAGATGAACTACACAGAATTAAACACAACTACTTTTTGAACGAATATTAGATAGGATGAAATAAAAAGCACGTGCATTTCATTCATCTATTTCATTTATCAAAAAGTTTATATTTTCTAACGTCTCTCGTATCTTTCTCCGATTATTTTAAGTTTACCCGAGGGAAAAACATCTTCAGATATATCAGAGGTAACTATTCCTTTTTTTTAATAATTTTATTTTCAAATTAATTTAGTCACCGAATTATTCTCAGCATAAAATTGATCAAATAAACAGTGATTCAAGATTTGAAATATTTAAAAAAATTAAAAGGAACAGAAAAGAAAGGAAAGGTATGTTAATTTAACAAAAAACCTAAACCAATACTTCACAATCGTTTTAGATAAATATTTAGAACATTCGTCTTTATTAAATCCAAGTACAGTGCAAAATGAAACCAGTCAGGTATGTGGAAACTTTCTTGAAATTATTTGTGAAGATTTATACTACTCATAAGTAGCTAAACTGTATTTGATATCATGAACGATGTTCTTAATAGACGGGATGCTAATCTAGAGTAAAAATTATATTTCAATGGGCACTAAATCTTTGTACGACTGTTCCAGGTAGACTGTTTATCACTCTTTTATTTGCGTAGTGAAGTAGATTACTCGGTAATGATGAGGGATGACAAGGATTACTTCCTTTGAGTTTCTTTCTACTCTTAGGACAGAATGTGTAAATTACGCATTAGTCACTGTAATATTATCATTAGAGCAAATATGAAGTAAATGTGCAAACTTTCATCAAACCCATCATTTATTTTGAAAACGATCTTACATTACAAAACATTTATTAGATGATAGCTATGAATACATAGGCCAGTTCATATTTGTAACGGAGATAGATAGTATCAATGATTAGAAAGGAAAGGAAGTTGATCATACATTAAGTAAAGAATTAATGATCAAATTTAATGATACCACCGTGCTAGAATAGAATTATATCAGTATAAATCAATAAAATATGAGAATAACACACTCAACAAGATGAAATGATAAAGCAGAAAACAATAACTTATTTAGATACAATGTATGCACAAAATGAGATAGATTAAAAATGATAAGATTTAAATTAGGTATACTTCTCAACATTTTATCCAATAGTGGTAATTCAGATTTCAATCATATGAAAAAAATGAAAAAACAAAGTAGAGCATTCAGCGTGAAAACTAATGAATAATTGTAAAAGTCGTTTGGAAGTCAAATTATGTTTGCTTTGAAAATGATAACATCTAATCCATAGTAATGCTGATACTCTACTTGATATATACTACTGATTTTCATTTTTAAGTAGTAATATAACTGGGACTGATCAGTTGATTTTATCAAAGATACGCTTGTTCCTTATGAACTAAGTGCTTCGTATTGATGGTTGACTAAAAGAGGTCTTATTTGTTTGAAGCATTTCACATCATTTTTCACTTCTGTTTTCATGTATAAGCTTGTCAATCGAAGGATAAATTGTTAGAATCATTAGTTCATCAAATGATATTTACATATTAGAATAATAACTATAAACTAACATTCATGAATAAAAATAAGACTGGTTAATGAACACCAAAACAAAAATGCTTTCATTCAAATAGTTTTAACATCACTGATGACCACTTTCCACTTTCTGATCAATAATAACAAACCATTTTTCCTAGTTATGCTTTAAATATCAAGCTCTGCCTGAAGCCTTTGTAGGGTTTTTGCTGGTCTCAGGCCCAGATAAAGGAGGAGAGTTAGCAACCTCACTCCGTAGAAATCCAGCTGGCTAAGAAAACGCAAACCATAAAATTAAATTTGTTGGTCTGCGACCTATGATCCATTAGGGGTTACTGGCCTAAGTAAGTAAGTAAGCTTCAAATATCACCCTGATATTCCTTAATTTATTGATTCAATGTATTCAGACTATTCCTTGATTCAAATAACTGACCTTTCATGGTTCTCCAACAAGCCAATTTCCTTCATCTATTAAAATAATCGTTATAGTTCAATTTAGATCAGATATTTTAGAAGCGTATCATTAAAATTGGATAGACGGTTAGTTGCGGCTAGATTCATACAGGAAATAACAATGCACACGTTTTAACTAAGTAGCCTGAGAATAAACTTTCCAATGAATCTTTATCATTTATTTTTTTTATCTGTACTGAATAATTCACAAGTGTTCAAAAATTTACTTACTATCGAAATCATGAATCAATCAGTTAGACCACTATTAGAAACCTGGAGGCACTGGACAGCCGTTTCTTCCATGTACGGGACTCACAAGCAGTGCGCATCCATGACTCCTGCAACTCACAGGAATCGGACACAGAACCATCTGTCATGCGCTCGAACGCTTAACCTCTAGTCCACTGAGCAGGCGTCCAACGGTGTTGATGTCTAACTCTAGCCAATCTAAAGGTTTGACCAGCCTCACGTAGAAGCGCACTGCTGACAAGTCCTATTCTAGGACGGACGGAACAGCCGTCCAGTGCTTCCAGGTTTTTTTCTGATGGTGATCTAACAACGACTGATTTACGATTTCGATAACAAACAACAATCTTCATTACTCTGTGATGAAAAATCAAACTTAATAATCATCTGCTATGAATTATTTTCCTGAATGTTTCAATTTTTTCTCTACATTCTAGAATAATTACAAAGGATCTTAACACAAACCCTTAACTATTGAAGATTTGATTTGCCAATCAATCATAACTGCATAACAGTGTAATACAAGACTGCTAACATTGTCTCCAATAGAGTAATTTGTAAATACAACAACTCTTAAGTTTAGTTTTTGCTACTTTTTGCACCAACTTCAGATAAATTTAATAAAAGTGAATGTTCAGCGTAATGTCGATGTGTAGATGAAAGTATAAACTACAATCTACAGCAGTTAAATTGGAACGATATTACATATTGGGACTGTTGTAAATCACCTAAGTGATTTATTTTCATCATCAACGCTACTATCATAGAGACTTAGATGTAAATCATTCTAAGTCTATTAGTAATATTGTGGTGCTCAGTTAAATAAGTCGATATTTATAAACAGCAAGTACTTGCATGGAGTTTCATTCAAGCTTTGTAGATAATTACAACAAACTACTAAGCCTGTGTCTCAAGTTTTCAACATCAATTACTTCACGTCATTTAATATCAGTGATACTGTATTTAGGTATATAGGCATTCAGCTAGGTGTTATTGAACGGAATTGATCAACGTTCAGGCCCATTCAGATGCATGAAGAAAATTATTAGTTTCTTTTTGAAGTTAGATGAAAGTAAAACGTTTGGTTCGGTTTCGTTTTCACTTTCAAGCCATTGAATAGTGTAGGTTATCTTTATATGTTAAAAAAGGCTGTTGTTCAGATTGTTGTTGCCATTGGAGATGTTAAATATATCATCTTTACCATGTGCAGATGTAGATTTTATTGATTATCAGCTACAAAAGTGCTTTAGTTGAACTAGTCCACATAGTAATCACGTGGCACTGATTTCAAAAGTTACAATCTGCGTACGCATTAAGCCAAAATACATCGGCTCTCTGTTACATTTAAAAAAATGAAATACCTAGATTACGTGGTTTGTAAAATCGATTAAATCAGTCGTCGGTCGTAAGTAACTTAACTTATACGCCTTGGTTTGATTCACTGAATTACGTAATCACAGTGAGATAAAATTATCAAATTGAATTCCGGAGTAACTATCCATGTCGTCCAACATTTCCAACTTCTAGTTACGATAATCCAGTAGATCTCATCCATGTTATCTTCACCATTTACATGGTTCACTCTACTCACCAGTAACTATTTCAACTGATGGCGTGTCTTGGTTTAACCCTCCTTATCTTACCATGCTACTTTTTTTTATAAGATAACAGCTAATAATGTAGGTAGAAGTTCGGATTATGTAATGCGTATTTCAGCCACCTCATATTTTGTAAAGGATTACATGTACCGACTTATTAACTTCTAGTTAACCTCATTGTTGGAATCATTATTGTTCTATGTGATAGACATTTTACAAAATGATAGGTTACTGTAAATAAAGCGCGCCACTAAATGGTCAGTTCGATTATGCACATTTCTCACTGATGTGATAAAATATATACTGTGAAGAAGTGCTAAGTATTGACTAATATCTGAAGACCAACTATTAGATGCCGAACGAAATAGGTCAAAATCGAAATTTTACTATAATGATTGTAAGACCATGTTACTAATCCTTACTAACTTAAAAAGACAATTTAAAAAAGAAATAACCTATTCTCCACTATATACGGTCAGAACTTCATTTACAATATATGAAATAGTAACGATAAAACTGAACTCGTATGTTTTAACAAACTGAAATAACTTAAGGAATTATGTTAGAGGGTTGTAGATATTAGGCAACAAACTCTAAACTTATTATTGCAACGTAGCTATTCTTAATGCTTAATAGTCTCGGACACCAATTAACTGGACACGTTCTCTCAAATCAGAACACGGTTGGACAGGAAATAGCGATTATATTCAGAAGGTCCAAAGGAAAAAGACATTAGTATATTGTTAGTTTTCTTACATGAGAAGATTCTAGAATGTTCCCTCAGTACCGACAGGCGCTGATTGGATACGAAACAGCCAATCAGCTTGCAGCAGTGCAATCATGCTTTAATCCGATCTCTCCCACTAACACAGATATTTACAACTGTTTCATCTTTGAACAATCAGTCACCATTCGAATGTTTATCTAAACCAATATCACCGAGCAAATTCCATCGATCAGTTAATCGGATCATTAATGAGATGAGATGAAAATCTTCGTATGAACTATAGTCATTCACTCAGATATCTATTCTCCATCAATGTTCACATCGAAAAATGCCATATTTTTGATTTAGTTTAGATAAGCAAGCATACATATCTTTGTGCTAATAACTGCTTATAACAATAAAGGCTCACTTATTGAATCAAAACAAAACGATAAATAACAATCGACAATCATTTTATTATTATTAGTAGTAGTATTTTATTTTCTATTTATTGTTCATGATAACAATCATTCATAATATACAGCATGTATAATACCAACAGCAAATATTTTTGAATTTGCAAATATAGCTGATGCATATGTATCACCCACATCAGTATTCCATAAAGATTGACTACCAATAAATATGCTGTTACGTTCCGGTGAACCAATATAAACTTGTACAATGAATTTATACCTTGATGGTGTATTTAGCTCACGTACATTTTTTCTTAACATATTTGCTAAATTCAATGATAATACCCGTGCTTGTGACGGTTCATAAACAACATCTTTTAAAGTATGATCCAAAGTAGTTTGAATTAAATCTTGTAACTGAAAATAAATTTAATTTAAACAACAAGACAAATCTATCATCCAGTAGTGAGAATTAAGAGATATCATAACTATAATATTATAATTATAGTCAAAATGTTATATTTTCCTAATGTTGTAAACAGAGTTTATGAAGATAAGAAATGAAGGTCATTAAACTACTCGACATATTCAATTTTCAACATTTTACTTTTGAAATGGATTTCTCTACTAATAGCAATTTAGGATTATATCGTGTAGTATTTACAATCATAAGTTTCAGTAATCTTGTATTCTTAACAAAAATAGCTCTCATTGCCGTACAACATATTTTACAATCGTTAGAGGCTGAATTGATGACACGAAAATGGAAATAACAATCATGGGAAGTCAACATAGGTTTCTTGGGAAATACATATTTTAAATTTCTAACAATATTCATCACTACCATCAGTACGGCTGTTCATGGAGACAACTGAATAGTATTGAGATCACAATTTAACCAATCCTAATATGAAAGATTAAATTCATAGGTTTCGAAACGTAAACCAAGCAAAACTGAAGCCATAATGGCTACGTCAAATTAATACAAATTATTGAGTACTTGGTCGAGATGAAAACAGAACATTAATTAATGAAATTAGTGTTAGTTAGAAGTAATTACTGCTTTCACATTGTGACCTGTATTTTTTGCTTAGTGTAAGTATATTTCTCAATGATAGCTGTCTATAATCAATGCTCATCATAAGTTAACTTTGTGTTGATAATCAGTGCGCCGATAGATGAATTGTCATTACTTATCTGATAAGATCACTCAAAATGTTCTTGCTCATATTTAAATTCATCAATCTACATAAAAATTTAATGTTAAATGAAATATCTATCAACTTGATTAAAACTTAGATGGTCAGTGAGTAAAGCAAAGTAACATAAGTTACAGCAAACTGCTAACCTAAAAATCGATAGCCTAATGACATATTATTAGAAACGATAACATCGAAGGTGAATATCAATGAAACCAGAAGGTATCCCTACGAAATTCCTGATGATCTACATGACTGAGGGCTAACGGCATAGCGAATGTCAAGACACTCGGTCTAATCAATAAATAAGTAAAGGCGTGGCAGTTTTTTTTAGCTGAATTGATTACATCTATTTTTGTAATCTTATTGATAAGTGACTATCAGTGTGAGCATTCTAATAAAAAATTCATCATTCTCTATAAAACAGATAATTGCAATTCATTAAATATAAAACCTTAATTATTAGAAGAAAAAAACGAAACAACTAACTCGTTTATGTTTAACTCGTTCATTTGGTTTAGGTTGCAGTCTATAAGTATTCTCAAATTTAACATTTTTGTTAACTCCACCACGTAGCATTCCAATTAGTGAACCATGTACACCAGTCAGTGATCTGTGCGAAGCAAAACTAAACCGACTTTGTCGTCTTGACTGATTATAAATGGATGGACGTCGGCTATCGGCTTGTGACGAATCATGTGATGCTTTGCGAATTTTATCAGTATCATCAATCGAATTAATTCTGGACAATTTTTCAAAAGACATCCTTTCAAATTTGAATCCTATATATATATTTATTTCTATCCTGTAATTTGTTTAAAAAAGTGATGATGAGTAGAAATTGACAATTATTAGTTTAATGATTTATTGTCAAGACCACTGACACAGCAGTCTCATTGGCAATTGTATACAGTTTAATATTGGAAGAAAGCACAGCCTCAATTACGCGCGATTGCGTCATTCAATACAAAGTATTTGCTATCACATGTAATTTCCTAATTTCGCACGTTTATTGATCTCTTTCATGCAACTTAAACAACAAAAGTCGGTTGGTTCACCGGTTAGTCGTCAGTGAACATTAAACTGCAATGCTGTTTCGTATGGAATGAAGATTGAATTTTCTTTTTAGGTGCTGCAGTTTAGCCACTGAATTTTAAAAGAGATTTGATATCAACATGTTATATCATTATTTATTTTTTGTTGTGGCTGAATCACTTGATAATACTTTTTTGTGAATGAATAAGTAAAACTCTTTCATATAAATAATAGATGTCTGTTATTAAGAGTTGCATTTATTACATAACTACAGTGAAATGTATATATTTAAGCAAGATTTACACCATCATATAAATACTATTGTGTTAACAGAAATATATATCTGACAGTTTGAAAATACAATGAAATCGATAAGTCAGATGATTCGGTTAGTTTTAAATGACACTTATTCTATTGATATTAAGTTTATATGTATTATCCCTTTCAGAGTGACTGTAGGGCATATTGAAATTCACCGTTTTGATTGAACTGCAACGTTGAAAGGTTTGATTAATCGATGTGGTTTTAAAAAAACCTAATTTACATAATATGGCATTAACAAGCTAGAACTACTATGTAAATAGAAAACCGTTATATTCCTGTGCACTTGATCAAGATGATACCAAATTAAGAATTGTGTTTCATTGATATACATTTCTCATTATAGAGCTATGGAGATTGTTGTTTTACATTGGAATCGTGAATCAATCATTGTTAGATCACCATCAGCAACCTGGAAGCACTGGACGGCCGTTTCGTCCTGGTATGGGACTCTTCGTTGGTGCGCATCCATGACCCCCCGCTCGCGGTGATCAAACCCAGGGCTCTCGGTCTCACACTTGAACCGTTAACCTCTAGACCACTGGACCGGCATCCAGTGGTGTTGATGTCTAACTCGGATCAGTCTAAGGATTTTCGCAACCTTACCCATTGTCTTTGGTAGTTACTGCCTACCCTTCAGTGCTTTCAGGTTTCTGATGGTGGTCGAAAAATGACTGATTCACAACTCCAATCTAAAACAACAATGTCCATAACTCGAGTGACAAATTATAAAATCCGTTTATTAGTGATTAACTTTGTCCGTAAATTCTCGGAAAAGAAATCTTTTCTTTCTCTTAATTTCAAAGTTTATTCCTCTCAGATATTAGCAAAACATGATTGTACACAAACATTGAATTATTCCAGTCGGGGTTTACAAACATGTAAAACTAATTAGAAAGAATCTCCTGTTTGTGCCAATTTGAATGAATTCCATTAAAACTTTTTAGTGATTATCTTAAAATGTGTACGTTTGTGATACTCCTTTGAGATAGCTATTCAGTGATGATACTTTATATGAATACAAGTTCTTTAGATGTATTATGAACAATTGTTAATTTAGAGTAGTTGTAACATTATAATCAATGACTACTGTAGGATTATTGCATTCTAATCTAAGATTTTTTGAAAAATGATTTTCCTACGATTAAAACTAACTTCATACCACCAGTTTGTAAATAATCAAACAGTCTTTAGATGTTTGACTGTTTTTCAAATCACTTATCTTGGCAGTTACTGATTTTTTTTATTCCGTTTGACTAGGTAAATTTATTGGAGATGAATCAATTCAGAAGTTGTGGTAAAAAAACTCATCCAGTTTGAAAATAACCACTAAGTGCTTAACATGGGAATCCTATAACTTTTAAACGTTTGGTAAAATATTGACGACTAATATTAGTTCACTTAGTGGCTTTGTATATGTATATGGGACCTTTTTTTACCAAGACATGATATTTACTTGTCACTGATCAACAAGTAAAGTTATTCTTAAATCACAACATTAAAAATTGATGGTTACGTAGCAGTGGTATGGTCGATTACTTCTGATAACTACTGAGATGTTAGTTTAAATTATAGTAGCATTATAATGTAGTCTATTCAATAACTAAACTTTTCTATCAAAATGAAATCAATAATCGATCACTGTTAGACCACCATTAGACACGTAGAAGCACTAGGCGCCTTTTTTTTTCCTAGCATGAGACTCATCAGCATTGGAAATGGTAGGAGTCGTTTCTACCCAATGCTCATGAGTCTCATATTAGGAAGAGTTTCTAATGGTGGTTTCACAATGATTTAAATTCATGGCTTCGATGTAAAACAACGATTTCCATTATACTAGAATGAAAAAAACTCCACAGTTATTATCTTCATTCTTTTGAAATAATGCATAGAGGTCAATGATTATTTTGTACGGCTTCTTATGTCATCACTGCGAGAAACTAACCACCAATCAACGTGAATGAATAAAATTCCACTGGCGCAAGAATTCTAGCTTAGAATCATCAACTTAAACAAAATTGAACAAATAAAATTACTGACAACATATTAAACAAAGTTCCTAGTCAATTATAACTTGGATAATTTGAGAAAATTTAAACTAGAGATCGAAGGAACAGTTAAATGATTAGAAAACGATAAATTTTATTACTTTGTTCAGAGCAACGTTTTTTTCCTAACCTAAGTAACATACAATCAAACTGATAATTTGCCAATTGGAAACCATTTATCATAACGGCGGTTACATCCACTTATTCATCCATATATCTTGTGCAAATATGACAAATTTCTAAATGAAGCTATCTTAGACAATTGAATATACACATACAGGGCATTCAAGCAAGAATATGGCTGCACACTTACCGAATTCTACAATTCCGTCAATGTTCAAATAAAATTTTGAAAATTTTCTCTAGTTGATTTGTACAATTACATCAATAAAATCTATTCATAACGATTGTTAAAAAATTAATTTGTTTTTTCGATATCGTGACTACACGCGTAGGCAATAGCAACCATCAATATTATTATGATTATTGGTTAAAGTGAGTTCAAGTTAATTTTTTTTTCTATTTTTTTTAAAGTTGATTTGTCGGTTGGTTGTGTAGAGAAAAGATGACATATGTTTAATTTTCATTTTTTCTTTGTTTTAATTTATGTAATTCACAAAATTTATTTTTATACTTTTAAACTATTACTTGGTTAGAAAAAAAACTCACTCAAGTAAACATATCTGTGTATACGCACATACCTACCTACCTACCGACCTACATACATACATATAGAGAGACAGACAGACAGAAGTTCTATGTCGTATTTTATACTCTAAGAGTATTTTTACTGAATTCATTTGATCATCACAGTGATCAATCGGTCAAGCTGGAGAATGGTGCCATTTTCAATGAGGTCGTTTTTATAGAATCTACATATAGTTGGTAAGTAGGCAGACATGCAGAGAGGTTGCAAATGGCTATGATTAGATCAAAATTAAGATAGATCACTGATGTGAACGGTAAATGCTTTGAAAATCAATCAGGATATTCTTCGTCAAACATGTAAAATGATCACTTCAACTGGCCTTGAGCCACTCTTCGGTTACCCTCGATCTCCAGTCATCCTGAATGGCAAATCGACCTAAGTCCCCCTAGTCTTAATGAAGTTGAAAAAGCGTTAGGAAATCTGAAGCGAGGGTGAGCTGCGGGTCCTGATAGACTGACCCCTGAGATATTTAAGGATGGTGGTCGAGTTTTAGCAACTAGGTTGACCGAGATCTTAGGTAGAATCTGGGAACTGTACGTAATCCCATCCGACTGGTCTCAATCACTGATTGTCCCAATCTATAAGAAAGGACAGAAGTCTTCTTGTGACAATCACAGAGGAATAAGTCTAACTAATATAGTATCTAAAATATTGACCTCAGTAATACTTCGACGCTTAACGAAAGCTCGTGAAGAGCAAACTCGAGAAAACCAGGCTGGTTTTCGACCTGGACGTGGTTGTATAGACCACATCTTCACACTACGACAGGTCCTGGAACACAGACACACATTTAGGCGTCCTACAATAGTTGTTTTCCTGGACCTAAAAGCGGCATTTGACTCAGTGAATCGTGATGTTCTGTGACAGTGTCTGTCATTGAAAGGTGTACCAAATAAGTACATTAACCTTATACAAGCTCTCTACTCGAACACCACTGGTCGAGTGAGAGCTTATGGCGAATTGTCAACGGAATTCTTTACTTCAAGTGGTGTCCGTCAGGGATGTCCACTTTCATCATTCTTGTTTAATTTTATCATAGACATGCTCCTAGAAATAACCTTATCCTCGTCTGAATTTTCAGGAGTAGACCTTTCACGAGGTGGCTCGCTTATTGACTTAGGATATGCCGATGACATAGTTCTATTCGGTGAAGACGCTGACAAAATGCAGAGTCTTCTGACCACCCTAAGCAACAATGCAAGCATGTTCGGGATGCGGTTCTCCCCCTCGAAATGCAAAATGTTGCTTCAAGACTGGGTTGCATCGGCACCTGAACTAGTGATAGGGAGTGAAGTAGTCAAGCGTGTAGACCGCTTCACTTATCTTGGGAGTCTCATCAGTGCCGATGGCCTGGTGACTGACGAAATCTCAGCACGGATACAGAAGGCTCGATTGGCTTTTGCCAACATGCGTCACTTATGGCGTAGGCGAGATATCCGTTTGCTGACTAAAGGACGAGTGTACTGCGCAGTAGTTCGCTCCGTCTTACTTTATGGTTGTGAAACATGGCCAGTGAGAGTAGAAGATATTCGTAGGTTACTGGTTTTCGATCATAGGTGTCTTCGAAGCATTGCTCGTATATCGTGGGACACCCGAGTGAGCTACGCTGTTATTAGGAATCGGGTGCTAGGTAAGAATGGCAGATCAATAGATGAAGTGGTGAAACTTCATCAGTTGAAGTGGTTGGGACATGTGTTGCGTATGCCCAACCACCGACTGCCTCGTCGAGCTTTATTTTGTAGTGTAGGAATAGGTTGGAAGAAAGTTAGGTGCAGCCAGACCAAAACATGGCACAAATCCATGAAGTCATTGACGAGTGGACTTAGCCATGTCGGTAATTGTCGACTACCTGGTTGGGGTCCGCGAGATGATAATAATCGATGGTTAGAGACCTTGAATGACATGGCTCAAAATCGTTCGCAATGGCGCCGGTGCATTTATTCTTTGTGTTCTCTCAAATCCTAATCTTCTGGATTCTTCAACCCCTCTAGTTTTGACTTTCTGAACTTTTCTCACTGAATCATACTTCTCGAATAATATCTTCTAATCCTAACCTCTCCGATTACTTCTAATACTTCTTCTACCATTGGATTTGAATTGACAATTACATCTCTGTGCTGATGTGGTATGGCGACATGAACTGATGTACTTACGTACGAAGTTCTACGTTGCATCTGACTGACTGACTGACTGTAAATTGAAAGAATGTTGCTTTAAAAAGCTGAAGCATTAGATAATAGGTCAATAATTTTAAAGATAAATTTCTTCATGGATTTATACCACATGGAAAACAAGAATCTCTGGGTATTCGTTTCTTCTTAGTTTCAGACCCCTCAGAAATGGCTTAAAATCCTATACCGAATCAAACCTATGAGTAATAGGTTTTACAGACAACATTATAAATTTGGTGAACTGGAGTTTAAACACAATGAATGACATTTTTAACTTTTGTTAACTTGTAACAACGGATGAGTTATCATACAGTTCCGTTTGTAATGGCTGTTTCAGATCTTACTGGATTACTTTGTCCAGTACCTTTTTGGTTGTCAGTAACTAATCCATTATGACAAACATTATTACAATGTGAAAAATTTCCACAAATTATTTGTTTAAATATGTATGAATTAGAGCTTTTCGCCCAATCGTTGATCAATCACGTTGACTAAAATTATCAACTAGTTTTTGAAGTGTAAAAAAACAGAAGTAAGTGTTCAAGAAATAATATTGTTATTTCAATAAATGATTGTTTGTATCCATAAGTGATATGCCTATCATTTTCATGTAACGTAAATGTACTAACTTATTCATGATTAACCAACAAGCCTGCTGCACATGCACGCCTCTGCTTTTTAGGCAATACAAGGATTCTCACAAATGCTAATATTTCTATCACTCCTGCCCTATACGGGAAGGCACATGTTGTCTAGATTGGTCTGCAGACAAGTGGACGTCCCAAAAGCGTGCACTTGTATTAACAATGTGGAAAATCTTGATTTTATTGACAGCAATTCTTATGGCTGATTAAAGAATACTGCCATTATGAATTTTAAAATGTTTTATTGAATATGACGATCCTGAAAAATACTAGCTACACAAGAACTGATGTCATTAAGATGTGAACATCATAAAGAGCAAAGCCTGAATCATTGCTTGATATAAAATGTCGTATAGAAATTGAAATATCATAAATTTATCAAAAAACCAAATCATTTACTACTTTTTCTGTGAAATATCTAACTTTGGTGAAGTTTTGTAGGTTATATAATCTGTTATTAAGGACTTTCATTCGGTAAATAATTTACTTATAATTTAAATAATTTGTAAAATGTTAGTCACTAAAACACTATACATGTCTGAACTGATATCAATTTCAAAAAAAAGTTAGTGAAACAATACCAATGTAATTTATGTTCTTAAAATGCTCATTGGTTTTTCAAGGCTAAATACCAGTTTTACTTACTTACTGTAGCCTATTACCCCTGATGGAGCATAAGCCACCGACCACTATTCTCCAGCTTTTTCTGTCCTGGACCTCACTTTCCAGTTCTACCCAACTGCTGTTCATCCTTTTCATGTCTGCTTCCGATGCTCAGCTTAATATTCTCTTTCGTCTTCCTTTTAACCTTTGGCCTTCGAGATTCCAGGTGAGGGCTTGTCTTGTGACACAGTTGGGTGCTTTCCTCAATGTGTGTCCTATCCAATTCCATTGGCTTTCCCTGATTTCTTCCTCCACTGGAATCTGGTTTGCTCTCTTCCGCAAAAGGTTGTTGCTGATGGTGTCTGGTCAACGGATCCGAAGTATTTTGTGTAAACAACTGTTAATAAATACTTGTATCTTCTGGATGATGGCTTTTGTAATTCTCAAAATTTGCAAACCATACAGTAGAACTGTCTTTACATTCGTATTGAAAATTCTGATTTTGGTTGATAGTTATTTTGAGTTCAATTGTGGAAATGCTGTCCTTGCTTTGCCGATCCGTGCCTTTACGTCCGCGTCAAATCCCCTTGCTCATAAATGATGGTGCCCAGATATGTAGAGGTTTACACATCTTTCAAAGCTTCGCCATCAAGTGTGATTTAGTTGGCTCAAATTGCGTTGTATCGGAGGACACCTTCATATACCTACATTAATGGTTACTCTGGTTGTCAGGAGGGCATCGGCCTTGTGGCTTCCAAAGAAAATCGGCTTTCATCATGAAACGTCATAACCCTTCAGAATGAAGACCTTTCAGTTGCCAGAGTAAAGTTTAAATGGTATGGATTATTTCTTCTGGTTAGCTTTTTCTTAGCAAGTTGGTTTTCTACGGGTTGGGGTCGCTAACCCTACGTCCAAAATCGTCCATTAACTTGGCTCGGGACCAGCAGGGCTCCAAGCGGAGTTGTTATACCAGTTTTCCTATCTGTTTAACATCATTATTTTTAATCTGTGTTAGTGAGAAGAACTTCTCTCAACAACTTTGAACAGTTTGATATATTTGTCGTATAGTTTAGGTGGTGGGGAGTAATATTCATTTTACAATTCCTAGAAACAGACTTAAAAGTATTGGTCTCAGTTCTGGTTGGCTTGTCTCAGTACTGTACTTGAACAGGATATCTTTTAATTATTTGGAAACTGAAATTCATATTGCTAAGTCATAGTCTGGATTTTAGCCAACTAGAATTTTATTTCAAGAGGAATATATAGTCTTGCTGCATACTGAGGATTCCTTTCTTTATATATAAATATTCGAAGTTAAATAAAATAATTAATCATATTGCAAATAATAATAATTGTTGACAGAAATATAGTAGTCAACAGGAAACCTTTTTTGAACTGGGTCTTATACTAGTTATCACTAATAAGTGGTGAAATGAAGATCTTGTTAGGACTAATAGTTCTCGTTAGATTCGAACCCGAACCATAAATTAATGTTATATCTTTCGCGTGATTCATTTCCAGATATAAAATGATTTTATTATTTTCGGAGCACCCTAGTCTCTCACTCTTATTTAAATCGTAAATTAGTGCTACATCATTTTTCATTCATACATTAGAACAGATTATTTGTAAACATATCACTCTGTTTTGCCCAGCAATAATGTTGTTGTTCCCTGTTAATATTATTTTTCAGTTATGTTGTATTTCATTTATCTTCTTCAATGAAGTCAACAAAAAGTAACTATTTAAGCTCTGTAGATTTTTGACTGTAGATTCACGTATTCTTCTTCTTCTTCTTCAGAGGATGATCAATTCCGCTTAGTGTGTTAAATAATCCTACTAAGCTATCTGGTGAGTTAAAAACCTATAAAATAAGTATTATTTTTACTTAATAACAGGGTCGATATTGTTTAATAATATTTCTGAGGTTTAGGCAGCGTTAAGACCAGGGGTAATAATCATGTTTGCTATCTATGGACGTTCTGTCAGTTCACACATTTTTTCTACTAATAACTAAATGTTATGATGCATCTTCAAGTTATGTAAGATACGATCAGAAAATGTTAATACGAACTTCCAACGAGGCAGTTAAAGAAAAACTATTCACAACAAGGTATCCTTGTGCATATGAGATTTGGCCTAACTCTCCTTTTCCAAAGAGGTTCCAGACCTAGTGTTTTACATTTTACGAAGTAATTCCGGTCAAATTCCATTCCTAAAGTCATTTTTGTGGAGTATCTCTGTATTCCTTCAATTTCAACTTGTCGCTTATACTATGGCAACCGAGCATAAACGGACAGTATTCAAGCACTGGGTGAACACAGATTTTATAAAGTACTAGCCTGGACTCATGTTTGTAGAAATTACGAATTTACAACCCAAACATTTATGTGCGTTCGAACTGGTTGACGTAATGGGTTCGGAAATGTCAGATCATTGGTGTATCTGAAGCTAAAGCTTGATATGGTATTGTAGTGAGCTACTTTTATGGGGAGAACGCGACTGGTGTAATGGAAACATTTATAATTATAACCACGTGTACCAGTAAATCCGCCTGTAGAACCTTCGTGGCTACTGCCGGTCCCAAGCCCGGATAAAGGAGGAGGGTTGGACATAGGGTAGGCGACCCCATTCTGTCGAACTCTAACTTGCCAAAAATCGCTAACCAGAAAAAATAATCAAAACCATCTTAACTCTGCCCTGGGAGTTGGAGGAAGAATTATGACGTCGCGTGATGAAAGACGAGTTCCCTCGGAAGTTACGGGGCCGGTGTCTCTTCTGACAACCAGAGCAACCATTTTTTTAGGTACATGGAACGTTCGTACATTATGGGAGACTGGAGGACTATTTCAAGTTGCGGCAGAAATGAAAAGATACAACCTCGAGGTGCTCGGCATCAGTGAAACGCATTGGACACAAGAAGGACAACTGAGACTAGCTTCCGGTGAACTGCTGTTATATATACTCTGGTCATGAAGAGGAAAACGCTTCACATACACAAGGAGTTGCACTGATGCTGTCCAAACAAGCACAAAAGGCACTGATAGGATGGAAATCTCATGGACACAGGATCAATAAAGCAACCTTCAAAAGAAATAAACAGGACATTACAATGAACGTCATCCAATGTTATGCACCTACCAATGACTACAATGACGACGATAAAGATCAATTCTACGAAAGGCTGCAGTCAATGGTCGATAAATGTTCACCAAAGGATTTGACGATTCTTATTAGAGACCTGAATGCCAAGGTCGGAATGGACAACACTGGATATGAAGACATCATGGGACGACATGGACTGTGAGAAAGGAACGAAAATGGTGAGAGATTTGCAAACCTATGTGCCTTCAACAAACTGGTCATCGGTGGAACAATATTCCCGCACAAACGCATGCACTGAGCCACATGGATTTCACCGGACCACACTACTCAAAACCAAAAAGGACCATATCTGTATCAACAAAAAGTTCAGAAGGACCATGGAGGATGTGAGAACCAAGAGATGAGCTGATACAGCCTCAGATCACCACTTGTTGATCGCCAAAATGAAACTGAAACTAGAGAAGCACTGGACAACGGGGCAGACAACATCACACAAGTTTAATACAGCCTTTCTTCGAGATACCGTAAAACTCAACGAATTCAGGATAGCCCTCACCAATAGGTTCCAGGCCTTTCAGGATCTACTCAATGGAGAGGACGCAACATTGGAGAACAATTGGAAAGGGATTAAGGAGGCAATCACTTCAACATGCCACGAAGTTCTGGGTCACAAGAAGTACCATCACAAGCGATGGATCTCTGTTGATACTCTCGCAAAAATTGAAGAGAGGGGGGACAAGAGGGCAGCAATCAATGTCAGCCAAACGAGAGCAGAGAAAGTTACCGCACAAGCTACACACACAGAAGCAAACAGGGAAGTAAAGAAGAGCATCAGAGCTGACAAATGAAAATATGTGGAAGATCTAGCAATGACGGCGGAAAAGGCTGCAAGAGAAGGAAACATGAGACAATTGTACGAAACAACAAAGAAGCTCGCCGGGAACTATCGTAAACCAGAACGACGAGTGAAGAGCAAGGAAGGCAAAGTAATCAGCAACACTGAACAACAGCGAAATAGGTGGGTAGAGCACTTTAAGGAACTCTTGAATCGACCAGCTCCACTGAACACACCCAACATCGAAGCAGCATGTACGGATCTCCCAATTAATATTGGCGCACCCACAATTGAGGAGATCAGTATGGCCATCAGACAAATCAAGAACGGCAAAGCAGCAGGACCAGACGACATTCCAGCAGAGGCAATGAAAGCAGATGTAGAAGCAACTGCGAAAATATTTCACATCCTCTTCAAGAAGATTTGGGATGCGGAACAAGTACCATCAGATTTGAAAGAAGGATACCTCAACAAAATACCAAAGAAAGGCGATCTCAGCAAGTGTGAGAACTATAGAGGCATCACTCTCCTTTCAATACCAAACAAAGTCTTCAACAGAGTATTGTTAAACAGAATGAAGGACTTCGTAGACGTCCAACTTCGAGATCAACAGGCTGGATTTCGTAAGGATCGATCGTGTACTGACCAAATTGATACATCACGGATCATTGTGGAACAATCAGTCGAATGGAACTCACCATTCTACATCAACTTCATCGACTACGAGAAAGCGTTCGATAGCGTGGATAGGAAAACACTGTGGAGTCTTCTTCGACACTACGGTGTACCTGAGAAGATAGTTAACATCATACAAAATTCTTATGATGGATTCAACATCAAAATTGTGCACGGAGGTCAGCTGACATACTCTTTCGAGGTGAAGACCGGCGTCAGGCAAGGTTGCTTACTCTCACCCTTTCTCTTTCTCCTGGTCATCGACTGGATTATGAAGACGTCGGTATATGGAGGGAAGCACGGTATCAACTGAACAGTGAGGACGCAGCTGGACGATCTGGACTTCGCAGATGACCTGGCTCTTCTATCTCACACTCAACAACAAATGCAAGAGAAGACGACCAGTGTAGCAGCAGCCTCTTCAGCAGTAGGTCTCAACATACATTAAGGAAAAAGTAAAATTCTCCGATGCAACACAACATGCACCAACCAAATCACGCTTGATGGAGATACCTTGGAGGACGTTAACACCTTTACATATCTTGGCAGCATCATCGATGAGAAAGGTGGATCCGATGCAGATGTGAGGGCACAGACTGGCAAAGCAAGGGCTGCATTTCTACAGTTGAAAAATATCTGGAACTCCAAACAACTTTCAACCAAAACCAAAATCAGGATTTTCAATACAAATGTGAAGACAGTTCTACTGTATGGAGCGGAAACATGGAGAACTACCAAAGCCATCATCCACAAGATACAAGTCTTCATTAACAGTAGTCTACACAAAATACTTCGTATGCGTTGGCCAGACACCATCAGCAACAACGAACTGTGGGAGAGAACAAGTCAGATTCCAGTGGAGGAGGAAATGAGGAAGAAGCGGTGGAATTGGATAGGACACACACTACGAAAAGCACCTAACTGCGTCACGAACTAAGTCCTCACATGGAACTCTCAAGGCAAAAGGAAAAGAGGAAGGCCGAAGAATACATTACGCCGAGAAATAGAGAAAGATATGAGAGGAATGAACAAAAACTTGACAGAACCGGAGAGGAAAGCCCAGCAGAGAGTTGGTTCGAGAAAACTGGTGGGCGGCCTATGCTCTATTGAGGGTAACAGGCGTAAGTAAGTAAGTACATGTACCAGTGATTGTTTTACTGTACCTTTTTGTTTGATTGTACTAAAAACATACGTAGCCCGTTCATTATGACCTTGGGCTTGCTCACGTACACTCTGTAGTCTTGTTCGTAAACGTCGGCACGATCTTGAAATTATTTTGATACCACGTTACAAACAAATTTACCTTAACTCCAATCATAACAGTCCTTCTGATATCTGACGTACAGAGGGATTTTAATTGGCGATTGGTGTTCAAATGACCCAACTCGCAATATTATCACATTCGCATATTGGCCTATTGCCAATGATAAACAGAAGTCGGTACTCTTTACTCCACACTGCCATCCGGTTCCGTTCCTGTGGAATGTAAGTAGCGATGTTGTACACTTTCCGCGGTAAGAGTATTCTACTTTAAGGTCATCATGGTATAGGAAAGTCTTTCTTGAACTAATACCGCTACAAATGCTGTCATCGTGCATTACAAATAAAAGACGATTTACTACATTCCCCTGTATAACACCACTACTTACCCTCTGTAACTTCGGACTTTGGCTAGTTTGCGTATAGCCAGCAGGTGCCTTGTGTTTTGGGGATGTCTGTGGAGCAGCGTATGAGGCTACCTGGAAGAGGAAAGAACTGGAGAACAATGTAATCTGACGACTCAATAAGCACATAGAATGAACTTAATTTCAGTCGAGAAACCAATAGACAGAATTCAGAAATAAAACCAGCATGAGATTAAGACAAACTGGCAAACGAAACTAGAAGTTGCTTGAGTAAGCTTTCAAATGCGTTACACCTCTTACTTGCTGTTGTCAATGAGTTGACTGTGGTAATTTGGTCTCGATCGTTCGTAATGGTACAAGCCGACCGATTAGTGGGTTGTGGATTCCCGTAAAATATAGTTTATCATAAAATATTCTGTTGGATACTTTGCTGAAAACCTTGTATATGCCAAAATATTAAATAATGCCATTCTACATAAGTTGCGACGTCATATTACGCAATCGAAGAACTCAGTGGTGTACAAACAAAATTTTCGGGAAGCCGTGTTGTGATTTGAGTTGTTCAGTAATCCAAGATACCATTTTTCACAACCTCCTCTATGATCTGTGACATGACTGAATTGCTGTAAATGGGCCTGTAACTAACAGCATTCTCTCTGTCCCCAGCAATATATTGCTGTATTTAGTGACGTGACATCTGAAGAATTATAGTTGGCCTGTTATCGCTAAATCTTGGTTTTGAGATTTTTTATTGCTTCAGATATGTTTCTAGCACCGAAAGATACTTTAGCACAGCTGCGGATGTAAGTGTTACATTGTTGAGGCTTACGGGTTGCTGTTCCCTAAGGTATTGAGAGAAGTTACTAGATATTTCACATATATTCGAGGGGTGATTACAGAGTACGTCGACCTAGAAAAGAAATATAACATATTTCGGCCTACGAGTGCTTTTACGCAGAACTGATTTAAGACTACTATCTTAAAAGATACATTTGACTGTCATGCTCTTCTTTACTGTTATTTAGAGCACGCAAGAGATTGACGAACTCAGAAGTTTCATGCAACCAGCGCAAGGATGAAAAATGTTCAGAAGTGTGGAGTTGTAAAGAAGGAACTTACTTGGGTGGAAGGAAGACAAATTGCTGTGAATCTCAAGCAATCTTTAAGTAAATACATATTCAAGCATGACATCAAATTCCTACAGAGGATAGCCACTGCATTTGACAATGAGTTGTTAATAGAATAGAATTGTAAGTTTCACTAGCAACAGCCAGTCTGTAGACTTGAAACATCGTATATTTTTTTGGTGTGGATATTCCATAAAAATTTATATTTGATGCATTAATTGACAGAACATCAAGTCGAAGATATTGTTGCAGCGTGCAGCTTGCAATAAATTCAGCATCCAATAATAAAAATTAGTGAGTTTCAAGGCATTCATCAGGCACAGCTGATCCATGAGGGAGATGATAATTCGTATGCGAGTACGTGCTTATCAAGTCTCTTCTTAAAGTCGTCCACTGAGGGGGCTGTCGTCACGTCGGCTGGGAGAGTGTTCCATGATAAAACAATTCTTAATGAGAAAAATATGCACGAACCTGAGCATCCGCCTTTTGATGCGCAATTTTTCGAGGATTACCTCGAAATGCGTGGTGGTCATGCTTCGGCAACATGCTCACGTTGGGATGACTTGGCGGGCTTTGTATGTAGTACGTCATTATAAGATCACATCTGATTATCCCATGACTCAGGTAGAATAGCACAAAGTGCTGATGCCTTCTTCAACCCTATACATGCTGCTCCCAGCCATGAATCTCAGTAGCGGCTACTATTTCTTTATATTTTTCCTGACTGAAGTAAATTGTAATCACCAGCAATCGCCTTAAAACCAACATCCAAAGCTGATGTGTGAGTGAACACTTTGGAATATGTTTTATCTGTTTCAGGATTTGAGATGGCAGCACCACAAACATAAACTTGCGCGTAATGAAGTGTTTTTGATACAGTTAAACGAAAGGAGCACAATCAAATAATTACTGTAACAAGTAAGGCCACTAATAAATGTTTCCATTTCACCAATTGCATTCTCTTCGTAAAAGCATTCCACTACACTATCGACAAATCTTATTGCATTAATAGGATTACGTCTCAGTTGAAACAGTACAGGGCATAATCAATTATTTTTAGTTCTGTACCTAGTGTCGAAGACTGGGACCATTTTTTCGATATTACGATGATTCCTGTCTTAGTAACTAAGGCGATCGTTCTAGATCCTGTCAATTTTTATATAGTGAGCGCGCACTGATTAGCATAACCGTGAACTGACCATGGTTACTTCACAATTAGTCCATAAGTCCATCAGTCGACGAGTGAAATGGGTGAAAAAAGTCACAGAATACTTTTATACATATTTCATTGTAACCTCATATATTAGATACAATGTGTCTGTTACAATCCATATTGTTCCTTTTCACCGACCATCAAGAATAAAAATGATGCTGGATTTCATGATCAAAAGAATTTTTAAATGTGTTGATAGGCCTTCAAGAGACCAAGGAACCCATGAGTGGCATATATCCGATATCCAATATCCACAGTTTTATCAATAGCTAGTATAAACTAACTAATTTCTTATAGCTCGTATTTTTTGTTTCAGCACGGTTGCAAGAATGTAATAATGTTTAGCGAGTGGTAGTTAAACTATGCAACTACATTTACTCTCTTCAGATTGAAAGTTGTTGGTGGGTTTTTAGATTTGTAACTTCAGCGAGCACACTCGTTTAAGATCAATAGGGTTTCTCGATACAAACAGCTAGTAAGCGAGATAGGAATTTTCTTTTGATGTGTGTCCATGATTACTGAAGGTCAATATTACGATACACACACCACTCACAGCAAGCCAAAGTTGAAGATGATAATCCACATGTGAGTACATACTCGTCAAGTCTCTTATAGAAAGTGTCCACTAATGAGGTTGTAGTGACTTATGGGTGTATTCCTGATTGGGGCAAATGCTTACTCAAGCACCCACAGTATGAATTAGAGGTTGACATTTGACAGGTAACAATCCAGTTTTCGACAAAAGATTGGGACATTTATTCATTCCCGAAGATATAAACTTTGCTTTTATTCATTGATAGACAGTCGGAGTAACAGTTCGAACAAACGGAATAATTTGAAGTCAGAACCATTGTGCGGAAGGTCTACCTGTCTCAATCAACTGTTCTCTTCCTAGTTGCATCGGCAGCATACACACATTCATTCACTCGCAAACACAGGACTTGTGGAACTTCTGCATAGATTAGTTATTTGTCACTGGAACACTGATGTACATAGACAGTACTACGGATTCATGCTGAGTCACCTCTGTCCGTGGTTCTGGCATATCTGTCCACAGTGCAGAATCACCATGATAAACAAATTAGCATTGGCAAAGCCATAGACCCTACTGAAAATCAACCCAAAAATTCCTACAGGTAAACCTAACTCACCCACCACTAAACCGACGAAATATGTGACAAAAGTAGCCATAGCCCAAACCATCCCAACGACAAAACTGCCGGTCGTTTTAAACCTGCCAGTATCTGTTCACCATATGGAGCAGTGGATGGGCGTGAAAAGGGAAACGGCAACACTATAGTTCGTAAAATGTTATAAGTCCAAGGCAGGGATGAAAGACTAAATTCACTAATTATATTTTATGTTTCAGTATCAAAGGGTAGCTTGTTAAGAGGTAGTGCTGGCTTTGATAAAAAACAATGGGACAAGTACTGCACAATCCTCAGAATGAGCAGTACTCTAGCTAAAATATGCCGTATTTTCAAAGGTGAGGGTGTCGCAAAATAGAAACTCTCTTCGTTGAGGATAACCTCAGAATCCGCAAAACTTGCCAATGATATCCTCCTCACATTCCAGAGACCCTCGGTTAATTTCTCCTCCCCGATCTGACTCAGGCACAATAAACCGTGGTCAGTACGAACCGCAGCCAGGACATCTCGAGGCTACCAAGACCAGGCCAGTATGTTAGTTCATAGAGTACCCGAACTAGTTGGTAGTAGATTGGAAGGGTCTCACACGCATGACGTGCAACATTGATGATGGCTATCATGTAGTATGGACAGTCACATCACAGCAGCAGCAAGCATTTCCTGGCTGCATGGTCCGTCACACCTCACGATCACTAAGTCACTACGTCTAATGGCTGTGGAATTCAGGATTCGGGAAGACCTAACTAAGGAGCTTCAGGCTTGTTACGGTTTGAAGAATGATCTCTCTACCCAGATTAGGTGTTACGAAAGCTGATCTAGATCCGTGAGGTACCAACAGGTAGGCAAAATAGGCACATACTAATGACAGCTGACCTCGATCAACAGCCCAAGGCACAAGAAACGAAGACAATGGTCTAGCCAACTGAATGCACTGCAAAGGCGAAAAATCTGCAGAAGCCAGTTATGTGAGAACTGGCCAACTCGGTTTCAACAACTTGTTTGAAAATCCAACGACGGCTGTTGCTGCAGGGGCGCACCAGGTGATGAGACAAACCATCAACTGCCTATATAGCAACGTAAGAGGACTAGGGGGTGGGCTGTTAGAGATTGTGAATATGTGCTCTCAGATGTATCTGAAGATCACAATCTGAACTGCAACGTAGCTATCCCCTAACATTGCAGACGACGAAGTTATCTTGCAAGGCATGAAAATTTCCCGATGCCATATGTTACACCAGACAGGAATTGAAGTGGCCATGTATATTAACAGTCATTTAAATGCCGAAAGACTAAATGGTACTCAACTAACCGACCTGAGATATTCATGTCGGTGTTGTTTCCACACAAATGGCAGGAAATACTTGATTGAAGGGATTTACCAGTCCTCCTCAGGTACTATGATCCAGAAAAATAAACTGACTGAGGCAGTACTGTCACTGCCAATCCCTAGTTTTGATCAAATACTTTTTGCTGGAGATTTCAACACTCCGTTTCTAAATCTCAGCAAACAATGTAAAACTCACAATGGTTGTTTCCAAAGACGACTTGGCATAGCCGCTAGAAGTTCTGTGATGAATGAAGATGCATGCAGAGCCACTAGATGGACTGAGGATGGAAAATCCTCGAACTTGGATTGTTTGTAAACAAATGACCAGGTAGTTCACGTCCGTACAGCAGTAGGAAGTAACGACCATGGCACAATTTAGTTTAAAATGGTCATTGACGAAAAACCTAGGCGGGACAAAACGAACCCTAACTTCGAGACACTAGGGCAAAATGCATGCACATGAGAGACCATCTTCTAAACGCCCCATGGCCACAGGAATGGTACAGGATAACACTAAATGAACACCAGCAAATAGTTAGAGATATCATCCGGAATGCTGTCCTAAAAAATGTACTCCAGGTCAACCACACATCGGGATAGAGAACTTCGATTAGGCGAGGCAATGAACGCTTGTTATAGGCGAAAGGAAATGTCTATTACAAGTGGAAGGTGACTTTGATGGATTCCAACCGTAGTTCTTACTTGACACTGAGAAACAGACGCAATATGGAAGTTTGAAGTGATAGGAGAGGCTTTCAAATGAAGCTAGCTGCCAAATACCAAGCAAGCACTAAGGATCCGTTTCGGTTCATATCAAAAAGGAAACCCACAAACCGGGATGTTTGTTCAGTTAGAGGTGCAAATGGCGAAGGTCTTACCGAACTGGAGCTGGCTGAGAACTTCAACAACAACTTCACAGATCAGTTAGACAAAGTAAGTACACGTTCACTGTGCTTCTCCAAGCTAGTGCCAACTGACGGCCTGGTGAACATTCGACCCACTTCTGACTTAGCACTAAGAAAAATACAGTCCTTACTGGCAGGAAATGTTTCAGTAACTGTATACCGTTTTAAAAGAAATATGTTGCTAATCTTAACATTTTGATCTTGCCTGTAAATTGGAATGTCTCTTGTAACATGTTTGTTATTTGAGAATAAATTATTATGATTATTATTGAAAGTCACCAGGTTGTGACAACATTCGTCCCATAGTGTTGAAGCAGTGTTCGGAAGCCCTCAGCTCACAGATAAATGGCCTGTTCCGACATTCACTGGAGTCACACCAAATTTCAGCTGAATGGAAACAAGCTGCTCCTTCTCCAATCTTCAAAGAAGATGGGAAGGACCCAGACTGCTAAAATTTAGTCTCATTACTACGAATCCTAATGAAGGTCATGGACTGGCTGGTGAACGAACAAATGTGTCAGTAAATGGATAGGAACAAAAGCTGCATAAAGCTCAACACGGATTTTATAGAGACAGGTCGTGCGCATCCAATTTTCTCACAGCATGTGACAGTTGAACATCTTGTTAGGACAGAAAAATATCGGTGTACATAATATTTATCCACTGCGACATCCTACGATACAGTAGTCGATCTAGTGCTAATTGCGAAGATTGCGGAGACGGGCTTCAAAAACCCACCGCTATCCTATTCTGCCCAACGTGACGAAAACGACTCTTAACCTCAACGAGAAGTCACTCTCAAATGATCTCTGGCCTGTTAATATGATGGCAGCTGGTATCCGGACACCCTAGTACCGTGAAACAAACTTATTCACTCAAATCATTGGACGTACAAACTCACAAGCCAACTGACTGGAATTAGACAGTCGAGTGGCTAGACCCCTATTGATTAGACGCTACACAATACCTGGAACCGTAATAAAAGAACAAGAAAGGAGAGCAAAAATATCAATTGGTGTATACTAGCTCGAGAAAAAGATATTGGATATTAAAATGCCAACTGACTAGAATTCATGAAATGAAGTGGCTCGATTGTGCATCATCAAATAACTGGAACCGTACTGAAATCACGAGAATCGAGAGCAAGGAAATCAATTGCTTTATACTAGCACGTAAAAAAAATCCGATATTGGATTTTGAAAGTTACGCAGACGCGGATTCAGTCGTTTTGTTACCATCGTTACGGTAGTGCTCAATCGGCTAACGAGAACATCGTTAATGGAGACTAGATTTGTCAGGTAGAAGTGTGTATATGTGTCCATGAATATTCTTCAATGAGATGACTCAGTCTGTATTCATACAGGGTACTTACTGCTAATAATTTTAATCAGATGTGTTTTACAGTTGGTCAGTGTGGCAATCAAATTGGTCATCGGTTCTGGGACTTGGCACTAACAGAGCACAAAGTTGCTAACAAAGTATGTAGATGGTATCCACTGATATTCTTCAACTTAGGGAGGTCTGTATGATAGTTCGTTGTCTTCGTTTTTTTCGAATGGGACTAATAACAATGGTAGTTCCATGCCTGAAATTTCTGGCCTTAAAGCTAGAGTAACTAGAATTTTAACTCACAATCTCGAAGGCTTTGCTTGTAGATATGGAGGAAGGTGTCGTCAATCAGATGCAAAAGGGACCACTGAAAAATTTATACGATTCTAGTTACCTCATCACTGATGTATCAGGTTCAGGAAACAACTGGTATTTTCCCTAACTATTCAATATCTTGTTAGGGCAATGGGAAATTTGTATTACGGCCGAATACACCAAGATGCGTTATGTGAAGCTTTAAGAAAGTCAGCGGAACTCTGTGATTTCCTCCAATGTTTTTTTGTTCTCCATTCAATGGGTGGAGGTAAGTGGTTCATTTGACTCATTTCTAAAGGTACCGGTTCTGGAGTTGGTACTCATATTTTGAAGATTTTAGCTGATGATTATCCCGAGGTATACAAGTAAGCCTAAGGTTGTTTTCATAAGTTAGGATGGACATTGCTGTGTTCCCTTCAGTGGATGACGACGTTATCACTTCTCCGTATAACACGATTTTGGCTCTTGATCAAATCACTGAATTTGCTGACTGTGTGCTGCCTATCGATAATATCGCCCTATCCAGTATAATAGATAAAGCTAGGAATTGCTGTCGTAACTCCGGTGGGAATGTGAATGAAAATACAGCTTCCTTAATCGGTCCGAAACACACCAAACAAGCGAAACCCTTCGATGATATGAACAACATCGTAGCTAATATGCTATTAAATCTCACGAGGTATGGTTTTAATTTTTTGTGACTGTTATTTGTTACCACTTCAGAAGTTCTATTTCTATTCAAAGCTATTTGTAATTGTAGTAATATGTAATCAGTTTTTTTGTGTTTACACTTGTTCATAAGTGTGGTAACGTCTAATTTTTTTCGCTTTTACACTTTGGTGTCGTCGAATGTGTCCCTAGTTTTTTATGCTTTTGATCTTTGAGCCTTTATTGTGTTCAGTACTATATTTTTGTGATGGAATAGTGTAACGTTATTGCTACTTTAAGCTCAAATCTTGGTGTTAGTGGTTCTAGGTCCCTGGTTTCGTCCAACAAACGGCTAGACTACAGTTTCTCTGTTGAAATGTAATGCGAAGGTGTCATATCAGGCGATTCAGATGATTTTATTTAGTCAGAATAATAAAATATAAATACAGGAAGAAAAAAATCAAATATTAGATAAACAAGGAAAAACAATTAGTGATAGTAAGTATAAATATGTATGGAGCTATAATAAGAAATGGAAAAGAAAGTAGTAGAAAGATAGAAAACTGCTAATCGTAATTTCATCTTGTCTTAAGCTGTCATATAGTTTCAGCAATCAGTGGGCATTTTTATGAGTCCAACACCAACTGAAAATAAGACCTGGACATAGCTGTATAGACCACATCTTCACACTACGACAGGTCCTTTAACACAGACACACATTTAGACGTCCGACAATAGTTGTCTTCCTGGACTTTGAGGCTACATTTGACTCTGTCTATCGTTAGGTTTTGTGGCAGCGTCTGTCATTAAAAGGTGTACCAAAGAAGTACATTAACCTTATACAAGCTCTACTCAAAAACCACTGGTCGAGTGAGAGCTTATGGTGAACTGTCATCGGAACCGATTACTACAAGTGGTGTTACAGACATCCTACTACATATAATATTATCTTCGTCTGACCTTTCAAGAGTCGACTTTCTACGAGATAAATCGCTTGCTGACTTAGAATTTGCCGATGGGATAGTTTTATTCGGTGAAGACGCTGACAAAATGCAGTCTTCTGACCACCCTAAGCAACAAGGCAAGCATATTCGGGATGCGATTTTCTCCTTCATAATGAAAAGTGTTGCTTCATGGTTGGCTTGCGACTTCACCGGAACTAGTGATAGGGAGTGAAGTAGTCGAACGTGTAGACCGCTCCATTTGTCCTGGAAGTCTCATCAGTGCTGATGGCTTGGTGACTGACGAAATATCAGCACGAATACAGAAGGTTCGATTGGCATTTCCAAATTGTGTCATTTGTGGCGTCGGCGAGATATCTGTTCGCTAACCAAAGGACGAGTGTACTGCTCAGTAGTTCGCTGCGAAACATGGCCAGTGAGAGTAGAATATATTCGTATGTTGCTGGTTTTCGAGCCTAAGTGTCTCCGAAGCATATCCTGGGACAATCGAGTAACCAATTCTGTTGTTAGGATACAAATACTAGGTAGGGGTGAAAAATCCATAGATGAAGCATTAAAACTTCATCAATTGAGGTGGTTGGACGTATGTTACGAATGTCCAACCACCGACTGCCTCGTCGAGCTGTTTTGTGGTGTAGTAGTAGGTTGGAGGAAAGTTAGGGGCGGCAAATCCATAGTCACTGACAAGTAGCATACTGACGTCATTGTTTATTTAATTTCTATGAGCACTATGATCATAAAGGACACAATTTATCTGTTACTTGTATGGGTATGGATCCACATAATGTAGGATAAATTTCAAGGTTCATAATAAATAAAATGTGAGTGAAAAAGGAAGCATGATAAAAGTTATCATTGAAAGAGGGAACGGCGTAAAATATGCCCAGTTTACTTTCTATTCTTTTTCCAACGACCAATCTAAAATGTGCTTTTTTAAACGTTTGATGAAGATTAATGCTTTCCCTTATCAGTATGCTCCTTTTTGAATGAGTCCCGAATTTCTTCCCATTTCCCTAGTGATGTGAGATGCCTTTGGATCCGCATATCCTCACACTTGGTGAGTTTCTGTTGTCTAACATAGATAACATACAGGTGAAGAAAGTAGTCTTTTGTCTAATCCATCCTATTGTCAAAATAGTGAAGCACTGTGGCAAGATGAGTCTTTCGTTAAGAAATTAAGGTGTCTTATTATGACATACGATCAAAGTGAAATTTGTTTTCTTCATTGATGATCTCTCTTTTGGCATATTAACCTACAGACGTTTCTACATACTCTTCAGTTTAACCAAACAAAATTTCACTGTTTGGTTTTTTCTAAATCTTTCTTTTCACCGGTGCTTTTCAAATCAGATGTGTTTTCATAATGACAGGTAGAATTCGATTTTTATAGTTTTCAAAGGTGGTTCCTCACAAATTCGTATACAGAGAGAAAAAGGTGACTGACGTATTATATTTATACTGATGAATAGGATTTTCGTGATTCACTGATTACTGAATTGTGGGATATTTGTGTCTACTATATGATGAGAGCCTCAGTCATAGTACATTGCTTTATAAATTAATAAACTAGGCGAAAACTTGTCATACTAGAGCTAAATAAATAATCATTAGGAAAATGATAGTAATAAATCTACACTGGCACCATTGCTTTGATAAATTGATATAACTTTTCCCTGAAGTGTCTTAACATTTTTTCTTAACTTTCGATTTATTTAGCTCCTCTCGATTTGAAGGTACTATGAATGTTGATTTAAATGAAATCAGTATGAACTTAGTTCCATTTCCTCGTTTACATTATCTCATTGCTTCACAAAGCCCTTTATCAACCATGTCTCGAATATCAGCCCCTAGAAAGTAAGAATTAACACTGCTTTATAATATATATATGTGGCTTTATGTATCTATATCAAACACTAAACAGTTAAAAAAATGTTATTTCCAGTATTCATTTGATTCAATCATACGTGTATTTGAGTCTAAAATCAAATTATCAACTTTCACTTGAAGCTAGTCGGTATGTTATAAGTTGAGATATCAAATCCTCAAATAACGAAGTTTTAATATAAGTTGACGAACTATTGGATCATATATTGCTTTTATAAGTTTACAATGCTATATCATATGTAAGACAGTAAGTACATGAGTTGTAAAAATGGGATATAAACTCAAAAAATTGGCATTGTAATAAAGTGTACCCCAAAGGTTAAACACATTACCATGACCGATCAAATATACCCATGAGAACTAATTTAGAGACAGTTTGTTGTGAAGGCAATGAACTCCATTTTTATGGGATGCATCATAAGAGCTTATACAGTTCCTAAAAAACCTTTGAAGAATATGCACAGTACTATCTTATTTTTGTTGAAAGAACATAAGGATAACATAGATTTCACGAAAACGCTGTCAAAAATGGTCATTACGTCCCTGATTAACTGCCATATGTTAGGCGACATCTTGTATTTTTATCAAAATTGAAAAAATATTAATCAGAATTCTATCATTTTAAATTCAACTTATTGTGGTCAACATTACGAATTTTTAAAAATGTTTAGAGCTAAGTATTTGGTTGTTGGTAATAACTTATTAATGTGTTCAAGAAAAATTAATCTGATAAAAAATGATCTTTTTAAAGAATCGTACTGTATGAAATAATACATAAATTCATTAATTTTTAAGTAGTGTGACTGAATAGTCAACGCACTTCATTGACTAGATTACCCTTTGCGAAATTTCTAACCTTCACCATAGTTTTTAATTTTACAGGGATTTGCATTCATATTAGGTCTATGTAACATCGCTTGCTTTAAGTTGATTTAGTATTAGCTTAAGTTTTCAGTTCATAATTTTATTTAATTTGTTACTGCTAAATGACTTTTTAATCGATACTATAATTTAATTTGATATTTCATCTTAAAAGTTAGTGTAATACTCTAGCATGCAGTGATAGCCGGTGCAAGAAAAAGAAAGCCAGTGTTGACCAAACCAAAACTCAGCATCATGTCACTATATGGTTTAAAATGTTCCGTGATTTGTCTCAAAATCAGTCAGTGATACAGATGTATTTGTGCTTTATCTTCCTCCAGATTTTGAGCTTCATGATTCCTCCGTATAGTTTTCTGGACTAACTCATATTTGTGTTAAGCTGTACGGTGATTATGACTGGTAGATTCTTATTGATGCTGTATGCGACTCTTTTTATGACCCACTCGGAACGAGTTGTGTATTTCCATCTACACTTTCTTCATTGTTATTAGAATTCTTGCACCAAGGCTTGTAATAAATTCATTGGTTATTTATTTCTTTCTAAATTTATTCTCATCCATTTTAAATTCTTAGTTGTGGGTGGAGTTTGTTTTTATGATTTTGGTTTATTTTATAGGCTTGATCAAATATTTTCAGATACATTCACTAAAGATTACCAGTTAATGTCTGTTGATCCTTGTAGACATGTTTATCTAGCAGCTGCTCTACTTGTTCGTGGTGCAATCAATGCATCAGATCTCCGTCGAAATATTGACAGGTAAATCGCTATAAAAAATATAATGCTAAACTTAATATGAGAAATTTATATTATGTCAATAAAATATTCTAAAATGTTGATATTTTTAAATTTCATTTAGAAGCATTCACTACTCTATTTGTTGAAAACGTTTTGTTTGCTGCTGCTATTTTTAGTAGTTTATTTCCGATTGATTTCTCTATATTTTTAATCTTTTCTTCTGGTTCTGCTAGTAATACGTCGAGCCCCCTATAAAATCTCAAATCTGTGAAATAATACGGTTGTTCTTAGATTTCAGTGACCCTATACAAATATTCTGCTTAATATATTCCAATGCCTTTCAAACAAGTTTTGATCTTTGTGATTATGATCATTCAATATCTGGCGAATTATCCTTATAGATATTATTATACCACACAACCTCAAAACTCCGCCAGTAGAACCTTTGGGGCTACTGCCGGTCCCAAGCCCGGATAAAGGAGGAGGGTTGGATATGGGGTTGGCGACCCCATTCCGTCGAACTCTAACTTGCCTAAAAAACGCTAACCAGCAAAAATAATTCAAACCATTTTAACTCTGCCCTGGGAGTTGGAGGAAGAATTATGACGTCGCGTGATGAAAGCCGAGTTCCTTCGGAAGTCACGGGGCTGATGCCTCTTCTGACAACCAGAGCAACAATTTTTTTAGGTACATGGAACGTTCGTACATTGTGGGAGACTGGAAGACTATTTCAAGTTGCGGCAGAAATGAAAAGATGCAACCTCGAGGTACCTGGAAACAGTTAAACACATTGGACGCAAGTAGGACCACTAAGAGTAGCTTCAGGTGAACTGATGATATACTCTGGTCGTGAAGAGGAAAATGCTTCACATACACAAGGAGTTGCACTGATGCTGTCCAAACATGCACAAAAGGCACTGATAGGATGGGAATCTCATAGACCCAGGATCATTAAAGCAACCTTCAAAACAAAGAAAGAGGATATTACAATGAACGTCATCCAATGACGACGATAAAGATCAATTCTACGAAAGGCTGAAGTCACTTTTCGAGAAATGTTCACCAAAGGATTTGACGATTCTTATGGGAGACCTGAATGCCAAGGTTGGAATGGACAACACTGGATATGAAGACATCATGTGACAACATGCACTGTGAGACGCGAACGAAAATGCTGAGGGATTTGCAAACCTATTTGCCTTCAACAAACTGGTAATCGGTGGAACAATATTCCCGCACAAACGCATACACAAACCCGGATGGATTTCACCGGACTACACTACTCAAAACCAGATTGATCATATCTGTATCAACAAAACGTTCAGAAGGACTATGGAGGATGTGAGAACCAAGAGAGGAGCTGATATAGCCTCAGATCACCATTTGCTGATCGCCGAAATGAAACTGAAACTAAAGAAGCACTGGACAACGGGGCAGACAACATCACACAAGTTTAATACAGCCTTACTTCGAGATACCGTAAAACTCAACGAATTCAGGATAGCCCTCACCAATAGGTTCCAGGCCTTTCAGGATCTACTCAATGGAGAGGACGCAACATTGGAGAACAATTGGAAAGGGATTGAAGAGGAAATCACTTCAACATGTCACGAGGTTCTGGGTCACAAGAAGTACCATCACAAGGAATAGATCTCTGTTGATACTCTTGCAAAATTGAAGAAAGGAGGAACAAGAAGGCAGCAATCAATGTCAGCAGAACAAGGGCAGAGAAAGTTATCGCACAAGCTGCATACACAGAAGCAAACAGGGAAGTGAAGAAGAGCATCAGAGCTGACAAACGAAAATATGTGGGAGATCTAGCAATGACGGCGGAAAAGGCTGCAAGAGACGGAAACTTGAGAGAATTGTACGAAACTACAAAGAAGCTCGCCGGGAACTATCGTAAAGCAGAACGACCAGTGAAAAGCAAGGAAGGCAAAGTAATCAGCAACATTGAACAACAGCGAAATAGGTGGGTAGAGCACTTTAAGGAACTATTGAATCGACCAGCTCCACTGAGCACACCCAACATCGAAGCAGCATGTACGGATCTCCCAATTAATATTGGCGCACTTACGATTGAGGAGATCAGTATGGCCATCAGACAAATCAAGAACGGCAAAGCAGCAGGACCATACAACATTCCAGCAGAGGCAATGAAAGCAGATGTAGAAGCAACTGCGAAAATATTTCACATCCTCTTCAAGAAGATTTGGGATGAGGAACAAATACCATCAGATTGGAAAGAAGGATAGCTGTTCAAAATACCAAAGAAAGGCGATCTCAGCAAGTGTGAGAACTACAGAGGCATCACTCTTCTTTCAATACCAGGCAAAGTCTTCAACAGGGTATTGTTAAACAGAATGAAGGACTTCGTAGACGCCCAACTTCGAGATCAACAGGCCGGATTTCGTAAGGACCGATCGTGTACTGACCAAATTGCTACATTACGGATCATTGTGGAACAATCAATTGAATGGAACTCACCACTCTACATCAACTTCATTGACTACGAGAAAGCATTCGATAGCGTGGATAGGAAAACACTGTGGAGGCTTCTTTGACACTACGGTGTGCCTGAGAAAATAGTTAACATCATACAGAATTCTTATGATGGATTCAACTGCAAAATCGTACACGAAGGACAGCTAACAGACTCTTTCGAGGTGAAGACCGGTGTCAGGCAAGGTTGCTTACTCTCACCCTTTCTCTTTCTCCTAGTCGTCGACTGGATTATGAAGACGTCAACATCTGGAGGGAAGCACGGTATCGACTGGACAGTTAGGACGCAGCTGGACGATCTGGACTTCGCAGATGACCTGGCTCTTCTATCGCACACTCAACAACAAATGCAAGAGAAGACGACCAGTGTAGCAGCAGCCTCTGCAGCAGTAGGTCTCAACATACATAAAGGAAAAAGCAAAATTCTCCGATGCAACACAACATGCACCAACCAAATCACTCTTGATGGAGATGCCTTGGAGGACGTTAACACCTTTACATATCTGGGCAGCATCATCGACGTAAAAGGTGGATCCGATGCAGATGTGATTGCACGGATTGGCAAAGCGAGGGCTGCATTTCTACAGTTGAAAAATATCTGGAACTCCAAACAACTTTCAACCAAAACCAAAATCAGGATCTTCAATACAAATGTCAAGACAGTTCTACTGTATGGAGCGGAAACTTGGCGAACTACCAAAGCCATCATTCAGAAGATACAAGTATTTATGAACAGTTGTCTACACAAAATACTTCGGATTCGTTGGCCAGACACAATGAGCAACAACGTACTGTGGGAGAGAACAAACCAGATTCCAGTGGAGGAGGAAATGAGGAAGAAGCGGTGGAATTGGATAGGACACACATTGCCGAAAGCACCTAACTGCATCACGAGACAAGCCCTCAAGGAAAAGAGGAAGTCCAAGGAACACATTACGCCGAGAAATAGAGAAAGATATGAGAGGAATGAACAGACATTGGAGAGAACTGGAAAGGGAAGCCCAGGACAGAGTTGGTTGGAGAAAACTGGTGGGCGGCCTATGCTCCATTGGGGGTAACAGGCGTAAGTAAGTAAGTGAGTAAGTACACAAACTCAAGGGTAATACTAATATAACAGTTGGCATTAAGCCTTAAGATACGTTTGAGGAACTGGAGCATGCCGACTAGCATGTGAAGTAATATATAAATGAGACGAGCGAGTGTAAAGATGAGCTGACGAATCGATCATAATGAAAATTAGCAATAACACAGCTGCGAGATCAAGATAATTTAACCACAGAAACATGAGGTACGAATGTAGGATCTCAATTTGGTTACAGCCGACAGAAGTCACTTTTGATGTTGTTAGTTTGTGTAAAAATAAACAGACGCTCCTTTTTTTGTTATTTTGGCAGACTTCAATCTCGCTTACATTTTGTCCCATGGAATCGAGAAGGCTGGAAAGTTGGACACTGTTTAGTTCCACCAGTGAATTATAAATACTCCCTATTAGCTCTAGCTAATAATACTTCTATTCACGAATCATTTAGTTTTATTTTGGAACGATTCTATAAACTTTATCGGAAAAAGGTATGCCGGGGTTGTTTTTTGAAGTTTTAACTAAGTAGTTTTTTTCTATTCAAATCCATGATGTCAATTTCATCTACTAGGGTAAATTATTTTATTCCGATAGTTCTTCGGAAAAAAATAGTTTGAAGATAATTTTCATCACTTAAAAAATGCTAAAAGACTAAGTAAGACTGGATATTGCGTCAACAATATGTTTGAGTAAAAGTTTAGAATCGGCGACGAATAATTCACTATAGCATTCAATATTATTGGTCGTTTTAGACAGCAGTGATTGAATTTTTGAAAATTCGAACAGTTGAACTTCGATGGTAAAGTGCTCCCTTCCAACATTTACAGATACTTCAGAGAACTATTAGAGTAGTGATGAGCGGTTGTACCTAGAAAATTGAAAAGCTATGATGTAAGAGAGTTTCCTCTACATTTCGTTTTACCGCAATAAAAGTGTAGAAATTTTGGGGTGACCAAGACCTGGAAAATGTTTTTATATAATCTTTTCAGACAAGCTAACCGTACCTAAAGCTTGATCACGGTTTCGAGCATCATATTGTACTATCAAATACCTATTAGCTGTTATAAAAATATTCGTTTATTACAATTATGCTACTTATGAGTAACTAAAATCTCCTTCATGTGTCTCACCTGTCAACCGTATATTATTCCCTATTGGTTGACCATTTTAAACCCATACACCTTGAGATTTGACCATTGTTGTTGAGTTCATCACTCTGAACATGATTTTAACGGGAACTTATCATATGATTTATCTGAATTGGGGCACATCATTTCGGTCAATTTAACAGCTCATTATGGCAAAATTCTGGGTATAAATAAGAGTGTATACAATAATTAAGTTCGCTATTTATTTCATGTGTTGTGTTGTGTTGTGTTAATAATACATCCCACCTTATTTACTGACGTAATCTCTGTAAAGTCATGACTTTATTGTACTATGTGAACTCTAATCAAATTGACTTCTGCACTACCATACTAGATAGCTCGACAATAAGAGCTGGGCTGCTTGAGTGTAAGTTAAGAAATTGCTTTGAGATGCTTGTCAAGAATAAGATCCATAAAACGCTATTTCCTTGGATTTGTATTGGATTAAAATCTATAATGCCTCCAACATCGATATCTGAAAAGGACTTAAACAGAAGTAACAACGTTACTCCTAGAATCATACTCATTACGACCAATTTTATCTGCGATCTGAATGCAATAGTAGAACTTGGACGCCTTGATGACATGAGGTATATTGGCTGAAACACTTTCTATTAATTCTTTGATGACAGGTTGAAGAGTGGTAAGACTGAGGATAGAAAATTCAAGACCTAAGAGTGAACTCATATTACCAGTCTTACTACACAGTAGCGTTTATATAGTCCTAATAACTAAGTTCTAAGCACTGTTCACCATTTTGTTTCTTATTAAAAACGAAGGCAATCGAATACAAAATCTTTAAAGATATTTGAAATATGTTCTTATTATGTAATGAAATTAGATAGACAATGCATTATTTAAACAGATACCCATACTACTGTTTCCTACTACAAATTTGCTAGGAAAGCCATGCTGCTCCATGGTTTAGCAATCCACTCACGGTTATTTGACTTCCACCTTCGTATTGCGTTTGCAGCAACAACAGATAGTTAGAAGTCGAGAGCTCTCTTCGACTTTCATCACACACATCAAACTGAACTACCGTATGTCATTACGACAATATGATTCTGTTCCTGTTGGTGTTTATGGATACATTTTGTCTCAATAGTTGTTCTTACGAGTAACAGCTTGCTTCATAAATTACTTTGCGATCAATGAATATTACTTATTCACAGAGTGCAGGCTACTATTTTTGGCTTTGAGAGTCATATCTTTAGTGTGAGGGCTAGTAATATCATCTGGCTGCTTAGAGTCACAGTAAGCAGAGCGAGAATGGAAGCTGCTATCTAATACAAAAATATCGAACTACTAGACGATCGCACTAATAAACACTATATTAAATTGGCAAGTTTTTTTAATGCTGTGAAATTCTCCTGTAAAATAGCTTATTTTGTTAATTTATAAAACATATAAATTTCATTCTAGGCACATTTACATCATTATACAATTGTCGACGGATTTGACAATAGTATGTTTGAATCAAGCGCTAATTCACTTCAGGAATTAGTTATTCAGTATGTGGATTTAGAAAAACAGGCTAATGCACAAATTTTACCAAACTTACCACAGTTGGAAATTATGGATTAAATAATTGCGCAGTTGTAAATACAATTTTTTTTAGCAGAATTATTCTGTAAAAAATACTTTGCTGCATTTACTCGTTTTGATACTGCTCTTGCATGCTGAAAGCTTGTTTATGTAAAATAATGCGATAGTTATTATCATGTAAATATAAGTTTTGGATGTACTTTTCAGACAATAGTGTAGTTTATTTAATCTTTGCAAAATAAACTACTAACTAATAAATGTGCTCAAGTTATGGTTTTGCATGAATATTAAAATGTGTATTGTGAGGTATACTGTGATACGTTAACTAAAGAAAACAGTGACGTTAACGACCTTCTTTGTATTAGTTCCATATTTTCAAGTACCTACAGACGAAACTGTTTACACTTTACATCTATTCCTTCATATATATCAATACGCCCGACCGAAGCTGCTACCTTGACGTGGTGGTCGGGCTTGCCTATCGTGATGACCCAACCGAGCTATACTGGCTGGAACATATGTTCCTGCAGGTCCTACCATGCCAGGCAGGTCGATTGGAGAACGATGAGACTAAAAGCAGCTACCCAAGGTCTGAGGGCGAAGTCGTACTGCTGACTGCAGAGGGCTGTGACAGCAGTAAGGTGTTTCCCTCGGACAACCAGCATCTGCAGCGATGCTGCCTTCTCACAAGGAAGGAAGGGTTAGAAAAGGTCGGCCCTAAAAATGTCACACCTCCCCTACCTCACGGATTTCCGTCTCCTTGGGTAAGGGTGCCCACTAAGGGCCTTTAAGAACGGAGCTAATCCTCTAAATACCTCTCATAAAAAGGCCGTGCGTGACCGGCCTCAAGCAGTTGTCCCTTGGACTCTGCGGTCACGCACCAACACTAATCCATCTTCCTTTTCAGGTTCGTCAAGAAACAACCTTCCACGGTGTGGGCAGCCGGGAAGTGATAACCGCCCTCATACCCGCAACAGCACACGAGACAAAATTGTTCAAAATCAAATCCTTCCCACATTCCCTAATACCTCTCTTACCTCCACAACTAACTCTTCTCACATTCATTTATTACAGTGCACAGCTAATGCAAACGATGCGAGTTTGCGAAACGTCGTTCCTGGTCTCCTTAAACCCCGTTCCAAACTACATGTTGGAGCTTCAATGTACGGACATTGTGTCAAATAGGGCAACAGACGTCATTAGCTAGGACTTTAGAGTCTCGTTCCATCAATGTGTGCTGCGTCTCGGAAACGCGCATACAGGATTCGAGTAGCATCACTCATTTGACCTCACCATGTCAAGATAAAGAAGCAGCTCGATTTACCCTTCGTGTATCCGGTAGCCCTGATGCTGCTTCTAGGGGCCTCGCCGGTGTAGGTATAGCATTGAGTCGTAGGGCAGAACAATCTCTCCTTGACTGGATCCCTGTAGATAGTCGCTTGTGCGCCGTCCGACTCAACGGGACAGTAAGGACTCGGGAAGATAGGGACACTCGCCGTTGCCTCTTCGTCTTATCAGCCTACGCCCCCACTGACTGCAGCCCAGATGATGTAAAAGATGAGTTTTACAGAAAGCTTTCGGAACTCCTCCAAAAAGTTAAGCGCTCTGATATAGTAATAATGGCTGGTGACTTCAATGCACAAGTAGGTAGACTAAGTGAAAATGAAAGACACCTAGGTGGATGTTACGGTCTCGCGGCTCAAAGAACAGACAATGGCGACCGTCTGTTGCAACTGTGCTCAGATAACCAACTATTTCTAGCAAACACTAATTTTAAGCATAAGGAAAAACACCTTTTGACCTGGCGACCCCCGAAGTCGTCTCAACGTTGGACACAACTAGATCATATCGCCATCAGCCACCGATGGAGGGGTTCGATAGAGGACTGTCGCTCGTTCTGGGGCACATGTTTAGATTCAGATCATGCCCTAGTGCGAGCACGTATTTGTTTGAGGCTTGCTGGACGTAGGAAAGACACCGTAAGAAAGCTCTTAGGGTTTTGCTTGATGATAATCAAGCTAAGAAAATATTTCAGGAGGAACTAGAAAAACAGTTAGGCGGCCATGCAAGTGATTCCCATCCTGAAGCAGGTTGGAATCATATCAAGAAGGCTGTGGAAACAGCAATGGTATCTGCTAGCAAGGTAAACCACAAGGCTAGGATGAAGCCGTGGATATCAGTCGCATCCCACCTAACTCTGAACATGATGAAGAGCGTAGTCAGCTTAGGTGCAGACTTATAAAAAGCCTACGTAACGACCGTGAACAGTGGTGGGTGGCGAAAGCAAAAGCGATGGAAAAGGCAGCGGCGATCGGCAACAGCAGACAACTTTTCCGCCTTATCAAAGAAACCGGTATTAGGAACCCGAATGTAAGTGAGACTATCTCGGAAAAGGATGGTCTTATTATCCATTCTCAATCTAGGAGGCTGGACCGATGGGCAGAACACTTTAGGGATCAGTTCAACTGGCCTTCAGCCACTGTTCGGTTGCCCACGATCTCCAGTCATCCTGAATGGCAAACCGATTTAAGTCCTCCCAGTTTACATGAAGTTGAGAAAGCTATAGGAAATCTAAGGAGAGGTAAAGCGGCAGGTCCCGATAGGCTTACCCCTGAGATGTTTAAGGACGGTGGTCCAGTTTTGACGGTTAGACTGACCGAGATCCAAGGTAGAATCTGCGAACTGAACGTAATCCCATCTGACTGGTCTCAGTCGCTAATTGTCCCAATCTACAAGAAAGGACAGAAGTCCTCTTGTGACAATCACAGGGGAATAAGTCTAACTAATATAGTTTCTAAATTGTTAGCCTCGATTATACTTAGACGTCTAACTAGAGCTCGCGAAGCGCAGACTCGAGAAAACCAGGCTGGTTTTCGACCTGGACGTGGTTGTATAGACCACATCTTCACACTACGACAGGTCCTGGAACACACACACATTTAGACGTCCGACAATAGTCGTGTTCCTGGACCTTAAGGCGGCATTCGACTCAGTGGATCGTGAGGTTCTGTGGCAGTGTCTGTCATTGAAAGGTGTACCAAAGAAGTACATTAACCTTATACAAGCACTCTACTCGAACACCACTGGTCGGGTGAGAGCATATGGCGAACTGTCATCTGAATTCTCTACATCAAGTGGTGTCCGTCAGGGCTGTCCACTCTCTCCATTCTTGTTCAACTTTGTCGTAGACATCCTCTTAGAGTTAACATTAAGCTCGTCAGATTTTTCAGGGGTTGACCTTCTACCAGGAAAGTCGCTTACTGATCTAGAATATGCTGATGACATAGTTCTATTCGGTGAAGACGCTGACGAAATGCAGAGTCTTCTGACTACCATAAGCAACAATGCGAGCATGTTCGGGATGCGGTTTTCCCCCTCGAAATGCAAAATGTTGCTTCAAGACTGGATTGCTTCGGCACCTGAACTAGTGATAGGGAGTGAAGTAGTCGAGCGTGTAGATCACTTCACTTATCTGGGGAGTCTCATCAGTGCTGACGGTCTGGTGACTGACGAAATCTCAGCTCGGATACAGAAAGCTCGATTGGCTTTTGCCAACATGCGTCACTTATGGCGTAGGCATGATATCCGTTCGCTAACCAAAGGGCGGGTGTACTGCGCAGCAGTTCATTCCGTTCTCTTATATGGCTGTGAAATATGGCCGTTAAGAGTAGAAGATGTTCGTAGGTTACTAGTATTCGATCATAGATGTTTAAGAAGCATTGCTCGTATATCGTGGGACAGCCGAGTAAGCAATGCTGTCGTTAGGAAACGAGTACTAGGTAAGGATGGCAGATCAATCGATGAAGTGGTGAAACTTCATCAGTTGAGGTGGTTGGGACGTGTTACGTATGCCTAACCACCGACTGCCTCGACGAGCTATGTTTTGTGGTGTAGGAGTAGGTTGGAAGAAAGCTAGGGGCGGCCAGACCAAAACATGGCAGAAATCCATGAAGTCACTGACAAGTGGACTGAGTCATGTTGGTAGATGTAGACTACCTGGTTGGGGTCCGCGAGACGAAAGTCAACAATGGTTAGAGACCTTGAACGACATGGCTCAAAATCGTGTGCAATGGCGCAGGTGCATCCACTCTTCGAGCTCTCTCAAATCCTAATCTTCTGGATTCGTCAGCACCTCTACCTTTGTCTTTCTAACCTTATCTCACTGAATTATATTTTTTGAATAATATCTTAAACCCTAGTCTTCTTTATTATAACATTAATACCTCTTCTATCTTTATCACTATGCGATTTGATTCGACATTTGCATCTCTGTGCTAATAATGTGGTATGGCAACATGAACTTATGTACATACGTACGAAGTTCTACGTTGCAACTGACTGACTGACTGATATATCAATACGAATTGTGTTTTTTTATGTGTAACACACCGTAGTAGCTTTGCTTCTATGTAGAGATTTACAGTGCAATTAAATACTTAACTTATTAGAACAAATCATTTAGCCCTAACATTAAAATTTAATGCGTAATGAAAGCACGATAGAGATCATTCATGATTTTCCGTATCATCAAATGAACGCTGAACTTGAAGTAGGACTTAAGACAAACACTTAGTAAATAAAAAATACTTCATAATTAAGAAAAGCGAGTATTTTTCAAATTACTATTCGTAAGTAAAGAGAAAAAGTATCAAAGGTCAAGGCACAGAGAGGGATAAATTATTGTTCGTTCAGGCAGCATGCAGTAGGATTAATTAACAAAATTCAGTAAAAATATCAACAAATAAAGGTTTTCATAAAATTAGTGAACATGCATAAAAAAATTGAAATTATTTGTAAAAGTATTGACTAGAAATGCATTATTTAATTGTTCATTGTTTTGTTATTTCTGTGATTGCTACTCCTATTTATTGGTTTCGAATTTTCTGCACAAGGCCATGCTCTTTTAAACGTTCCAAAGCTTTTTTAGCACATTCTCTTGTGGCTTCACGGTCTTTTTGTTCTAGTTCTCGAATACGTCCATCACTGACTCCAGGATACATAAGTTTAATATCTGGTAGCACAGGATCCGCTCGATCAATATCTGGCAATAGGCTCAAGGATAACAGAACCTCAAACATGTTCGATTTGCAAAAATATTCACCAAGAGATCGTTCACCATGTAAAACAAAGTTTTGCAAGATATGAGCTGCTCGATGTTGTAAAGCGCATGAAAAGTGTCCAGCTAGTGTTTGAATAGTTTCGAACCATGACGAGACCTAGTTATATTTAAAAAGGACAATCAACCGGACCTTTTGCAATAATCAAGTTGATTAAAATTATTACAACTATGTTATCCATTGCAAATGACAAATATCTTAAACTATAGTAATGATAATCATGAGATTTTGTAATGACTTGATTGCTTTGATGTTAATTAATATTGGTCAACGTAATAAGTCATATTCAGTTCAGAGTAAAAAAAACATGACGCGATTGGTAAAATAATGTATAGTTAATGTTTCAATTTATTCATAAGTTTTGAGTACGAATCCATTTGATATAAGACTGCTTGCCTCAGTTTGATGCTAGAAAGCTATTAAACACTTAAGGATAATTGTTTAAAAACATTTAAGGTAAAGAGTAAGTAAACAGGTGAATGTATTTCCCTTAAATGATTGTAAAAAGTGGTGTCAATCAAGTTTACTACACATTTCGTCTTAGTTATGGACAATTATTAATCAACTGGATTTCAAAGTAGCACTTGATAGTTCTATAGATGTGATAACCTAATAATAATCATTTGAGAACCATTGCTAGCTTGCTTGCTTATTATTTGCAAAGCCATACTAATGAACCAAAAATTTGAAGTGTGGCTGACTAATTAACGATATTGAGAAAATACATATGAATAAGGTAGACAGGTAGTCCCTTCGATGATGTAGCATTATAAAATGAAAGATAATTATTATCAAGTTTATTCTATAACTGACCTGAATAGCTTAGTGGAAACGCCTCTGTCTGTAGAGCTGGGTAACACAGGATTGAATCGGACAAGGAGCATCAGCCCCGTCAAGAGTACAAATGCACTGCTAAAGAGTACCGTATAATCTGAAACGTAGCTCCCAGGGTTTACTGCCAAGTATCTACCTCAAACTAATTACTCTAATGTTAGTCTCATTAAGACTGAGTTAGAAACGCTATCGCTAGGTTTTAAATTTTGTGGCTACGAAAATGGTTAATAAAATAGACGTTGAAATTCAGTTTGAAAACCTTTATGTCCAAACAACAGCGCTAGTAACCTTATCAAAGGATGATGTCGGAAGATTCAAATTAACACTAATGAACTGTCGCTTTAGATACTTGAATAGTGGACACAATGATAAACTCATTGAAACGAATAAAACAACGTTTTCATTTAAAGTTATGAGAGAGCTCTTCCACAGCAGAAATGGTATTCATTCCGGGACTCAAAACCAGTCCAATTAGCTTTAAACACCATCGCATGGTCCACCTAGCTACAGAATACAGTTAGCTACTCATTTGTATAACGGGTAAGAGTTTAAATTCAATTCGGAATGCTTCAGATTACTTCGTTCTTGATGTTTTGGACAGAAATTCGTTCCGCTGATGAGTCTTGAATAGGACATAATACACGTTCCGGATTCTGCCGCTACCCACATTCTATCCTTTACACATTAACTTATATCAAATGTCTATGTCGAGGTAGTCAGTCAAAAATATTAACAACTGTATAATCTAATCCATTAAAAAATTTTAATAAATAGCTTTGCTTCTAAGTATCCAGAATATATCTTTGCTGCAATAAAGTAACATCAATGATCATACGAGAACATTTAAGGAATTTATTGATATTTTTATTACAAAACTCACATCTGTAATCTTTTTTATAATTCCTGGATCATAAGACATAGTTGCTAATGCTCCTGAAGCTGCACGTACCAACAGTAAATCATCTAATTCACCACAATATAAAACAAGCAATTTTACACGTTCTGTAGAACATGTAAGACTTGATAATTTCTTAATTAAATCTGTATCATCCAAAGGAATAGTACCACCAGAATATACAACAAAACCATGAGATTGTGCAAAATTAGCTATACATTCGGTTGCAGCTCTTCTGATCAATGGATGATCTTCAAAAAGACAATGATCAATTAACGGCAATCCATGCTCTGCCATGATACGATAACTAAGCAAAATAAGAAATGGCGAAGGAGATTGTTTTTTTTTTTTTGAGAAATAGCGAAAATCATTTCAACAAAAAAACAATTTTGTGAATAGGACATTTATTGTTGTGTGTAGAAAATAATTAAAACGATATTATTCAGTGAATTGGATTTTATATGCTGGTAACTTTAAAAACAAGATTAAGAAAATCAATAAGTGATCTGTTCCCATCTTGTATAAAAACAAAGTTATATTTTTATTGACGCAGGAGGTGGTAACTATTACGTGGGTGGTCACTGTTTCAATGTCTTATGCAAAATACCCGTCACAATGATATCTATGAAATTTTTTTCTTAAAAACGTCAGTTTAAAATTTTTTTATTTTTTTTTATGATGAGCCTTATAGCGGATAATTTAAATTTGAGGAAACTTGTAATAATTAATTTAGTAGATCCAATAGGAAAATTATTCAGAAGATCAACCATCTTTTAAACTACAAGGCTTAAAGGTTTGTACTTTTTGTAATTCCATATAAATAAGTTAACGGAATGAATCAACACCTGTCATGTGAATAGAGAAATTTTAATTATTACTAACGTAACAATCTGAGAGCTGCCACAAATATTCAACTTTTACCGTGAAGTTATGTGAGCTAATAGGAATGACTTACTTATCCCTTTAAGTTTGACATGTAACCAACTTTTTTTAAAGTCGGATCATGTAAGAACCTTCGTTCGGCTTGAATGTTTGTTGTACACATAAGAGGAAATTAATGTCCGTTTGTGGACATTGTCAAATTTTACAGTTAACACCAGATTGTGATTGGTCAACTGAAATTCAACAATCTGCACAAACCCCGTATCTAGTAATAATAACTACTCAGAGTCTTGACTATCAACTGAGTTAACGTGAGAAAAAACACCGATCAAAATACGTTTCACCATGAGTCAATGAATTAGCTCTTAATAGTTTAAGATTCTCTTGCTTTGTTCTGCCCTTACCTTTATTTTACAAATCAGGACTAGCCTTCACCACACTTATACTTCAGACAGATGTAGTTTATATACAAACGGTCCAGGAGACATTGGACTGTACAATGATTAAATCAGAAAGTAGCCGTGAATAGGAAAGAGTGTACGTCAGCCAGTTATTCCGTTGCTTTGCTTTATACTATTTGTTAATATTTAGTAAATAGTCCTATTTCTAATAATTACTAAGTGTATGACAATGGAAGTTAGTGTTGAGTAATGTCGAAAGGTATTTTTACACAAACTAATAGGGTTTTTTGTATTTATTATTAAAATTGATTTCTCTCAACCCTTGTAACAGTTGTGTGTTTTTAGTTCCTGTTTCGGTTGTCGATAAACTTTTGTTAACATTAGACATAGCTATTAACAGTCGTTTACGATATCGAATGTTGTAATTACTCCTCATGTTATTATTACAAGAAGCCTTTTTCTCTCTACGTTTACAGACGCGTCAGTCGCTGCGGATGTCTCAAGAGTTGAGCTTAGTGACCGGTCTATAGATATATTCCTTGTAAATCATTGAAACGTTCTTTAGACAAATCGATGTTTTTGAAGTGGTTTCACGTGCACCTACCTCAGTCGTGTATTTGGGCACTCCAATGGAATTAACATTACCTACCAATGAAATTCGGAGATGGCTCCGTAATATCGCGGACTGAAGTCCAATATTAATGGTGTTAGATGATAGTTTAGTGGTTTAAAGAATGAACACAGTACGAAACCTAAAAGTACTAGTTTTGATTAGCAGAGGAGTTATAGATGCACATTATCAGGGAGTTACGTTCCAGGAAGAAACGGACGTTCAATAATTTCTGAATTTCAGAGGTTGGTTTACTAACATCATTCCGTTATGTTGACGATAAAAAAGTACCGCTATACCACTGCCTCATGAAAAATTATTAAAAATGAATAATATCATCAGTGTGGAAACTAGCTTGCAGGAAATATTAGCAGTAATAATATTACTTACCGATGTGTATCTCCCAGTGAAGCTAAATTAGTTAGAGCTAATAGACCTTCGAAATTTTGTAATGCATTACAATCTGCATGAAGTAAGTGAAGTATTGGGCGAACTACTTCCAAAGACTGGAAACAGTATAAAAAAAAGAGGACAGAGAAAAAGCAAACATGAATTCCTTCAAGATCATACATAACTTTTACACTACATCCAAAGGACCACAGACAAAACTAGCATATCAGAAATTCTAACGTCGTGACAAAGTGGTCACCGAATCACAATACCATGGGAAAAATCGATGGGGACCCGGGATTGTTGAGAAGAGACTGGGAAAGTTTTTGTAAAAAGTACGTGGAGTGTTTAGAATGTGGCTGAGAAATATCAACCGAATCCATAAAGGCAAAAGGGAAATGAAGGTAGACGTTAAGCCGCAATTTAGATTGGATATATAATCCATACCGCTACTATAGTTAGTATGTTTCTCCAACCTCCCAGAAACCCAAGGTTATGAGCACACATTATTCTGTACATAAACTAATCTTGGGGTAAAGCGTTCTTATGGTACTTCGCGCGTTTTCTCTTGCGTTCAAGTTGCAGTAGAGATTTAGTCAGAAGTTATTAAGAACGGATAGGAAATCAGATCTTGCATTTATTTGGCAGAATTACCTCCAACAATACACAGGTTCGTAGTAAGAGATCTAATTAAAAAAGCTCATAGAACTGTTTAATTAAGTCTGGGAATGGTTCAGAGTATGTAGATGAAACGTCAAAAATTGATATCTATGGATTTAAGCATAAAAAAGCCTCATCTAATATGTTTTTTTAAGTTATGATAGTTATATTCTGAAACAATAGGTATTTAGTTATCCAGTAGAATGTTGAATTGTTATATTGAATGACTTATTTCGATAAAGACAGTATACTATTTTAACTTGTAGATAACTAGAACGAATAACCAATGAAACTTTAAACTATTATAACAATCAGAATATATAATTATGTTTGGAAATACTTTACATCAAATAAAAAACTGTTCAAAATTAAAGCTGTTTGACCAATGGTAGTGTATACTTGCTACTCTATATGAGATCACACCTAGGAATCCCACGTCTCACAAAGAGAATGATACCTTTATAACAGTGATCCACAATCCAATCGTTCACATGTTTAACTTTAGGGCAATTCATGATCACGAACATACATTCTAACTTTACAAAACATTATCAAGCAATATCATTACATAATTAGCAATTATTTTATACCTTCTGTCCTGGAAACGTTACACGTGGATCTGTAGTGATAGTTAAACGAGCAAGAGCTTGAGAAGCCAATGTTTTGCCAGTTTCGGTATTGGAATTACTCAGTGATAATTTAAGAAGAGCTTTTGTAGCACCACCTTGTACAAGTTTACCACGACATTCAACTAATTCGGAACACGCTAAATAGATGCTATCAATGAAAAGATAACAATTAATGAATGTAAGTAATAGACAGTGAAAAAAATTGGATCAAATAAGCTTTGGATCAAAAACTTATGCATTATTGAGGCGTTGGCAATGAACTAATTTAAGCCCAAAGTCGGCATACAGAAACGATGTGTCTGAATTTTCATCCTTGCCTGGCACTAATCCTCTTCTCTAGTATGTTCTTGGTTTTGTTTCGTTTTTATTATTATTTGCATTTCTAAACAGCAATCAGTTATTTCTATCCTTTACGAATTTTCATGGTTAGTATTTAATTATTATGACCTTATCAATAAGGAAATTCTCGGAGTTCTGGTGAGACGTGACCAGTGAAGCTCAAGCCTATAGGATGTTGGCAGTAACTACCGAAGACAATGGCTGAGGCCGTTGGATGCCAGCTTAATGGTCTAGATGTTTGTCGTTCGCGCGCAAAAACCCAAGGTGCTTGGTTTCGACCCCCACGAGTAGCGGCAGTCGTAGATGTGCACTGTTGATAAGTCCCATGCTAGAACAAAGCGACCGTCCAGTGCTTTCAGGTTTTTAATGTTGATCTGACAATGATTGATTCATGATTTTAATAATATCTTTCATATATTTGAACTTTATATCATTCTCATCCTTCAATTCTTCTAACTCCTGGATTATTACGTAGCTTACTTTTGTTATTTGAAATCTCGGACCACTCTTCTGTCGTTCTACGGAATCATATATTTATCAAACAGATATAAATACAAATGATTTCGACGAAAAAAAACTTTCTTCGCTGAGGTCTCCTTATTTTTATCATGTAAACAACTATTGACAATCTAATATTTAATAGAAGGCAAGTCCTTTTATTGGTAGTTTATTTTGCATGGGAAATTGCATGACTAAATACATAACATTGGTATTGATTTGTCAAATAATGAGTTTGCTTAGTGATTACTTTTGAAGGTATGATAAAACTTTGTCTGTTTGAGATGATATGCTGTGTCGAAACCAGACATACAACGTGATAAATCAAGGTTGCATGATGAGATCCATGAAGTGGACAATCTATTTTGAGTAAGTAAACGATTCATCAATAAGCAAAATTATCTTCTGCATATCGTGATTCTGATCAGTTAGATCTCCTGTGAATACCAATGAGAGTTGTAAGCATCATTATCCAGCTGTAGATAAGGAAGCATTGAATGTAACTTTGTTATTCATCATTCAAACGGGTTACTTCATCAAGCGTTAAAGCGAGTTAAGTAATTGAATCAGACAGCAGACCACAGAACTTTGCTCATACAGGTGGATTTCATGGAGATCCTTCAGGTGTTTTTCAATCCACACCTGTTAACTATCGTAGTGTGTCAGGGTAGTTACCGGTTAATCACATATTTCTCAACAAATTTTTCAACTGCATATGTTTATGAATGTTTACGGCTAAGATTCAATAAACGGGGAGGAACTTCAGTTACCCTGTGGTCTGAACTCAATTTGAACAAACAAACGAATATGCCATGAGTATAAATCTCTCGTTTAACACCGTATATTACATCAAGGCTAATCTCGTTTGAGCGAAGGCCGTGATAAGCAATCAAACACGAATTAAGTTGAATGAATTTATTTCATGCACTCATCTACTCAGACAGACATCAAGCTGATAGGCGAAGCGGAGAGAGTGTCAACTCCATTTGATATAGCATGAGCATTTAAAGCAAAACAAAAACAATCAAAAGACATGTAATGAATAGAGTAAGAGATACGCACACATACGCTAATGCAAGAACAGTCAAGGTTACACACAAATAGTTAACAAGGTCAAAATAGACGTGGTTAATGTTTTGAGAAGAATAAATTAATTAGTCTACCAAAATGCCATAAAAACACCAATGTGAGAGTGACAGAAATATACAATACAGATCTGCCATTTTATGCATTAACTTACCGAGAAATCAATTCAGATAAACCTTGATTTGATCCGACCAAAGCAGTAGCTGCACGCATTGTCAAATGATATAGTGAAGACGCCAAACCTGTATTGATTAGTTTCTGACGACGTTTTTGAATATATTCATCTGAATCATATGGATGTTCTTCAGGAATATGTTGTTTAGAGAATTTCGCTAATTCAAGCATTTCCGGTTCAATTTGTTGACGTTCAAAACTATTTGTCAAATGAGCTAAAACACTGCATAAAGCGAATGATGAATCTTTTTGACAATGCTAAACAAAATTTTAAACATTTTAAAAGGACAGTGTAAAGAGAAAGTTCATGAAGGATAAAAAGATGATGAAATATTATTATGCAGTGAAAAAAACTAGTCATCATTTTTTATAAATCATAGTTTTCAAAATTTGAATTTATTGAAAAATACCCTCAAAATGACTTTATGCATTATTTTTCCAGTAATTCTATTCAAGTTAGCCAATAAGAGCTTCCTACTCTCGGTTTTCTCACTCAAGTAGCTGATTAGGCTCATCCATGCAAGGGTTATACTTCAGTAGTGGAATCGGAAGACCGTCTAAAACAACTAGTATCTTTTCTTTAATTACGCATTATACATCCAACAAAGAGAGCTAGTTGTAAAGATATTTTATGTGGGTTCTTAATAATATAAAAGAAGTTCAGAATGTCAGCAGTATATTTGAATGGAATAAGATGCTTTTCATACAGAACAGAGTAGTTTTAATGAATTTGAAATTATCACGAAGACGATATATGAAGTGATAAATCTGGTTTTTCTTTAATTATACAACTAAACTATGAATTATTCAGTTCTAAAACTAACCTTGATCATGAATGATTAATTAGTACTTACGACAACATTAGTTTATCAAGTTCAATGTTTTTTTACAGTCCTGATTATTCATTTCTGAATGATTTAATGAACTAGAGAACAGTACAGTTGTTGATGAATGGAAACTGTTGGGGACGTTGGATCCCAGAATTCATTTGGAAAAGATCCTAATTTTGGATTTTCTTATGTTATGAGATCACATTTCCCACTCAGAAAATCTTGGATTGTCATTGGTTGGTGTATTATTTTAGTACGCTATTTTTGTGGTTCTCCCAAGGACGTTTCTATCATGTATAAAGAAGCTCAATTTTGTGTACTTGTTAACCTCGTATTTTCTGGGTGCTTGTAGAATACACTTTTTACGCCTTATCAAAACTTCTTGATATAGTTAGACGGGCCGGGAACAAACGGATGAGAATAGAATAGCCTATCGTGTCACTGCATCATTTGTCTTCGTTCCGTTTACCGAGTAAGGTGAACACTTAATAGTTTAAAGTATATCAATTGACGAGCACATCAGAAACTCAATACTATCCGACATGATGAGGCAATAAATAAACATGATAGTTACGCATTAATTTTATTGGAGTAGGAATGACCTTCAGACCATTTAAATGTTGGATGATATCTAATCATTTTCATTCTTGTGTTCAATATTTTGTTTTTAGACGAATAAATTTGTAAGAATGAACAAAAACTGGGCAGAAGTGGAAAGGGAAGCCCAAGACAGAGCAGGTTGGAGAATACTGGCCGGCGGTTTATGGCTCCAGACTTAAGTAAGTAGGAGTAAATATGTCAGAGAATATGTTCTACTCTTTCGGCTAATGGGATTATCTTCAGCCACCAATTCAATCCTACCACTCAGCTACTCTGCATTATTTTACTTCAACGGTAGATTGTAACTGGATTCTTTTTTTAATAATCCAAGACTCGTCCATGAACTCATTAAATTCTAACCTTTAACAGTTGCGATTGGGACGCGATCAATGTTAATCGAGGATGAATATTTTGATTAAGTATTTTTGTGACTTTGATGCAGTGATAAAGATAAAATATGTTATCAACTGGATTTATAAGTTGACAGCTAATCAAATAAAGTCTCATGAATCTTAATAGAACACCATAATTGTAACATGACAAGCTAATACTGTGTAAATGGAATTTCTTTATACAGAAATGAAAAAAACCATTGAAGATGACAAAACTGTAAATTGTTAAGTAAATAATGTAACTTACTTCAGCAAAACGTAATAAAGCTGACACTAATTCACCATCTTCAATTATTTCTTCTTTAACATCTGCATTCATAGTTATATAAGCCATACCTTCAACAGCCCAATGAGCAGAATCTAAATCATTGAATTGAATATTACTAGTAGTATTAGTAGAAGGATTTACAAGTTTGTTTTCTTTTCTATTTTTCACTGGTTGACCATTTGATATTGTTTCAATTTTCATTTCCTCATTGTTGTCATCATTTTCATCTACTACAATTTCACCGTCAGCATTAAAGTGAACATCAGCTGATTTATTTGCAGCAATATCATCTATATCCGGATCTGGTTGTCGTTTACCCAATAATAATCGACGACATGCTTTAAGCAGAAGTAGATTGGAACCTTCTGTAAGACTTTTTACACTAGCATCTGTACCGCCTGCTGCACCAAGTTTACATAAAGCCTAAAATAAATATTCGAAGTTAAAATGAGTATTGAGTGAAAAAAGGAAATATATTTTAGATTGCATTTATAAATACTTTTTGATAAGTAATAAATATCATAAACGCAAATCATCGTTGTTAGGTAGGTGGACGTAGTCGAAAGGAAACCCTGAACCTAGACTTCATATTAGTTGGCACTTTTACCAAGACATAATAACAAATTGGTCAGCAACGAACTGAACCATAGGTCAAACAATAAGTGACAAAACATCCTAGAATATGAGACTAGGTTAGGTAGCTGATACCTTGACGTGGTGGTCGGGCTTGCCTATCGTGATCACCCAACTGAACTATATTAGCTGCAACATATGTTCCTGAAGGTTCTACTATGCCAGGCTGGTCGATTGGAGAACGATGAGACTAAAACCAGCTACCCAAGGTCCGAGGGCGAAGTCGTACTGCTGACTGCAGAGGGGTGTGACAGCAGTAAGGTGTTTCCCTCGGGCAACCAGTATCTGGAGCGATGCTGCCTTCTCACAAGGAAGGAAGGGTTAGAAAATGTCGACCCTAAAAATGTCACACCTCATCCTACCTCACGGATTTCCGTCTCCGGCGGTAAGGGTGCCAACTAAGGGCTTTCAAGAGCGGACCTAACATTCAAAAAACTTCTCATAAAAGGCCATAGGCAGCGGGGAAGTGACAAACGGCCTCATACCCGTAACAGCACACGAGACCAAATTGGTCAAAATCAAATCCTTCTTACACCCCCTAATATCTCTCTTATCTCTACGACTAACTCTAGTCGCATTACTTCAGCTCACTGAACCGCTAATTTCTATTCACCTGACTTGTCCCTGCTTCCTACTAACTTATTTATTTTTCTTTCCAATTTTTTCAGAATACATTTCACATCATTTCCAAAAATACACTTGTTTTACTACGTAATCCATTTTCATGATAGATAATATTTTATGACAATGTCGATAAGCGCACAATCACTTGAGGATATAGACTTTTCATTCATTTTTATACTACTCCGTTATTTTTTCGGAGCATTATTGGTATTAGGAACAAATATGTTATTTACCACTTTGAAAATAGTAATTGCGATTTTTTTTCGAATAATTCGAGTCGATTTTTTTCACTTGTTTGACAGTCATCGCATATTTTTAGAGAATACAACCTACGAATTAAACTAATCTCTATAAAATCCATTAAACAGAACCAGATGGCCGTTGAACTAATTCATGAATTGATTGAAGGTGAAATTGTATTACTGAACACAAACTCAGTCGTTTTATCAATGGTTTAAGCGGTCGTCATGAGATCTGAAGATTCTGGGTTTGATACTCGATGGGGTTGTGAATGTGCACTAGTGAAGAGTGTTATACCAGCACGAAATCACTGTTTATTGATACCTGGTTTTCAATGGCATCCCCAGTGAGATTAATGAGTGACGAATACAACAACCTATATAACAAACCAATCCCCACGAAAACCTTTCAACCAAAAAGAAAAAATTCTATTTTTTAAAATATAACAATGATATTGACAACAAGAATCACTTACAACAAGTGCTCGAATTCTAGTACCATCATTCTCACTTTTGTATAATGATTGTAATAAAGGAACAGCTTTTGAAATAATATTTAAACATTGTTGTTTTTTATGCGTAGCAATTACAATTGTATCTAATGCGACTGTCTAAGAATGAAATGCACAAACCAAATACATAAACAGAATTTTGTACAGATGAAATGAATGGAAAATTTGCATGAGTTAAAAGAATTATAGTTTATTAACAGAAAGTACCATTCGAATAAGTAAGCATCATATAAGTATCATTCGATTGATATGGTGATGACAGTCTGTGCTCTTGTTTAGTATAAATATTGTATTAATAAAAGAGAGAATAAATTATGCTATGTATCTGTTGGGGACGTTAGATCCCCAGAACTCATTTGAAAAAGGTGCTAATCTTTTGCGCATAAGTTGTTTAGTTGACCTTGAGATTATATTTACCACTCAGAAAATCTTGGACCGTAATTGATTAGTGGATTATTTTAGAACGTTTTTTTGTGGTTCTCCCCAGTACGTTTCTATCATGCATAATTAAGCTCGATTTTGTGCGCTTGTTAACCTTGTATTTTCTAGGTGGTTGTATAATTTTTACGTCTTATCAAGACTTCTTGCTATAGTTAGCAGGGCCGAGGACAAATGGATGAGAATAGAATAGCCTATCGTGTCACTGCATCATTTGTCTTCGTTCCGTTTAACGAGTGAGGTGAACTCGTAATAGTTTCGAGCATATCAGTTTGTTGACTTAAAGTGTACATTTAAGAATAATTATTGAAAACACTCTGTCTACTTATTTAAATAAAGGTTAATAAGTATGAACATGAATTTTTATTGATACACATAAGTACAATCATGAATTTACACGGTTCATCAAATAAGTGAATACTGGCATATTGTGAATAAGACATTGTGAAACTGATTGGATAAGAATGTGTTAAACAAATAATTCATCATGTCGACATTATGTTTAGATAGAGAAAAAAACTGAATATTTAAGGTCAGTTATATAAAAATATATGTCAGCTGCCACTTATTGAAAGCAACAATGATTTGACTAATTTATTCGATCTCAGTCAGAAGATAAAAGTTTATGAGTAGTCAGTCAGTTACAACGTAGAACTTTGTACGTACGTACATCAGTTCGAGTTGCCATACCACATTAACAGAGACGCAACTGTTAATTCAAATCCCATAGTGGTAGATGTAGTGGAAGTATTAGTGGTAATCAAAAAGATTAGGGATCGAAGATATGATTCGAGAAGTATAATCCAGTGGAATCAAAAAATTAGAATTTGACAGAACACTAGGAATCGATACACCTGCACCATTGCAAACGATTTTGAGCCATGTCATTCAAAGTCTCTGACAATCGGTTACTATTGTCTCCTAAACCCCAGCCTGGTAGTCTACATCTACGAACATGGCTCAATACATTTGTCAGTGACTTCATGGATTTGTGCCATGTTTTGGTTTGGTCGAAGCTCGGTTCCTTCCAGCCTACTCCTGAATCACAGCCTAGTTATGAATCTGTTTTGATACTAGTAAAATATTTAGAACTAAACTGCTTCAATGCAGTTTCGTAAGCTTGCATCATTTGACCTAGATATGTTTTCAGTGTTAACTGTTAACAATGACTTTAGTAACTTGAATGTTTGTGAAGCAAACCAATAGTTTTCAACCTCGGTCGCCTATGATGATGATGATGATCATCATCATCAAAATACAAGAACTCACCTGATAAAGTTTATTTTCAGTTTGTGTAAGCAATAATAGACCATCGAAAACTCCTTCTTGAGAAATTATTCCTGATCCAACTTCATACGGTCCAAGGAATAATGTGCCAATAACTGAGGCAGCTTCAACTTTACTCTCTATATAATGATCAGAGAATAATTCCCTAGAATAGAAACATATTAGTTAAAAACATAACCAATCAAACCATGAATAATATAGCTTAAAAATTTTGTAAATATTACATTGGTTAGTTAATGTCTGATCAATGAGTAGTGATTAATATCATGTTTATCTAGTCTCTTAGGGTTGATCGAATTTTATTAAGCCGGTTGCAAAATGGCCACCGAATTGAGCGGATCGATATTTCACATCCGAAGTAAATGCAATAGGATTTGAGCCTGAAACTTATTATTGGTCCAAGGCCGAATTATTTAACTATGAAGACACAGAGATACATCAAAGAAGACATTATCGTATGAAATAAATTATTTATTAATCATTGATAGAGTGTATTCATCTAGTTTACAAATATACCATGTACACGAAATACCTAACACGAATAAAACTGAAGACAAGACAATCTGTGTACTATGAATGACCTAATTTAGAATTCTAACCAAATATTAATTGTGTCTATGATTCGTTTGTTTTGCTTTTAACTGAAATCCTCGGAGTTTCATATTATTCTGAGCAGATTCACAGCATAACATACTGATCATAAATTCAGTAACTTCTGTATCTCTACTATAGTTTTAAGCGTTCATCCATACAAGTAAACTTATTTCATTCGACAGATCATTGGGTAATTAAGCCAACAGTTTAAAGGTAATGGCGCTGATTGATGGTGAAAGTCATGAGTTCAACCACTGTTTAGGATGCCAGGTCCTAACGGTTTCAACACAAAAAAAGCCTTAGTTTCCAATCAATACTTATTCGATAATATTAATTCATGATAAAACTTGAACAAACTTCATCAAAATGATTCATAAAAGCGAACAATATGATTGTATTTACATAATGAAATCTTTGCATATTCTTGTATATTCATCTCGACTCTTGTCTGAAGTTAAATCATCCCATATTTTAGCTAATAAACAAGCTACAGCCATACGTGTATCACTTGTAGTAGCTAAACGAACACCATCTGGTAGCTTTTGACATGATGTTTCATGTTCATTAGTACTAGTTGATCCATTATTGACATGTTTATGAATACGAGATGAACGCCAATTTTTTAATGAAGTTATTCCACTGACACAAGCTACCTCTAACAAACAATCGATAATGCCTTGAAAAGAAAAAGGTGAAGAGATAAATTATACACACACACACACACACACAAAATGCATTGCATTTGTAAACAGCGTAACATTGCTTTATTAAGAACTATGTAAAAGTATGAAGAATTGCATACTGACGATTGGTATTAAAAGAAAAAAAATAAGTTTCTAAAAAAATCGAAAACGTTTGTTTGTATTTTCACAAAGAATATTGATACAAAACCGGTACATAACAACACGTTTAACTTGACATATGTAGCGCTTAAATGGTGACAAAACGGCTTAATCAAGTCTCGGTTACTGAAATATGTTGTAGCGAATACATCATCATCATCATCTTAGTGGTAAATTGTAAAATTATATTTTCATATGTGTTTATGTAGACAAACTATAGCATTGGCATGCTTTTTAACTGATGTCGATGTTTTATTAAGTGAGAAATTAAAGTCAGACAGTCAGTTAGCTACAAAACAGAACTTCGTACATATGTATATCAGTTCAAGTTGCCATAATACATTAGTACATAGAGATTGAATTGTCAATTGAAATGCCATAGTAGTAGAAGTATTTGCAGTAATCAAATAGATTAGGATTCGAAGATATTACTCAAGAGGTATAATTTAGTGAGATAAACTAAGAAAGATAAAGGTAATGACGAATTCAGAAGATTAGAAGATGAATTAAAGTACAGCCACTGAATTAAGTTCCTATTAACAATCATCCACATACATCCAAGTAAGGCCATTCTATTAAACCAGCCGGTAACTGGAAAATGTTAATGGGTTATAAGGCCCAAAATGGTGGTGAGAATCATAAAAAAGAAACCAATAATTAGTGGTGTTAATACTTATCGATTAAATCAGTTATTTAGAGATAGGATACTTGTCTGTAAACTTGTAGAACATCTATTGCCAAACATCCAAGATGTGTGTAATATTTAGCATGTTTTTCTTTTATTAAATGAATGATTAATGTGAATGTAAAGAGCATAATTTTCACTGTGGATTTCAGTTCAAGTTTTAACTTCTTTCATCCTCCAAGTTGGGATATACATTATAGCAACGTGTTCACAGAAGACACATATAGATGGCTTTAGATGATTGCAATCAAGTCTCTGGTGAAAATCATACTACTATATTCAGCAGTGACACAATAAATGAACGGGAAAAATGTTCGAAAATCCTAAATATAACACTTTTACTGAACATTGAAAAAAGATCGTTATTTTTTTTTTATTGCGATACTTTTTTTCAGCAATGACCTTTCTGTACTACACGCTTTTAACAGAGATATTATGACTAGTCAACAAAACCACTTTCCAACTAATAAATATTGTTGTTTAACTAGAGACAGCATATAAATTCAACCTGAGGTCAAATATTCAGTAAAATAATCACATAAAACATTTCCAAAAGTACATACCTTCTACTTTTAAAAATTTTTGTGACCATCCAATACCTTTATCAGAGGGTACATATCTAACCAATATTTCCAAAATATGGTCTCGAGTTTTTGCGCATAACCGATAACTATTTACAGATCGAAGAAGATGCAATAAAATCTCTTCTACTGGTTTTTCAACTGTAGAATCTATAAAAAGTACACATATTGTTAAGATGAAAATATCAATGGTTCTAACGTGTTATATATATAAAATCTGAATTATTAAAAAGGAAGTCTAGATATACTCGCAATGAGTCATCGATCCTTAAGATTTACTAAAGCTTTATAGTCATAGGTGACCAATTATAGTTATGAATTAATGACAAAGTAACGGAATATATAAAATAAAAGCAACAGTTTTAATCAAAATCTAATCATCTCAGCTGTATGGCATTTTCCTCTTATTATAATCTAAGACATATTCCTTAAGCATTCTCATTACTCTATTGAATAACGGATTAGAACAACCAATTTATTGACTGTTTTGAGAAAACAATTATTATTATTACTACTGTTATGGACTTTTATGCACTTCTCATTTAAATTGTATACATGATTAGTTGGATCACATGGTCAACTCAAAACTATTAATTATCACTTGATTACTCTCGTTGTTTGTATAATGTCTTGTATTCCATGAATGATTAAAATTTTTACTGTCGATGAACTAAACTCCACTGAATTTCTCACTTCGCCGAAAACACAATGAACAAAAACCGAAACAAAGTACGAAAACGCACGACTTTTCAGAGTCATCTAAACATTATCTTATTGCAATAAATAATTAACCAACCACATTACGCTATTTACCTATTTTGCTGTCTTTCAATAAATTTATAAACGTGCATGTCTACAAAATGTATGTTGTAATGTGCAGTTGTCCGATTCTGCTATTGGTATACAAGATTCCTATACGTCAACCAGCCACTTGAGTTAGAAGAGCTGTAATAACTAAAACGGAGTCGGAAATATGTGTTGATCCATTCACAAACATATATATAAAGTCACATTTTCAGCCACTAGTATGAACTCCCGACCGTAGCTGCTACCTTGACGTGGTGGTCGGGCTTGCCTATAGTGATGACCCAACCGAGCTATACTGGCTGGAACATATGTTCCTGCAGGTCCTACCATGCCAGGCAGGTCGATTGGAGAACGATGACACTAAAAGCAGCTACCCAAGGTCTGAGGGCGAAGTCGTACTGCTGACTGCATAGGGGTGTGACAGCAGTAAGGTGTTTCCCTCGGACAACCAGCATCTGCAGCGATGCTGCCTTCTCACAAGGAAGGAAGGGTTAAAAAAGGTCGACCCTAAAAATGTCACACCTCCCCTACCTCACGGATTTCCGTCTCCTTGGGTAAGGGTGCCCACTGAGGGCCTTTAAGAACGGAGCTAATCCTCTAAATACTTTTCATAAAAAGGCCGTGCGTGACCGGCCTGAAGCAGTTGTCCCTTGGGCTCTGCGGTCACGCAACAGCACTAATCTATCTTCCTTTTCAGGTCCCTCAAGAAACAACCTTCCACGGTGTGGGCAGCCGGGAAGTGACAACCGCCCTCATACCCGTAACAGTACGAGAGACAAAATTGGTCAAAATCAAATCCTTCCTACACCCCCTAGTGTCTCTGTTATCTCTACGACTAACTCTACTCACACTACCTTTTCTCACTGCACCGCTAATGCAGACGAAGCGAGATCACAAAACGTCGTTCCTGGTTTCTTGAAACCCCGTTCTAAACTGCATGTTGTAGCATTTAATGTACGGACATTGTGTCAAATAGGGCAACAGGCATCATTAGCTAGGACTTTAGAAACTCGTGCCATCGATGTATGCTGCGTCTCGGAAACGCGCATACAGGATCCTAGTAAAGTCATTAACCTGATTCCACCTTGTCAAAACGAAGAAGCAGCCCGATTCACTCTTCGTGTATCCAGTAGCCCTAATGCTGCTACCAGGGGTCTTGCTAGCGTAGGCATAGCGTTGAGTCCTAGGGCAGAATTATCTCTCCTAGACTGGATCCCAGTAGATAGTCGTTTGTGCGCTGTCCGACTAAACGTGACAGTAAGGACTCGTAAGGATAGGGACACTCGCCGTTGCCTCTTCATCGTATCTGCCTATGCCCCCACTGACTGCAGTGCAGACGAGGTTAAAGATGAGTTTTACGGAAAGCTTTCGGACCTCCTCCAAAAATCTAGGCCCTCTGATATAGTAATAATGGCTGGTGACTTTAATGCTCAAGTAGGTAGACTAGGTGAAAAGGAAAGACATCTTGGTGGATGTTATGGTGTAGCGACTGAGAGAACAGACAATGGCGACCGTCTGTTGCAACTATGCTCAGATAACCGCCTACTCTTAGCGAACACCAACTTTAGGCATAAGGAAAAGCATCTGTTGACCTGGCGACCCCCGAAGTCGTTGGACACAACGTTGACACAACTAGATCACATCATCATCCATCAGCCACCGATGGAGGGGTTCAATAGAAGACTGCCGCTCGTTCTGGGGCACATGTTTGGATTCAGATCATGCTCTAGTGCGAGCTCGTATCTGCTTAAGGCTTACTGGGCGTAGGAAAGACACCGTAAGAAAGCCTCTTAGGGTTTCACTTAATGATAATCAAACCAAGAAAATATTTCAGGAGCAACTAGAAAGAGAGTTAAGCAACGATGTAAGTGATTCCCATCCAGAAGCGGGTTAGTATGATATCAAAAAGGCTGTGGAAACAGCAGTGATATCTGATAGTAAGGTTGACCATAAGGCTAGAATGAAGCCGTGCGTATCAGTCGCATCCACCGAACTGATGGATGCTCGAAAACGCATCCCACCTGACTCTGAGCATGATGAAGAGCGTAGTCAGCTTAGGCACAGACTTATAAAAAGTCTACGTAACGATCGCGAACAGTGGTGGGTGGCGAAAGCAAAAGCGATGGAAAAGGCAGCGGCGATAGGCAACACTAGGCAACTTTTCCGCCTTATTAAAGAAACCGGTATTAGGAACCCGAATGTGAGTGAGACTATCTCGGAAAAGGATGGTCTTATTATCCATTCTCAATCCAGGAGACTGGATCGATAGGCAGAACACTTAAGGGATCAGTTCAACTGGCCACGAGCCACTCTTCGGTTACCCACGATCTCCAGTCATCCTGAATGGCAAATCGAACTAAGCACCCCTAGTCTTAATGACGTTGAGAAAGCGTTAGGAAATCTGAAACGAGGACGAGCTGCAGGTCCTGATAGACTGACCCCTGAGATATTTAAGGATGGTGGTCCAGTTTTAGCAGCTAGGTTGACTGAGATCTTAGGTAGAATCTGGGAACTGGACGTAATCCCATCCGACTGGTCTCAATCACTGATTGTCCCAATCTATAAGAAAGGACAGAAGTCTTCGTGTGACAATCACAGAGGAATAAGTCTAACTAATATAGTATCTAAAATATTGGCCTCAGTAATACTTCGACGCTTAACGAAAGCCCGTGAAGAGCAGACTCGAGAAAACCAATCTGGTTTTCGACCTGGACGTGGTTGTATAAACCACATCTTCACACTACGACAGGTCCTGGAACACATACACACATTTAGGCGTCCTACAATAGTTGTTTTCCTGGACCTTAAGGCGGCATTTGACTCTGTTGATCGTGAGGTTCTGTGGCAGTGTCTGTCATTGAAAGGTGTACCACAGAAGTACATTAACCTTATACAAGCCCTTTACTCGAACACCACTGGTTGAGTGAGAGCTTATGATGAACTCTCACCGGAATTCTTCACTTCAAGTGGTGTCCGTCAGGGATGTCCACTTTCTCCATTCTTGTTTAATTTTATCATAGACATGCTCCTAGAGTTAACATTATCCTCGTCTGAATTTTCAGGAGTAGACCTTCTACCAGGTGGCTCGCTTATTGACTTAGAATATGCCGATGACATAGTTCTATTCGGTGAAGACGCTGACAAAATGCAGAGTCTTCTGACTACCCTAAGCAACAGTGCAAGCATGTTCGGGATGCGGTTTTCCCCGTCGAAATGCAAAATGTTGCTTCAAGATTGGGTTGCATCGGCACCTGAACTAGTGATAGGGAGTGAAGTAGTCGAACGTGTAGACCGCTTCACTTATCTTGGGAGTCTCATCAGTGCTTATGGCCTGGTGACTGACGAAATCTCAGCTCGGATACAGAAGGCTCGATTGGCTTTTGCCAACCTGCGTCACTTATGGCGTAGGCGTGATATCCGTTCTCTAATCAAAGGACGAGTGTACTAAGCAGCAGTTCGTTCCGTTCTCCTATATGGCTGTGAAACATGGCCAGTGAGAGTAGAAGATATTCGTAGGTTACTGGTTTTCGATCATAGGTGTCTTCGAAGCATTGCTCGTATATCGTGGGACAACCGAGTAAGCAATGCTGTCGTTAGAAAACGAGTACTAGGTAAGGATGGCAGATCAATCGATGAAGTGGTGAAACTTCATCAATTGAGGTGGTTGGGACATGTGTTGCGTATGCCCAACCACCGACTGCCTCGACGAACTTTGTTTTGTAGTTTAGGAATAGGTTGGAAGAAAGTTAGGGGCGGCCAGACCAAAACATGGAGGAAATCCATGAAGTCATTGACGAGTGGACTGAGCCATGTCGGTAATTGTCGACTACGTGGTTGGGGTCCGCGAGATGATAATGATCGATGGTTAGAGACCTTGAATGACATGGCTCAAAATCGTTCGCAATGGCGCCGGTGCATTTATTCTTTGTGTTCTCTCAAATCCTAATCTTCTGGATTCTTCAACACCTCTAGTTTCGACTCTCTTGCTGTCTTTCAATAAACTATAAACGTGCATGTCTACAAAATGTATGTTGTGATGTGCAATTGTCCGATTCTGCTATTGGTGTACAAGGTTCTTATACGCCAACTCAACCACCCACTTGAGTTAGATGACCATGAGTAAGAGAAGAGCTGTAATAGCTAAAACTGAGTCGGAAATATGTGTGGATCCATTTACAAACATATACATAAAGTCACATTTTTAGCCACTAGTATGAACTTTCCTAAAAAATGGAGCTAAATCTTAGTCGATGTCATCCTTTGTTTTTTAGCTTACATCTAACTGAGAAAAAACTATTTCGAAATAATCTGTTTTCATTTTTACTGTTAGCAACTGCATAGAGGCAATTTAAAAAGCTAAGCACTCAGCTGACGAGTACCAAATGGGACACAATGTGCACCCTATATTATACTGGTAGCCGTTGTTTATTCATTAAACGAAGACTAAAGCACAAGTTTAGTTATCCTTTGAAATTGCGCTTTGAAATCTTTATGCATGAAAAATATTTTTAAATCGAACAAGATTAAGCTACAGAGAACAGTATTATTTTGAAATGAATGAAACCTTAGAATGAAAGCTTTAATATTTAGACAAGTTGATCTATCTAAAGTATTCATTGTATCATCCAAAAATTAGGCTCTCAGAAAAGTTCATTCACAAAACATACACTGCTAACGGTAACACAAACTGATCGGGTTTTATTTAAAACCAATTGACAAAGATTACTGAATGAAAGCTGAGCGTTTATTGATTTTTATCAACAAAATATACTTGCATGATCTGCAAGCATGCAGATTTTCTCACGAAACCTAGTAACTAAAACAAATTCAAGTACAAGTGTTTGAGTTACAGTTATGATCTGAAGATTAGAGATACTACTTGACTACTCGGGGAAAAGTAGATACAGAAAAATTTGAATCTGATGTTTGGCAGTTAGAAGCAGAATGCACAAAATATCAACTCATAAGGATAGAACTGGGTAGTATAGATGAATTTTAATTGGTGATAATTAATGTGACATTGAATCTTTAAAATGAAACTAAACAGTTTTATTCAGTACCATAAAGTGACATTCATCTTCCTATACATATTGAATGAATATAAAACAAGTAAACACAACACTGTTTATGTTTGTTCTGAATTACTATGTTAACTTACCAATTTTGTATTTACGATAAGAATTAGGTGCAACTTTTTTAATTTCTACCTCTTTATGAGTACTTGCAGCTTCTTTAGCTTTATGATAAGCTCTCAATTGTGTAAGTGATTCTAATATGGCATTTAGAAATCGGCATCGTTCTAGAGAATGTTCAGGATTACGTGAAAATATTCCATTCACAAAATATTGTGGTGTGAGTTCATGTAAAACAGTAAGACCCTAAAGTAGGAAATGTTTAAAATTTAAAAGAATAACATCTATAATATACATATATATTGTGTGTAAATTCAAATACACCTTTACAAACTTCAAATAACTCTCAATATTAGATTTCACTATGATTACTACCAACTCTAGCCTGTATAGATCTTTTTAAACTACCAGAAGAAAAGCCAATGAATAAGTTATTGTGGATCAAACCACGCTATGATTACATCTGGTAGATATTATTACCTATACAAAAAATATAAAAAGCAGCTTCCAAAGCATCAATCACATATTATACTTCAAGTCTGATCAGCTCTTTTTATCAAAGCATATGCAAAATAAAAATAATAATAACATAGCTGTAATTCTAACTTGCGATACAATGAGAAATGAAAATGAAGTGAATTAGTAAGCACCATACTAGTGTTATTAAAAGTATCGACTATGTTCTGTTGGTTTACTTAACCTGTTTCCGTTTGTCAGTCATTCATGTTTAATGTAACTTTTATTAAATAAATAATTGTTAGATTTTTGGGCATTTAAGGTGATTCCATGAACATTTTACTTAATCTCTGAATTTGAAAATAAAACTATCGGCAGCACTGGCCAAATGACTGGATATGCGCTAAAAAATCAAAATGCTTTTAATATGGAAAGTATCAATCACATAGCAAATAATTAATCACTAAAATAACGGTCACCAAACTACCAATAAAGTTTTACTTCGGAACGTTGTATTAGTAATTACTGAAACGTTTGATATGGATGCTACACTTCTGAACAAGCTTAAGAATAAACGATATTTTCAAACATTATTTAACACTCTATAGACCAAAAATATCTGGCATGTATTTAGAGGTTTTATTTGAGGGGATTTAAAAGACCATAAATAGCCTTTTTGATCCAGTAGTATCATATCGACTACATACTTTCAACTGATTAAATGATTTTTAGATACAAAGCTGGTGAAAAAAATCAAAGAAAATAAGATCGAGATCAAGATGATCGTTAACAGCAAGGATGAAAAAAAGTGAAAATTATTGAGTTTGTAGATATCAGTATCAACGTTGGATTTGATGGTTTCAACTAGATCGAGCATTAGGTGAAAAGTTAATCATAATAAAATAATTATAATTTTGGTGATATCCCGATGAGTAAATATTTATTTTGAAGAAGTGACTTGAATTAAGCCAGGAAACGTTAGAAATACAAGTTTCTACTCATTGAGATGTTGGTTAATGGCCCAACCCCATAGAAAAAAAGCCCCAACCGTAAAAAATCACTTTAATTACTAAGACTCTATCCAAGGAATTGAAGGGTCTTTATCTGGAACAATTACGATACTTCATGAGGCCAAGATCCTTCAGCAGTCACGGGTCTGATTCCCTTTCTGACAATCAGAGTAACAATTAATATAGACACATTGAGTGTCTGGATAATGTGGGAGACCGGGAGAAGCAATAAAAAATAGCTGGAAATGAAAAGACACAACCTGGTGGTGTTTGGAATGAGTGAAATTTATTGGACACAAGCTAGAAAGAAAATACAGGCTTTGGGAGAGGTGCTGTTGAATTCTAATCCATCAGTTAGTCAGTTACCATAGCTGCTACCTTGAAGTGGTTGTCGAGCTTGCCTATCTTCATGACCCAACTGAACTATATTAGCTGGAACATATGTTCCTGAAGGTTCTACCATACCAGGCAAGTCGATTGTAGAACGATGATACTAAAAGTAGCTACTCAAGGTCTGAGGGCGAAGTCGTACTGCTGACCGTAGTAAGGTGTTTTCCTCGGACAACCAGCATCTACAGCGATGCTGCCTTCTCACAAGGAAGGGATTAGAGAAGGTCAACCTTAAAAATGTCACACCTCACCTTACCTCACAGATTTCCACTCCGGCGGCAAGGCCCTTTAAAAAGAGCGGAGCTAAAACTCTAAATACTTCTCATAAAAAGGCCGTGTGTAACCGGCCTCGAGCAGTTATCTTTTGGGCTCTGCGGTCACGCTCCAAGGTCTCTAAGACCGATACTAATCTACCTTCCTTTTCAGGTTCATTAGGGAACATCCTTCAACGGTGTGGGCGACCGGGAAGTGATATCCGCCCTCATAACCGTAACAGCACACGAGACCGAATTGGTCACAATCAAATCAAGTATTCTGGTCAAGAAAATGTCTTAAACACAAGCAGTTGCAGTGATGCCGTCCGAAAAATAACGGAAGGCGATTAAACGATAAGGATCTCATGGATCCAGGCTCATTAAAACATCCTTCAAAGCAAAGAAAGGTGAATGCCATCTAGTGCTATGCGCTCTCCAATAAGAGCAGTGAAGACGATAAAGATCAGTTTTATGGGAGATTGCAGTTCACCTTACAGCAATGCCCCAGAAGAGACCTCGCCATTTTGACGGGAGACCTAGACGCCACGGTAGGAATAGATAACACCAGGTATGGAGACATCATGGTATGATACACGAGAAGTAAAGACCAGACGGAAAACATGTATTTGGAGAAGACACAGTTTTTTTACGAAATATATAGACACATAGTCTTCAACCATCAATTTGCAATCCAAACAGTTTATTGACTAAAATTTCCCGCATCTGTTCTGGTCTTCAAGATACTCTGATCACGCGATGCATTCAGATCAACTGACACTTCTCTCTGCTAGCAATTTCTAATCGACGCTGCACACTACTTATATGCCATTTTGTGAGGATATAGACTAGAAGAAAGGAACGAAAATGGAGAGGGATTTGCAAATCTGTGTACTTCACATAAATTGGTTATGTACAGCACCATATCCCCCCAAAAAGCAACCATTAACATCCGAACAAGAGCAGAGGAAGCCAAGTAACAGGCTGAATGTACAGATATAAACAAGCGAGTGAAGAAGAGCATTGCAGCAAATAAGCGAAAATATGTGGAAGACCTGGCAATAACAGCAGAAAAAGCTACAAGAGAAGGAAAGGAGACAACTATACTATACAACAAAGAGGCTAGCAGGAAAACCTATTAAACCTAAGTCACCAGTCAAGAACAAAGAGGGCAAACAAATCATCAAGATTCAAGAGCAGCAGAACAGGTGGGTAGAACAGTTAGAAGAGCATTTCAAAAGACTAGCTCTACTGAACCAATCAGTTATTCACGCAGCACGCACAGACTATTTATATAAATTGTACTCCACCAACAGTAGAAGATATCACGATGGCCATCAGATAGTTGTCCTCAAATGCCCTGGTACGGCTGAGAGTGGGAAGAGTTCGCTATTCCTTTCAAAATGCTCTCATATAGACACGCGTGTATAACGTCTTCCAGGGAATTTCAACTGACTACCTCCTCATAAAGGGGTGTTGTTTACGAAACTGAGACGTCTATACCGAATTGGTCGATATGAAGAATCCACATGAGGGGAGATGAGAAACCCTGATTCGAAACTAATGGTACAACTGGGCTCCAGGATCCTACGGGAACGAGTGACGTATGAATATAATTTTACTCTCAGAAAACCACCTGCTTCTTTTGGAGCGTTCGGACAGAATCTCAGCTCATTGTGTGTGCATTCTTAAATAATAAGTCAAGCAGATTAAGTGGTAAGGAAGCAGGATCGGACAACATACCAGCCGAAGCACAGAAGTAACTGTAAAGACGATTCATGCTGTCTTCAGAAAGATTTGGAGGGGGGAAGAACAAGTACCAACAGAATGAAAAGAAGGAAGACTCATCAAGATACTGAAAAAAGATCTTAGTAAGTGTGAGAACCACAAATGCATCATATTACTGTTATTACTAAGAGATGCTGGAGGTAGATTGATTACACATCATAGAAATTATCGAAATACATCACACAACATCGATTAACGTGAATTCTTCAGGAAAAATCGAAAACATGCATGCCAAAGAAAAAATTGCAGCATGAACTGGAGAAAAACACCGGAATAATGAACACCACCTGACCGTAACAGGAAAAAGGAGCCCAGGAGAAAGTTGTTTGATCTCTGACTAGTGGCCTATGCTTCGCGATGACTAGTAAGTGAAAACAAGTAATTCCGCACTTTGAGAATGAGTGAGCAACGCTGTTATTAGGAAACGGGTGCTAGGTAAGAATGGCAGATCAATAGATGAAGTAATGAAACTTCAATTGAGGTGGTTGGGACATGTGTTGCGTATGCCTAACCACCGACTGCCTCGACGAGCTTTGTTTCGTAGTGTAGCAGTAGGTTGGAAGAGAGTTAGGGGCAGCCAGACTAAAACATGGCAGAAATTCATGAAGTCATTGACGAGTGAACTTAGCCATGTCGGTAATTGTCGACTACCTGGTTGGGGTCCGCCAGATGATAATGATCGATGGTTAGAGACCTTGAATGACATGGCTCAGAATCGTTCGCAATGGCGCAGGTGCATTTATTCTTTGTGCTCTCTCAAATCCTAATCTTCTGGATTCGTCAGCGACTCTACCTTTGTCTTTCTAACCTTATCTCACTGAATCATACTTCTTGAATAACATCTTCTAATCCCAACCGCTCCGATTAGTTCTAATACCTTTACTACCTCTTCTACTATTGGATTTGAATTGACAATTACATCTCTGTGCTGATGTGGTATGGCAACATGAACTGATGTACTTACGTACGAAGTTCTTACGTTGCATCTGTCTGTCTGTGCCGACGACATAGTGCTACTTGGTGAAGACGCAAATGCATCCTTCTGACCACCTTAAGCAACAATGCAAGTATGTTCAAGATGCAGTTCTTCCCCTCGAAATGCAAAATTTTTTCTCAGGATTAGCTTGCATCAGCACCTGAGCTAGTGATAGGGAGTGAAGTATTTGAGCGTGTTGACCACTTCACTTATCTTAGGAGTCTCATCAGTGTTGATCGCCTGGTGACTGACGGAATCTCAGCATGGATACAGAAGGCTCGATTGGCTTTTGTCAACCTGAGTCATTTATGGAGTATGCGAGACATCCATTAGCTAACAAAAGGACGAGTTTACTGTACAGCAGTTCGCTCCATCCTACTAAATGGGTATAAAACATGGTCAGTCATAGTAGAAGATATTCGTAGGTTACTGGTTTTCGATGATAGGTTTCTCTGAAGCATTGCTCGTGCATCCTGAGACCACCGAGTAACCAATGATGTTGTTAGGAAACGAATACTAGGTAGGGGTGGCGAATCCGTAGATGAAACATTGAAACTTTATCGGTTGTGGTGGTTAGGAAATGTGTTACGTATGTCTGACCACCGACTGCCTCGTCAAGCAGTTTTTTGGTGTAGGAGTAGGTCGGAAGAAAACTAGGTGCGGCACAAATCCACGAAGTCACTGACAAATGGATTGAGCCATGTTGGTAAATGTAGGCTACCAGGTTGGGGTTCGCGAAACAATACTAACCGATTTGAATGACATGGCTCAAAATCGTTTGCAATGACGCAGGTGCATCTATTACTCGTGTTCTGTCAAATTTAATCTTTTGAATTTTCATGACCATTTTTTCCCTTTTTAAATTGATTTCACTGAATTATACTTCTCGAATCATATATTCGATCCCCAATCTTTTTAATAACCACTAATACTTCTACTACATATAGCACTACAGGATTTTGATTGACAATTCGGTCTCTCTATGCTAATGTGGTATGACAACTTGAACTGATGTATGTATGTACGAAGTTCTACGTTGGAGCTGACTGACTGACGGTAACATTCAATAATACCTAGGTTTTCAGATATCTACTCAAAGAGAGTAATGCTAAAGTAAATGACAAACTCACCCAATCCTGATTATCTTCTATCAGCTGAGCTAGCAAACGATGACAAGCAATAACCAATCTGTGGTTAGGATGCTGGCAAATCGAATAAATCTTCGGAAAACTGGGATTCGTCCAAACTAATGAACACGCAATTTTCTGGTTTTCTTTTATTAGAGCTGATAAATTAACTATGGCCTTAAACAGTCAATTTTGTAACTGGGAGGAATTTAATCTACCTGTTCTAATTGTTCAGCAGAGCTGCAGCTGTTATTTACGATGTCAAACATCTTGTTTAACTTTCCTGTAAGGCTGTCAGATTCCGCGACATACGAAGCAACTGCAGTTTCCAGTTTATGAGCTAGATTTTGAACTTGTTTATTCTTAGGGTCAACAAGAATAAGCCTTCTTGCAGTTTCTAGAGCTTCTTTTAACATTCCTTTACCTTCATAAGCTTGTGTACAACGATAGAGAGCCTTTGGATCACCAGGAGAGATAGTAAGAGCTAAACGTGACTCGTTGACTTTTGAAGGATAACAAACCTTCTAGGGAAGCCGTCAGAGCATCACTGAAATTCCCCAGGTTCAATAAGCATTGTGCCTTATTGCGTTGTAAAACCAATTTCATACTGCTGTCAGATCCACATAAACCAAGGCATTCGTCATATAAAATAATAGCTTCTTGATATAGCCCTTTTTTAAAAAGCTCATTAGCTTCCGTTTTTAGTTTGTTTGGGTCTTTCATGTCGGCCTTTGATCTAAAATGATAAGGTAATAAATTTAAAATCAACAAAACGTGAGCGAAACTACCGAAAATCTTAGCTGTACATATCTTACATGACAATGTAAGTCCATAATATGGGTGCACATGATACCAATTTTATCTCATAATCTGAGCATGATATCATACACAGGGTTTAAAACTTATCCAGGGTGGTTGATTTTTAGCCAACAACGGTATGTATGTAGAAAGGAAAACGAGGAAAGGTGCATGTAAATTGTAATCGAGTTTATCCACTAGTCACTAAATAGCTAGTAATAATTTTGTACACCTAGCCCTAAATTAAAACATTAGTTTTGTCATAAAAATAAATTTACCAGACTATATTTATACTACGAAACTCGTATCTAATATAAAGGTGAGATGGTGTTCTTGCCTTACAAACCCCTTAGAAGAAATAAGAATAGTATTGGAACGTTTGAGTAAAACTTATCTGGTTGGGCTGGAGGCACTGAACAAGCTGTGATATAATGAGACAGAGGAGAAGAAAACACCAATTTAGTACCCGAGATTACTTGCACAACGACTATGTATAGGACATTCAATACGGATTAGATATGAACAGGACTGAAAGTGACATTTTTGCTTACTGGAATATAGAAAACGTGGTGCTTAATGTGTACACCTACCGGTTTATCAAAGAAAAGTTGGATGGTACACTTCTACGATGACTTTAACCGCATAAAATTGTTACCGTTACAAGTTGTCTTTAGATGGCTCTGCAGATTGACAGAGGACGGATGGAAATGCAGTGCAGAAACACAAAAGTAGGCGAATAAAATATCATAAAACCAACTACATAAAAAAGCGTGTCAAATAGCTAAGCATGCAAGAGAAAAGAAAATTTAAGATGTAACAACTATCTAAAAAAGATTGGGTGTAAATTATCATTAGTCTGATCAAGCAAAAGATATATTAGAATATTTTGTCGGATATTAGCGTCATTCCTTGAAATGCGCAACAATGCAATGGATTACGTTTTTATTCTCCAGACCGCAGTAAATAATGATAAATTCTCACTATCTGAAAATAAGATTGTCCTCATATTATATTTTAGTTAAAAGGTATTTTATGAAACAAAAAACGCAAACTTAGAACTTGTTGAGCTTGTAATGACTGATAAAATCATTTGGCAAAAATCGGAACGTTCCAACTGCACCTACAAACTGCAATTACAGATAGGAATGTGTTAGTGTATTCAAATTTTTGTCATCTTTAAGGTCGAAGAATCCAATATCCAATATCTTTTTCACGAGCTAGTATAAACCACTTGATTTATCTGCTCTCGATTCTTGTCCTTTCAGTACGATTGCAGGTGTTCGGTAGTGGACTTGACAGTATACTTCCAAAATCCAACATCTTTTTTCATGCCCTAGTATAAACAGATTGATTCAGTTGTAGCAGCCTTGAGGTTGATTTTATAACAACTACTTGAAATCATTGTTATAATTCGTCGTAAACTTATAGATTTTGTACCGCCTTCTTCACGATATTCAGCCACTTGTTTCACGTTTTCAGAGTTGTGCAATATGAGCAGTCAAGCCACCCAAATGCACGGCCTATTTAGTAAGTTAGCTTTATTTAAGTCGATTTGCCTTTAGTGTATTGTATGAAGTTATTTTGGCCTTTTGTGGTTTCTGTAATCTTATAACATCAATATATATGGATGTTGATATGAGAACGGAATTGGCAGGTTATGAGCCAGCATAGGAATACTTACTGACAGTGATCATAAGAAGAAATAATTATGTTGTAGTGCCTCCACATAAACTTGAGTTCGCTCATATTTAATTTGATTAAGCCTTTTCGATTAACTTACGTAACCAAGCTATTTGTATAGCAACAACTCATATGTACACCACTGGTATTTTTTCGTCTTGTTTGTATGAGCTTGTACGACTGAGCATTACTTACGCCCACGCGCTTACTCATCCTATTCGTTTTAATGCTAACCTCTTAAATATTTCGATGATTCAGTATCCAATATCTTTTTCACGAACTAGCGTAAACCAATTGATTTCCTTGCGCCCGATTCTTGCTCTTTCGGTACGGTTCCAGGTGTTCGGTAATCTTCAACGGATGGAGGTCTAGCCACTCGACTGTCTGATTCTAGTCAGTCGGCAGTAGCTCGTGAGTTTTTATGTCCAATGATTTGAATGAATACGTTTGTTTCAGGGCAGTAGAGTTTCTGGATATCAGCGGCCATCACATTATCAAACCGGAGATCAGTTAGTTAAAATATGGAGAGTCATAAGGATAAAGTTCTAATGTTATTATGAATAAAATCTCTGAATGTAATATATGTAATATATGGATGAATGTAATTTGTCAGTTGGTAGTGAAGATTATGAGAGAGGACCATGGTATAAGCAAGGGAGAGGGAACGGAGATGAGAGGCGAGATAGATTAAGTAAGTGATCTGAGGAGATGGAAATGATAACAACTAGCAGGTCTCAAGATATGCATCAGGCACAGCTTATCAAAGAGGGAGATAATAGTTCGTATGTGAGTACGTGATTATTACATCTCTTCTTAAAGCAGTCCACTGAGGGGGTTGTGGTCACCTCGGCTAGGAGAGCATTCGAAGTTGCGACCACTCGCAATGAGAAAATGTGTGCATGAACCTGAGTATTAGCTCTTTGATGTGCAATCTTTCGAGCATTGTCTCTAGGGGAGTGGTGGTGATGCATCGGTAAGATGCTTACGTTCGGATGGTTTGGCGTGCTTAATATGTTGTAGGCAATAATCAGATCACCTCGGATTCTCCTGTAGCTCAGTGGAAATAATCCCAAGAACTGGAGTCTATCGTCGTAAGGTTTATTTTTAACCCTATAACCATTTTGGTTGCTCGTCTCTGCACTCGATCCAAGAGATTTATGTCTCTTTTAAGAAAAAGGGGTGTGATGACGTTGTGAACCTCCAGGCGTGGGCGGGCGTACGTCTTAAATAGGGTTAAAAATAATAGCGGGGTGATAGCACCAAGTTGTCTTCGCATAAAGTGAAGAGTCGCATTTGCCTTGGCTGCGTCCACTACATAGCTCGGACTCGTGTGGAGGCTTCCTGTGGTTATTAAACGGAGATCGCTCTCTGAGGACACACTATGGAGAGGATTTCCATTGAGGGTATAGATCGTTTGCATCGTGTGAGGCAGAACATGCATGACGTGGCACTTCGGTTGTTTGAGTTTTAAATCGTTTTTCACTGCCCATTTCTCTACAGGTGTAAGGTCCTTTTGAAGTTCAGTCGAATCCTCTTCGCTTCTAATGGACCTCCAGATCTTCATATCGTCTGCGTAGATCAATACCGTTGAGCTAACTAAGCCTAACAGGTCGTTAATAAATATCAGGAAGAGAAGTAGGCCTAAGATGGTCCCCTGTGAGTCTCCCGAGGTGGATACTCTCCAACTCGCGTGCACTCTGTTTACCTTGGTGCGAAATTCTCTATTCTCAAGGTAGTTTCTGAGCATAGATAGGGGTGGGTCAGTAAAGCCCATTTCCACAACCTTTTCGATTAGGCGTGCGTGGGGTACCGTGTCAAAGGCTTTTTCAAAGTCTAGAAATATCACGTGCACCGGTATTTTACGGTCCAAGCAGGATGTCCAACTGTCCCATGTGATGAGAAGATTAGATGCACACGACCTGACTTTCCGAAACTTGTGTTAAGCTTCATGGAGTATTGATTTCTTATCCATGTTCTCACGCATTTGTTCGTCCACCAGCCCTTCCAAAACCTTTGATAATATTGGTAGTAGTGCTACTGGCCTGTAACAGGCTGGGTCCCTCCTATCTCCTCCTTTGAAGATTGGAGAGAGAGTAGCTTGGTTCCATTCAGCTGGGAATTGGTGTGGCTCCAGTGAATGCCCGAACAGGTCACATATCGGTGAACAGAGGACTTCTGCACATTTTCCTTTGTATATATACGAACATTTTATTCTTATTTATTGGTTCACACATTCGCACATTAGCACAAACGCTCGCTAATGTGCCTGCCCGATCTTCTTGTAGTTTGTTGATCTGTTTGTGGTGTGCCAAAAATACACGTATTCAAAACTTCGAGTTCATCTTCAGATTTATAAACCGTCAGATGCCATTTAGTAGGGATTGTCTGGACGAGCTAATAACGGAGATTAAGAACACGTCGAAATCGGCCACCACAATGTAAATAAGGGCGAAACAGTACCGTCAGTGATCACGAGAGTAAGACAGTTCCTTCTTCTTCGGTGAACGTGGTTGTCTGATAGTTCGTAGACAGGTTTTTAAAAACGATTACCTGGTAATTCTAGTGCGTTTCTATGATTTCTTTGTCTATCCAAATATAAATGCTTCCGTGTGCCTACGTAGTATCTTTCTAACGAAAATAGGACTATTCTAAGAGGTCTACGTTATCTCGAGTGTTTCTAATAATGATCTCAAAGGAGCATATGTCTAAGCAGCTGGGTGAACGTTCACAGTTCCGTGAGGATAACGCAAAAATATTTGAGTCCTATGTACATTTTTGAATGTTGGGAGAGGTGGAAAAACAATTGTGAGTGTTTTCGGATGCCGATATCACCGAAATCCTTCTCGACTTGAATTTATTTGAATATTCTGTTAAAGAATAAAATTCTAGTAATTGGTCTGAACACAAAGCTAACTGACAAAGGTTTATTCGATTAGACCAAACTGCATTCTTCAGCACGGCGTATAAAACATGCTTAGATGACTTGTAGTAAGTTACATCAAAACATAAATAACACTTTGTTTGATCCGTTCTAATTTTGGAAGTTATATAATAATAATAATTTATTATCAAATAATAACATGTTACAAGAGGCATTCCATTTTACAGGCAAGATTAAAAGGTTGAAATCGCTAAAATTTTCTGCAAAAGGAATGTTGAGTTGGATAAATATTTCAAAATATACACTGGCTTTTTATAGAGGGCCATTATTTTTCACATAAAATTGTAGATAATGTTTCAGTCTCTGAAATGTACAATACGATAGTTTGCTGAAGTTACCATGGTTGCGTTGCGACGAATCACTGACGGATGAAAAGCAACACAAGGTGAATCCATGTCTGCATATATTAAGAAGTGATACGGTAAATGTGGGAAAATCTTCTTGTTGATATCCGCCAGAAAATAAACTTACAGGCTCCAACGTAGAGTAAATCCGTTTCCGGCAATCATCCATAAGAATATTTAAGGAGTGTGATGAGATGCTGAAAAAGGGAAATGAAGAGAAAGGAGCGAGGAGCTAGACAGAAAATATTCTAGTTTAAATCTGAGTCATGATTCAACAGATTATTGTTCCGATAAGGCAAACAAATGATTATGTAGGTTAATGAAGACAATCACTAGTAAGATAACGAATGAGGAAAAAGTTTTGTGAATGGAGGAAATTCAAGAAAGCTAAATTGCTAGAAGTTACGTTGATTTACAGATTATGATAATGAAGGCACAGCGATTTTATGCTCTGCTGACATTTCATTAAACGCTCATTTTATTAATGCAGTTGCTCAAGGAGTCAGTATAACTGCTGAGATCTGCTTGTAATAGGATTTCTTGGTAGAAATTGAAACAAGTTCAGAGTTGCAAACGTTAGTAGTTGACGTTGTTTACTTGGTATAGTAACATCAATATCACTGTTCATTTACACACTGTTATATCGTCAGGAGCCGTAAGCAAACAAAATATTCTGCTGCACAGACATGGGTGGATTGAGGTTATCGCCACACTATCATAAATTCTGGTCAGATACTTCACTCTCCCTCCTCATACTATGTTAGGATCTCTTATGTTGTAATTAATATTTTTTATCTAAGCACTACTTTTTGTACACCTTGTTGCAATGAACTTTCTCTACTACTACACGTTACAAGCAGACCAGACGACTATAGCTTCTGCATAATGGATTATATATTCACTTAGCCTATCACACTGGTTGCTAATGGCATAAATTGTAAGATATGGGTCAGTTAATACGTAGTTTGGAGATAGGAAGTATAGGCAGATGATAAAATACAATGAAATAGCGGTAAAATAGTTCATGATTAGGAGGATAAATATGTAAGGAAATAGGTTGTTTGGATGTTAATGAACTGGAGAAGTAAAAACCCAATAAACTTTTAATCGGTGAACAAAAAGGAACTCAGTATGTTATAGGAAATTATGAGTTCCTTGTAATCGATAGTAGTTGAGCAGAAATTACAGGGTTTTCAGTTTATCTGTCTACGAGAAACAACAGCTAAAATTTCTGCGAAATATAAGATAATGATGCGAATTCAAATTCTAAGAAAACTCAGAATGTTACGGGTACCATCTCATAGGCGTGACCTACTAATGTTAGTAGCAGTATGGGGATTAGTCTGTAGTGGAATACTTTTATGAAGAGAACACGATTGGTGAAACGGAAACATTTATTATTGTAACCAGTTGTGTCAATGATTATTTTGTTGTGCTCTTTTGTTTAACCGTACTAAAAACCATAATTGCCCTCATCACATGTCACTGACGTTGCTCGGTTGCCTCGGTGTTTTGTCTACGGCATTTATTGTGATCTTGATAGTTTCGTCAGTAACTATACCTGACCAGCAAACATTGATGGTATGGGCGATAACTTCAAACAACCCATGTTTGTGGGGCAGAACATTTTGTTTGCTTTCGGCTCTTTAGATTGATGAGACGACTAATCAGTAACACTGAGGTTGCTCTTATACGCTTGCTACTTCTGTGGTTCATGTTTCCAAAACTATGCTGAGGTCGCTATTCTGTCGAGACACCTGCAACATTCTTACTCAGGCGCTTACAGTATGACTTAGAGGTTGGCATTCAATAATAAAGAAATAAAACAGTTAGACAGTGCGAGATTTTATTCGTCAAATATTTATTTTTACAAACTCTACTCTTTTAACTAGAATTTCGATTTCAACGTACATAAATCCAGCTTCTTACTTCGACTTCTCTTCTATCCACCTGACACTGCACAACTCTCCCTTCTTTTTGCTGTACTCCTTTATCTGTGCGTTATATTCTTATATTCCCATAATTTACTTTAATTTAAGTGGTCAGTATGAATGTTATCTTGACTTACTACTGTATTGACTACTTTAACATGACAGGTTAAGTAGTGCTTTGGTTATATATATACACTTGCCACACTGCTGCCTTTTCCTCTCTCTCTTCTCCTTTTCAGAACCCCATTCACGGTGGGAAATCCTTGGCAACTCTAGGGAACATGCACCCAATGTACATGACTGTCTGGATCACACCTCGTATCAAGCGCGTTCCATATGACCTTTCCCAACAAATTCACTATTGATCTCGGCCAATCGCCAATAGAACCTATTGTGCACCTTCCTCATTTGTACTCTAATATTGAAAATGTGGCTGTATAATACTGTTTCTGTCAGTGATATGGTGTAAATATGCAATCAGAAACTGTCTCTTATACTTAATTTAACTGCTATAACTTTTACAGTAATTGTAAAAGCATTTGTGACAATTTAATCTAGCCTGTAAACTGGCGTGACTCTTGTAACTTAGTTATTTGAGAATAAATTATTATTATTATTATTATTACCTGGACCTCGGGCCACAGCTGGTCTTCTGATTTTTGACTGTAACGGGATTTGACTTGGTTATCTCTCAATAAGCGGTTCCAATACGCTATAAGTATCAGTTCTTAATACCTGTATGAATGGTAATGGGGCTGCAATATTTTCATGGTCTGTTATTAAGTACTAAGGTCAAACTAAATATTTGGTGGAGCATCAAAGAGTACCTCGGGATGTGGTGCGAGTCCTGGAAATAGTTGTTAAATCTCATCAGGGTCTACCAACAGAATTACTAGTTGATTGAAACTGGTGATTGTGTCACAGATACTGATACTAATTGATAATCTTTATCGTGTTACAAAGAACTTACAACACAATAACAATTTGTGTTCTGCCTGTAAATTGGCATCCTACCTGTAACATGTAGTTATCTTAGAATAACTTATAATAATAAATATAATTATAGTGTATATGAGTTATTACTAAGTCTGTAAGCATTGTTGTGTTTCATAATTGGTAGGGATTTTACAAACGAAAGGCCATATATTATTTTATAGAGGAGTATTAGGTTTTTTTCAACCGAAGGCGCTGTAGAGTTTGCGTCTTTCAGTGTAGTCAAGGTTATGGTTCCATCGTAGAAGTCACCGTGTGTAGCTCCTTTGGAAATTTTCCACTCTTAACTTGTCTGTGATATTCAGGTTTGAAAAGTTCTCAGCTTTAGAGATAATATAATAGGCATATTCTTCAAATTTTAGGCTTCCAGCATATTAAATACCTAGATCATATGCTAATATGCGAATCTGAACACAACATTTTTGGAAGCAAAGCAGCATTTTAAAGCGATCCTTACTAAAGTTCATGATGCTAAATTTGTTGTGGTTAAAAGGCAGCTGTCGTTTTTCGCGCCAGGTAGATACTTTTTCAGATCACCCTGAATTTTTGGCTATATTTTCGTTCAGATCTTCAGGTTAAGAGCTGTTTACTATTTTAAAATCACTCTCATATAAGTATGTTCCTTCAGATTTTATAGTTTTATATCTATCTTTCTGTGCGTAAGGAAGAAGAGTGGAATTAACATACTTCCCTGTATAACTCCACTGGCTTTTGGATGTGGTGATAAAAGGCAATCGTCGTATTTCACCATTTATCGGCGTCCATTTAAGAATGAAACAAATCAGAAATATGGCGGGTTACAGATTCTGAATAACTTTTATTTGAGGATAAACCTTTCGTGTTTCAGTTAATGTTATGATCTTTAGATCCATCTACGAACTCACATATTCCTGATGTCTAACATCGCGTACCTTAATACTAGTTCATTGCTTTAGAGGCACTTAATAGTTTGTCTCATGATCGGGTGCGCCTCTGCAGCAGCAGCCGTTGTAGGATTTTCAAAGAAGTTGTTCAAACTGAGTTAACCTGTTCTTTGGGAACTGGCCTCTGCAGCTTTTTTGCCTGTGCTGTGCATTCAGTTGGCGTGACCATTTTTTTCGTGTCTTGTGCCTTCAGTTGTTGATGGAGGTCAACTGTCATCAGAGTGTGTTTATTTTAGTCTCCCTGTTGTTGTCTAACAGATCTAAGTCGGCTCTACCAACATCCGATGTGACTAAAGAGATAGTTCGTCCTGCTGTCATGGTGGCATAAAGGCCAATGCTGTAAGAGCCATCTCCATTGTCTACGTAATATACAAGAGCCGCATCCAAACTACTACTAACCAGCTCTTGCACGCCATGAGCTACCATGCTGGCTGGCGCTCGGGTGCCTTTCGATATTCTGTCAGCTGCTCGCACTGACAACATTTTGTCGAGCCTGAGCAGGATTGGGGAGGATAGTTTAACCGTAAGTCTCTGGAATGTTTTAAGGATTTCTTCGACAGCTTTTGCCGAGTTTAAGGTTACCCTAAACGGAGTAAGTATGTCCTTAGAGACGTTCTGAAACTTGAAAATATGGTCTAGTTTGAACATGGTGTAACGGATTTTTACTCTTGCAGTGTAGAATCTTTTTTAAATGTTGTTTTTTGGAAAATCCCTCCATGTATATATATTTGTGTTATGATATGACTGACTCTTTCTGTTGACATTTTGGTACTCCATTTGATTCCATTTTGAGATTTTATCATTGTATATTGTTATTATTTCTATATCTTGTACTTATATTGAAGTTTTTATGTTTGCTTCTGAACTGTACATATGTTGTTTAAATTTGATATTTAATATGGCTAAAGCCATATTTGGATTTGATACCGTAGCAATTCCGACTGGAAGCACTTATTCTTCCATAAACGGATACTCACCAGAAATTCCGTCTATATGCAGTTCGCCTTTAGCTCGCCAGGTGCAGGTTCATACGCGTCTCACCCAGTCCGGGACCAAAAACGATAATTCTGGGAAAAAACGGTTCTATTTTAATTATGAAAGTGCAATACAGTCAATTAACAAAAACAATATTACACCTCCGATTTTCCAATTACCACAGTGGGTTCCGTTTATGGAAGAATAAGTGCTTCCAGTCGGAATTGCTACGGTATCAAATCCAAATACGGCTTTAGCCATATTAAATATCAAATTTAAACAACATATGTACAGTTCAGAAGCAAACATAAAAACTTCAATATAAGTACAAGATATAGAAATAATAACAATATACAATGATAAAATCTCAAAATGGAATCAAATGGAGTACCAAAATGTCAACAGAAAGAGTCAGTCATATCATAACACAAATATATATACATGGAGGGATTTTCCAAAAACGAAACCTTCAAAATAGATTCTACACAGGGTACTGCTAATTCCAGTAATTGCGCAGTACTTGTCGCACTCTTCATTATCGAGGGCAGCTCTTCTTTCCAGTAAGCTACCCTCCGACATTGATACGTTAAATAAAAATAGTGGATTTTGGCCATCATCCTCGTCCATGATTCTAAGCATTTTGCGTCCTGCAGTGTTTCCATTCCCCCTAATTACACTCACCCACTGCTCCAAACTGTTAACAGATACTTAGGAGTTTGCAACAACCCGCAGGTTCGTCAATGTATTGGTTCTGTTTACGGCTACATTTGTCGTCCGTTTGTCGGTTTTGAGCTGGATGAATTCGGTTTACCTGTGAGGATTTGTGGGTTCATTTTCGGTGGAGTCTGTGATTTTTCGAATGCTACTTTGTCTCAGTAATTCAACACTGTGGACAAATATACTCAGCACTTACGAATGGTACTGTCAAGATAGTGGTATCACAGTGGCAATGCATCCATGCACAGCAGAAATTTTATTCGAATGCAGAGTCGCCGGTTTTGACTGGCATAAAGCAGGCAATACAGATATTCTTACGTGCCATCCAAAAGGTAGGTTTTGTCTATTGAGTTTAAGGATGCCTAATCAGCCTGTTCTTGCTTCTCCCACTGGTCTTACTAGGAATAGGAATCTGAAGATCGTAGTCTTGGTTTCTTTGTAGACAACATGGTGTAAGTGGTTCGGTCGAGTGATCCGAATAATGAATACTACCCCAAGGTTCAATATCGAGTGACGCTTTGAAGTGTTTAAAAACTGTTTCGCTGGAAATCGGGATTTTCGACTCACCACTAACTTCGGTATTCATACCTCTACTATTTATCCTAGCTGCAATAGTGTAATAAGTCGTGGAAACGCTATTGCTGAACATGATGCCCAATAGATTTAAAGACGGAAAACGAGATTTTTGGAGGAGGAAAATACACGAGATAGGAGTTTGGGATAGAGGAAAATAATATTGTTAAGCATAACTACGAAAGAATAGAATCTGAAAGTCACCCGAAATTGCAACTTTACCTTAGACCGTTCTAGTAAGCTACTTAGCGTGAATCAAGTAATTTTTTCACAAGTCCTGTGATTGTGGGTGAATTAAAGTGTGTGTGCTGACAGTGCAACTAGGGAGAGAACAGTTGATTGAGACAGGTAGACCTTCTGCATATTGGTTCTCACTTCGAATTATTCCGTTTGTTCGAATTGTTACTCAGACTGGCTATCAATGAATAAACGCAAAGTTTATATCTTCAGGAATGAATAAATGTCCCAATCTGGTGTCGAAAACTGGATTGTTCCCTGTCATATGACAACCTCTAATTCACGCTGTAAGATCTTGAGTAAGCATTTGCCCCAATCAGGAATACACCCTGCGTAATCTACTACAACCTTTCCAGTGAGTATTTTCTAGATGGGACTTGAAGAATATGTACTCACATGTGGATTATAATTTTCAACTTGGGCCATCTGTGGTTTGTGGATATCTTCATGTTTACCTTCAGTAATCATCGACACTGATCAACAAATTATTCTTGTCTCGCTTAATAGCTGTTTGTACACAGACTGTCTACCAATGAACGGGGGCAAAGTTTGTATCTTCTGGTATCAATAAATGTCCATATCTGGTGTTCAAAAGTGGACCGTTTCCTGAAAATGTATGTAGGTCAACGAAGACACTTCGATTTCAAAGCTTGAGCTCTATTCATTACCATTTTCAATATCAAATAGCAAGCCATCAACTACTGCTTTACATCTGAAAAAGCTCAGAAACCTATTGGTTTTCCTCTTGTTTGTCACCAAAACATCCGATACTTTTAAGGACAATCCATCTATAGATCTGAACAGACATGTTACAACTCCCACTAGTTAGTTCCAAAGACGGCTTGGCGCAGCCTTTAGAAAATCTGCGAAGACTAAAAATGTGTGCAGCGTCACTAAATGGTCTAGGGATGGAAAGTTCTTAAACCTGGATTATTTGTTAACAAGTAATCATTTCCCAGTCGATAATATTCTCGTCTATACAGCAGTAGGAAGTAACGACCGTGGCAAAGTCTTGTTCAACATGGTCATAAACGAAACACCGAAGCTGGACAAAAACGAGCCTTATCTTTGTTGCAGTCGGCCAAATTTAACGCTTATGAGAGAGAGTCTTCTGTATGCCCCACGGCCACGTGAATGGTGGAGGCTAACACTGGATGAACACTTGCAAACAGTGAGATACGTACACAAGAACGCTGTCCTAAAAAACATACTGCAGGATCACCACATATCGGGAAAGAGGAGAACTTGGGTTGGGCGAGGCCGCATACCCCTAAAACAGGTGAAAATGAGGGCGTGATATAGGTGGAAGTTCTCTTTGGAGGATTTCAACCATAGTTTTTACTTACGAATACACTATCAAAGTTCGAAATGATAGGAGACGCTTTCAGATAAAGCTAGCTGCCAAAGTACAGGCAAACTACAAGGATGTTTCGGTTCATGACAAGAAGAAAACCTACAAACTATGATGTCTGTGCAGTCAGGGATGCAAGTGGCTAAGATCTTACCAACCTAGAGATAGCTGAGATGTTCAACAGCGCCGATCAGGTAAACCAAGTAACTACACTTTCAGAGCGCTACCCGAACCTAGTTCCAATTGACACCATAGTGAAGTTCCGACTTACTCCTGACTTAGTACTAAGGAAACTGAAATCCTTTCACCCAGGAAGGTCACCAGGATGTGACGTTTTTCGCCCCATAGTCTTGAAACAGTGTGCTGAGGCCCTCAGTTCAACGATAAGTCATCTTTTCCGACTCACTGGAGTCACACCAAACCCTAGATGAATGGAAACATGCTACTCCTTCTCCAATCTTCAAAGAAGATGAGAAGGACCCAGTCTGTTTAAAAATTAGTCGCATTGCTACTAATCCTAATGAAGGTCATAGAAGGGCTGGTGAAAGAACAAATGAGGGAGTATATAGATAAGAATAAAACACGGGTTTCGGAAGGGTAGGCCATGCGCATCCAAGCTTCTCATCGCATGGGACATCTGGGCAACTTTCTTGGATAGAAAATACCAGTTCACCTAATATTTCTTGACTTTGCAAAAGCCTTCGACAGTACTGAATGCACTTCTAGTTGAGAAAGTTGCGGAAACGGGTTTCACTGACCCACTCCTATCTTGGCTCAGAAATTATTCCAAGAAAGGAACATTTTTTACCAAGGTAAAAAGAATGCAGGTGAATTGGCCAGTCTCAACGTCAGGAGCTTCACAGGGGAACATCCTAGGACCACTTTACGATATTTTGGACAAAGTTAGCTCGCCGGCATTGATCTACGCAGACGATGCAAAAATCTAGAGGTATGTAAGAAGCGAAAAGGGCATCCAGATGAGAGAACGAAACACCACCACAGAACTTCAAAGATATTTTACATCTATTGAGGAATGGGCAGTGATGAACGGTTGTAAACTAAACCAGTGGCACAAACGACTTATGTCCTCAGCAGAAGTCTGTTCCCCAATGTCTCCCTAGAGCAAGATGTCGGTTTTATAGCCACTGTAATCCTCAACACCAGTTTGGACTATATTTGGAACGTAGCCAATGCTAATGCAACTATTCACCTTATGCAAAGACGAATTGGTGCTCTCACCTCAGAATTATTCTTAACGCTGTTTAAGACATGCACACCCACACCTTGACTTTCACAACGTCGTCACACCCCCTCTTCTTAAAAGAGACATAAATCTCTTGGATTGAGTGGAAAGACGGACAACGAATTCAGTGGTGGGGTTGAAGAATAAAACTTACGAAGATAGACTCCAGCACTTCTGATTAGTCTCCTTTAGTTACAGGAGAATCAGAAGTGATCTGATTATGAAGTACAGATCATTCCAACGTGAGCATCTTACCGATGCATCACCGCCACTCCCTTCGAGGAAATCCTCGAAAAATTGCGCATCAAAGAGAGATTACTCAGGTTCATGAACACGTTTTCTCATTAAGAGTCGTTGTAACTTGAAAAGCTCTCCTAGCCCAGGTGACCTCAGCCCCCTCCGTAGACAGCTTTAAGAAGAGACTTAATAAACACCTACTCATACGGATTATAATCTCCCTCTTGGACTAGCTGTGCCTGATGCATGTCCTGAGACTTGCTAGTTGTCATTATTGCCATCTCAGATAACTACCTTAATCTGTTTTGCTTATTATCTCCGTTTTCTGTCCGTTACGCTCCGGTCCTCTGGCACAATCTTCCGGTGTCCGCAAACCCTACTGCTTGAAACAAACACATTCATTCAAATCACGGATGTACAAACTCCCAAACAACATCCAAATGACTAGATTTACTGCCTTTGAGTTGCAAGACCACCATCCATTGTACAACAGCAAATACCTTGAACCGTACTGAGAGCTCAGGAATAGAGCTCAAAGAAATCTTTTGGTTCATACTACTCGTGAAAAATTGGATATTGGACTTTATGTTTTTACTATATTGTCGCGCAATCACAATGTTAGGTTACTAACTTTTGGTTTTAGTGATTACATTCCCTCGAGCTCACGTTTGTTGTTCTGATTGTTGTCGTTTGTTCTTACCAGTTAATGTAAGTTCATTCTGAAGATACATTGAGTCATGCACTCAATTTTTCTCACTGTTTCCCATATTTTCCTACACTCGATAGTTAAGTTCTCCCAGTTCACTAGGTACTTTTTAAGCTAGTCAACCCTGCTGAACATTGGACACAACACGTTACCCCACAGTGTGTGTTTTCGCAAGATCTTCTCAATGTTATCTTTATTTTTAGTTATAGTCTCACTACTACGTAATAACTATGGTAATTAATATAAATGTGAGAATACTTAATACTGGGTGCTCACTTTGATCCCTTACTGTTCTTTTTGTACTCAAATCTTCTTGCAACATAAGTGTATGGATAAGTTCTATATCACTTCGAATAGTGTAATTAGTCTTCGTTGTGACTGCATCTAATGACGGATGAACATTCGTTCTACAAACGGTAGAAACAGCCCAGTAATGTGGCCTTATAGGCAATAAGCGAAGAATCAATGTCTTCAGTCTTGCCAAATGGTAAATGTTTGATTATCTTAGGTATATCAGGTATTAGTCTGTTTCCACACTCTTTAATCACGGGCTCCCGAAAACCACCGTATGACCTTAGTATCTTTGATTTTAATCACCAGTAATTGGATCATCATCGTTCTGGTAATCTCATCTACATTTCCGTCCTCTTCTGGACAGATGAAGACAAAAAGCCAAAAATCTATCTTGATCCATTGCTAATTATTTTTGTATTTGTGACCTCTGGAATAAGTTGGTTAGATGCACTTGTCACTGATATGCTATGCCAATCGGACAGGCCAAACAATAAATGAGATGCTGACGGGTGTGCACTTGGTCACAATTTAACCCGTTTCTTGAAACACATGTATAAACTGTTAAAAAGCTGGCTTCGTTTTCTGAAGAAGATTGATAAATACCTTTAAATGAGCTATCCCTATATTTTCGATTCGCTCATCCAGTGAAAGCCTACTACTTGCTTTTCTGATCTAGATAACTGACTGTGGCACTCATACTGAAAGCGTATACGTTAGCCAGCAGCAAATTGGAACCACCGCAACACAACAATCACATCTGTTTGTAGGTCCTACGAGTTGGCTATTCCGTGAGAAAACCTGTGTATTACTTGATCAACGATTGTGGTCAGTTTGATAAAATCACGCCAAACTTTCGGATTACTATCCAAATCAATTCAACCCGCATTACTGCTCCATACCCCGAATAGCTTTCAAATGTAATCCCTTTAAGTAAAGACGTGCAGTTTTTCGTTTTCGACTCGTTGAAAGGTTGAATCCGCTCGCTGATCAGAGTGATTGTTGATTAGGTTACTATCTCCATCTTTTCTCCCTTCATATTATTACTATTGTTCTCGTCATTATTATTACTACTTAAAAACAAACATTGGTACAAATGGGCACCTACACATTCATGCATCACACAAATTATTGAATTTGCGAGCGAGCTGGGATTCTCTTCAGAAGCCCAGACCGAGGCAGGTGGTTTTATAAAGGGGTCACGACCTGAGCCTTTGACCTAAAAGTCTAATCCACAAGTCAGTGGAGTAACTCAAGGAGGCGCACAGTCCCACGGTATTCCATCACCAGCAATAGGTCTAAACGTCATTTGTTCCATTAGGACCTTGGAGCTCATGTCCACTATTGGTTTTGAATCAGGGTTTTCCAACTCTTTCAGTTAGATCCTGCATACCTATCAACCCGGTCTAGGTATGCTTACTTTTCAACACCTCAATTTTGTAAATGATACCCGTATCACGAGACAGCAGAGTAGGACTTCCGTGGTAGCGGATATATACTCATGACCGTATGCGAGCATTTCAAGAGAGCGGACTCTTACTATTGGCCGTACCAGAGCATTTGTGGCGATACTTTGCCACATCTAATTCGTATTCACTCACTATCCTGTTCAAAATGAGTTTCTGAAGATTTATTAATTCATCGGAGGTCGTCATTTACCGGCTTCTCTTGGCTGTTATTTCTAGGCTTCTAATGGATATGCCACTCACAAAGACACCTAAGAGCATCCCGTAGGAAACGCTGGACCTAAGTTTTGTGCAGGGTATCACTTCTCAGCAAGGTCCACCTGCAGTATTGAGGGTACTGATTATCCATTCGGTTTGGACGCAAGAATCCCAGTTCCCGGGGTTATATGCTGGCTCTGAAGTCGCGTAACATCAAAACATTGTGCTATGATGTTCAACCAATCAAACTGGAAACCGCGGGACCAAACGAATATATAACTAGCTGGTACCGAGTGATCAGTCAGATTAACGTGGAGAATTTATCTGAATCAGATAAATGATGTTTCTGCAATCTGGTGTTTAAAAACATTTGCGTATGGTAGTTAGTTGCTTCTGTTAATGAAACTTTAGTTCAAACCTGTTCCGGTAGGGAGATTTCGTAGGGTTTTATCTTCTCAAAAAATTTTCATATCATATGCTTATTTATTTAGTTAAGAATGTATTGGCACAAGTAGGCACCGAAATGTATGTGAGCCACACAATAAAAATAAGGCTGTGAAGAGACAAAGAACGGTGAGTACAATAAAAATGGATAGAAATTAGTGTAAGGATGCAATAATAGTTGGAGAAACAGCTCATTCAGGAGAATACAATTAGGAGGATCCTTTCAGCCAAAGCTCCTCTTGCTTATGTGAAAAAATAAAAGGTAGTCACAGCGAGACTGCCACTGACTTTTATTCTGAGCTATGTCTGATAACTTCTCAAGCCATTGAGTTCTACCATCTCCAAGACCCCGACCAGGAAGTCGTAAAGGACTAATTGACGCCAATCCAAAACAGCTTTCCTACCGTAACATGTTATATACTAAATACGTCCCGTTTTTCCAGCCAGCTTTAGCAAACAATACCATATTTTAGCACGTAAATGTACATTTAATCAATAAATTGTGTTAATACCGAAAACTGGAGTGCTCTTTAACGATAAAATTAGTTATAAGGTGTAGAAAGGATTCGATTCTGACCGATTTGGTCTCGTGTGCTTTTACGGGTATGAGGGAGGATGTCACTTACCGGCTGCCCACACCATGGAAGTGCTCTGATTGTCAGAAGGGGCCTCATAACCTCCGAAGGAACTCGGCTTTCGTCATGAGACGTCATAACTCTTCTAAATGAAGACCTCCTAGCTCCCACACAGAGTTTAAATGCTGTAAATCATTTTCTCTTGTTAGCGTTTTTTAGTGAGTTACTTTTCTACGGGATGGAGTTGCCAACCCCAAGTCCAACCCCCATCCTTTATCCGGGCTTGGGACCGGCAGTAGCCCTGGAGGGTTTACAGGCGGAGACCCTAAATGAAATGGCTCAAAACCGTTTACAGTGGCGCTACTGCATTAATTCTTTGTGCTCCCTCAAATCCTGACGTACGGAGTTCCTCATCACCGTTATCTTTTTCTTTTTAAGTTTTACTATATTCTGCTCCTTGAATAGTATCGTCGAACCTAAAATTTCCGATTACTGCTAATACTACTACTACATGTACTACTATTGCATTTTAAGTGACGATTGTGTCTCTGTGCTGACGTGGTATGGGAACCTGAAGTAATGCACGAACGTAAGAAGTTCTACGTTGTAACTGACTGACTGAGAGTTTACTTAGTGGTCTACTCTGGCTGAAATACTAGCTTGTTAAAATTGCATATTGTTGTTCTACGTTTGTTCTAATTTTTATGTAAAAATTATTTAAAGGCTTATTTACTTTATCCACTCATTGAACAGTAATACTGAATTGTCTCTTTCGTTATGATAAAACTATAACTAATCGTTTGATTTCATTCATATTACTAGGGAGACTAACCCGTGAACTTCCGTTTTGTTAACATATCCTAATCTATTGTAATACTAATTAAATTTCAGGTTACTTGCATTCTCACCTCAAAACTTTGAGTGTACTTTTAATTTTACCTGTTTCAGGGAAACCAATAATGGGGAAATCTTCACGTGATAAGCGCGACATTTACTATAGATTAGCTAAAGAAGAAGGTTGGAGAGCACGTAGTGCCTATAAGCTCCTACAAATTGATGATGAGTATGGAATTTTATCCTCTCCTGGTAAGTATTTTATGTGCTAACCGTGTAGGTGAGTTAAAATATGTCACTCCAGTTATACTAGGTTCTCTTTTTCAAAAACAGTTCCCTTTTAATTGTTGAACAGTCAATCAAGTCACAAAAGTGTTTTGATAGTCCTTATGCACAAAGTATAAATGTCAGTAATGCTTACCTGTAAACCTAATTAAACAACCAAAGAGATCACTTTTAGCTGGTTCTCGCACGACTTTTATGAATATTTGTTGTCATTTTTGTAAGTTTCAAAATATGCTATAAGAACCAAAAATCCTTAGTGTTAAGATAATGCGCACATTTCATTAGCAACATATTGTAACTTTACCGCTTTTCTGGTTAGGAACTCTCACCATAGTTTAAATACAGTCAGCGATATGAATTTGTTCTTGAACCTAAATTTCACTCCCCTTCTTTAGGCCACTGCGAAGAAATTGTCTGCTAGCAAAATAAACAAAGCACGATCTGGACAATATAACTCGATTGTTTTGTCATACTAAGCAAACTTGATAACCGCTACAAAGTAGTAGCCACAAAGTCTAATCATTGATGGTTATGTAAACTGATAAAGCGAAGATAGAAATATTCAAAATGATTTACATATAGTAAGTATGAGACTGGTTCTCCTGGATATTTCTGAACTGTCCAGAAGGTTCGTCAGCTGAATGTAACAGGTTATTAATGGTGATGTCATACACATTCTAATTCACAAGTTTTCTCTGTAGTTAATGATTAGTGAAATAAGGTTTCCGTTGAAAAACATTTTCCAACGCTTGTTATCGTAACATTTGACTAACCAGAACATAGTCAACTTTAATACAGTAGTCTAATAACAATCTAAGAGCTTACAATGTTATAAATGGAAATGCATCACTGCTAGAAAAGCATTGATAGTTAATTTAAGGGGAATAATCAAATACTTCCAATGAATGCTCTACATCATGGTAATTTCAGATAGTCTTGATGGCAAGAGCTGAAGAATACGATGTACTTAACTGAGATTTTTTTAATCGATAAACAATACCTGATTGATGAAAATCATTAGAATAAAGATCAGATACTCTGTAGTTAGTGAATGTCAACAATTTTAAATAGATTGGTTTGCAAATCAGAAATTGTTTCTAGTTAAAGATCAGAGCTTCAATTATCACTGATTTTGCATTCTTTATTTTTCAGAAAATACTTCTTTAGAACGAGTGGTTGACTTATGTGCTGCACCTGGTAGCTGGTCACAAGTATTATCAAAGCGTTTATGGGAGTCGAAAACTCCGGAGGAACAAAAATCTGTACTAGATACATTTCGAAATTTCATTATTGATCTTTCTTAATGAAGGTGAAAATTGTTGCCGTGGATCTACAAGCTATGGCTCCAATACCGGGAGTCATTCAAATTCAAGGTGATATTACTAGTCAGAATACTGCTCAACGGATCATCAAACATTTTGATGGTAAATTAGCCCAACTTGTTGTTTGTGATGGTGCTCCAGATGGTTAGTTTGAGCTTTTCATGTTGATAGCTTTCTATCTGTAAATACATTATGTACTTTTTGACTTTTTTCCCTTTAATGATATGATATTATTTCTGCAACTATTTATTAGTTTTATTTTTTTGAGTCATATACTTTAATCTGAAAATCTTAACTCCACATATTAGCGATATTTCCAACATTTTTCTTATTGTTTTGTAGTAACAGGTCTGCATGATTTGGATGAATATGTTCAGTCACATCTTATCTTAGCTGCTCTGACTATCTGTTCAAGAGTTCTTGAACTAGGTGGTACATTTGTAGCTAAGGTTTTTCGTGGACGAGATTCTGGTTTACTAGGTTCTCAACTTCAATGTTTATTTTCGGGTCAAGTTAGTTTTGCAAAACCAAGAGCTAGTCGAAACTCGAGTTTAGAGTCGTTTGTTGTGTGTCGTGGATTTATGGGTCCTCGTTTACGGACAGATTTGAAACCATCCACACCTGGAAACAATTCAGACGATGATAATTTATTATTACTATGGTACGACAAGGATAACTTTGAAGAGGTATGTTGGCTTGTAATGTCTTCAATATACAGTTTATTATGAAAAAATGCTAAGAAAAAATTTCATTTTCAAGTTTTGTATAGAATTATGAAACCTTACTCTAACCAACTTTTGTCCCGACTAACAGTTTGTATAATTTCAAACTCGTATTATTTTTTGTATTTGTTTTCGATTGATTTCTCTAATGAATGTAAGTGCATTCTATCTGATTACTATGTCGTTGGTTCGCCTTTTCTCTCTTCCCTTCCTCCAGATAATCTCACAATCCCCCTCAGCACACACGATACCTTCCGGCTAAACGCAAGCTTACCAATGGCAAAAGTCACGATTGTGTGTATGCGTATGCTACTGCACCTGTGTCTTTCTACTTGTAACTCTATAATGCTTATAAAGACTGAGTTAGTTTGTTCAATCTCACAGCTTCCCATATCCCATATCTTTTTTATGAGCTGGTGCAAACTGACTGATTTTTTTACGCTCGACTCTTGTTCTTTCGGTACGGTTCCTAGTATCTGACGATGTCCAATGAATGATAGCCTAGCCGCTTGACTGCACTAATTCTAGTCATTTGGGATTTTTCATCAACAAATGCTCAGCTTTTGCTGCCAATATATCACATGATAGCATTAAAAGTAAAGATATTGATCCAGTATCTCTTGTTAAATATGATAAGCCAACAATACATTGCCGTGGCTAAACTTCACACATCTCATCATCTGTCTGTATGAAAGAATTTCTAAAATGAATTATCCTAACTTATTTTGTATCTAATTTTTTATTAGGACATTCAAATAAAACAAAGCGTTTGTGTTCGTTAGTTTATGAGGAAGTATCGGGACAGTCAAAAGTTTTTTGAAGGACTTAGGTGTCAATAAAATCCTAACTTAATTGACAGAAAACTCCGCCCGGAGCCTCTCCGGGGATATCACCTGTCCCAAGCCCGGATGAAGGATGGGGGTTGGCAACTCCATCCCGTAGAAAAGTAACTCACTAAAAAACGCTAACAAGAGAAAATGATTTAAAGCATATAAACTCTGTGTGGGAGCTAGGAGGTCTTCATTTAGAAGAGTTATGACGTCTCATGACGAAAGCCGAGTTCCTTCGGAGGTTATGAGGCCCCTTCTGACAATCAGAGCACTTCCATGGTGTGGGCAGTCGGTAAGTGACATCCTCCCTCATACCCGTAAAAGCACACGAGACCAAATCGGTCAGAATCGAATCCTTTCTACACCTAATAACTCTTATCTCTCAGTCTTTCTGATCGCCGTACAGCCTTCTTCTTTATCAGTGTTTGTGGCTCGCCCTCTTGGCGCACCTGGGACCACCTTGGAGTTGACTGGCATTCACGCGTTTCTGTTTGTTTCCTTTCTGGATCGTATACACTGCGTCGCGCCTCTCGGTGACGACGTACGGTCCCTCCCACTTCGGGATCAGCTTACCTGACCCTGGCCCTCTTCCTGTGGTATATTTCCGTTCTCTACACTTCACCTGGTCTCCCACTTCAAACGGTCTCCAGTTCTTTCTCTCCTGTTCTGACTTCTCCATGTCTGATGTTTGTTTCTCTCTCACATTCCTGATTGCTTGTCTCCGCTCTGTTCTCAATCTTGTTGTATTCCATCTCTGTTGTTGCGGCCAGGTTTTATCATGCGTTGGTAGTCTCGGCCGTCTGCCGTACATCAGCTGGAACGGTGACTTCCTGGTTGTTCCCTGTGCTGAGGCACGATGTGCCAGCAAGATTAATGGTAATTCTTTCTCCCAGTCACCCCCTTTAGATGCTAGCCATTCCTTTAGCGTTCGGTTATTCCTTTCTGTTAACCCATTCGTCTGTGGATGATACGGCGTTGTTCGTACTCTCTTGATACCTAACTGTTTTAGACGGGACTTGAACTCATCACTCTCGAAACAGGGACCTTGATCGGTTAATATTATCTTTGGTATCCCATGGTCAGCCACAATGTGCCGCATTACCGCTTCCGTCACCGTCCTTGCACGTTGGTCCGCCATCGGCACGGCATTTACCCATCGTGTGGCATGCTCAGTCATCACCAGCAGGTACTGGTTACCACTTGTCGTCTGCGGGAACGGTCCCATAACATCTACTGACCACAAATCACCAACTGCTGTTACTGGAATTGACTGCAATGGCGGTCGTATGCATCGATCCCCTTTCATTAGTTGACATCGCTGGCACGCTAATACATATCATGCAACATCGTCTCTCATACCTGGCCAGTACGCACTTTGCCGCAGCAAATCAGTTGTCCGTGCAATACCCGTGTGCGCTACCTGGTGACATTCACGAATCATCTCCTGGAGCAGATCTTTTGGGATTATTGCTACACAATTCTCGTCATCATCCCGCCAGGTCAAGGCTCCGTATCCGTTCACTCTCAGTCTCTCCTTCTGTCTCAGCAACACTGTTAATTCTTTGTCTGTTCCACTCTTGTCGACATCTCCCTCTTTTATCACTCTGATTACCTCTCGAAGGTTAGGGTCGGCTTTCTGATGTCGAACGAGTTCTAGGGGGTCTCCCTCTAGGCCGTTAACTGCACACGCTACCTCTGGAAGTTCGGCTTCGGCGTCCGGTCTTGGCAAATAATCTGCCATTACATTTTCCTCCCCCTGGCACATGCCCGATGCTAAAATCATACTCCTGCAGACGTAGCATCCATCGAGCCAACTTCCCCCGGGGGTCTTTTGCTATTTTCAACCATTGTAGGGGCTTATGATCCGTCTCGATGTGAAATCGCCGACCCAGTAGATATGGTCTCCATTTGTCTACCGCCCATACAATCGCTAAACACTCTTTTTCTACTGTGGAATACTTCTGTTCCGTCGGCGTAAGGACATGGCCGGTATACTCCACCACCCTGTCAGACTGCCTCAAGACGGCACCTATACCGTGATCGCTCGCATTAGTGGCCACTGTAAATGGCTTCTCGGGTTCCGGCAGTCTCAGCGTCATTTTGCGGTCATCTAACAGCTCTTTGATTCGGTCGAAGGTTTGTTGAGCGGTCTCTGTCCACGTAAACTTCGCATTGCGTAGCACTTTATATAGAGGTGCTGCTATATCGTTGAAGTTCTTCACGAATCTGCTGTAGAACGCCGCTCTTCCCAGGAACTATCTTAACTTCCTTTTTGAGTTGGGAACTGCAATATTCTTTATCGTTAGAATCTTTTCCGGCAGTGGTTTTATTTCTCCATTGCCTACTTTATGCCCCAGCAACGTGACGCTTCTTTTTGCTATCTCAGACTTGTCTTTGTTAATTCGTAAACCAAACTCATCAATTCGCCTTAGGACCGCCTCCACGTGCCTCACATGTTCTGCCTCTGTCCGACTATATACGACCAAATCATCGCCATACACCTCGACATTCTCCAGGTTTCTGAGCAGCAATGTCATTAGTCTTCGAAACGTAAACGGTGCACCCGCCAATCCAAAGGGCGTTCGTTTAAATTGATACTGCTTCTCCCGTACGGTAAATGCCGTTTTGCTGCGATCACTGTCTTTTATTGGTAGCTGCCAATAGCCCGACCGTAAATCTAACACTGCGAACACCGTAGCACTCTGTAGACGATCTAATGTCTCCACTATTGTTGGCATTGCACATGGTTTTAGTTCTGTCACGTTATTCAGTTCCCTAAAGTCAACACAGAATCTATACTTTCCATTCGGCTTCTTTACCAAAAGTGCCGGCGAGCTGTACGGGCGATCTGCTTCTTCAATTATACCTGCCTTTAACATCTCCTGTACCCGCTGGTTTATCTCAGCTTCCAAATGTACGGGGACCCGTCGTGTTGTGAAGATTGTCACTTCTTCGTTCTTCATCGGAATTTCATGTTTAACCTTATTACAAAACCCGTACGGTTCTCCGTCTCCCGTGAACAACTTCGTATATTTCGTGAGCACCTCGTTAATGTTCTGCTTCTTTTCATTGTCCTATTTTGCTACTCTAACTTCAGCCACCTCGCTGCTTTCATGTATTGTCAGTGTGCCGTACTTTGTAATCACCTTCTTGCTTCTTGTATCAATAATTGCTCCTACTTCTCCCAAGAAATCTGCTCCTAGTATTGGTCTCGACAAGTTCGTAGTTACCACAAAGGGAAACTGTATTTCCGAATTGCCGATTTTCACGATATCATTTGAGACTCCTAGGAATTTTAACACGTGGCCTCCGATGGTGTTAACAACTAATGCACTCGGCCTGCTACTTCTACACCACTCTTTGTCTATTAACGAAACTGCCGCCCCTGTATCAATCAGGCACACTACCTCTCGCTCGTTTATCCCTACTCCCGCATAGACCGCCCCCTATCTACTACTGCCGCGACCCCCAGTTTCACAGGACATAAAGAACACCATGCATATGGTCTAAAATGTTTACGTTTCCGTCTTGTCGGGCAATTCCTCTTCCAATGCCCGGTTCCTCCGCAAATATAGCATTTATTATTTCTTCCACCCTTTATTCGTAACGCTGCCACCTCGCGTTGTAATTCTTCTATCTTCTTCACGACATCATCAGCCTGTCTTTCACACGCCACCGAGGCGACTGTTGAGTTCATCAGTTGTCTTGTTACTTTAGCCAGCTCGGTGACGTCCATTGGTTGTGCGGCTTTCACTAGTCTCAACTGTTGGGCAACCTCTGCAGGCACACTTTCAATGAATTGCGACGCTAGCAGCTGTGCTTGCGACTCCTCATCCAAATTCGGCAGACCCCGGCGCAGCAATCTTGTCAACTCCACAGCCAGCACAAGTGGGTCGCCATCCACCGTCAGTCTCGCCTCTTGGAACTTCTGCAGCGCGTCCTGCCTATCCGCCGGGCTGTCGAACTCCACCAGCAGCCTTTCCGTCACCACCTCCCAGTCAGCATCTTCCACACCATCGTACACCGCTCTCGCCCTGCCTCTTAGTAGAGTCCCCAACGCCGCCGCTTTCGCCCTCTGCTCCTTTACTCCTACCAGCTCCGCCACGGTCTCAAACTCCTTCAAGAGGCAACGTCGTTGCCTCTACACAGGATGAAGATTCCATAGCCTCGGAAGTTTGAAGACGGAGATGTAAGGAGCTTCTTGAAGGAGTTTGAGACCGTGGCGGAGCTGGTAGGAGTAAAGGAGCAGAGGGCGAAAGCGGCGGCGTTGGGGACTCTACTAAGAGGCAGGGCGAGAGCGGTGTACGATGGTGTGGAAGATGCTGACTGGGAGGTGGTGACGGAAAGGCTGCTGGTGGAGTTCGACAGCCCGGCGGATAGGCAGGACGCGCTGCAGAAGTTCCAAGAGGCGAGACTGACGGTGGATGGCGACCCACTTGTGCTGGCTGTGGAGTTGACAAGATTGCTGCGCCGGGGTCTGCCGAATTTGGATGAGGAGTCGCAAGCACAGCTGCTAGCGTCGCAATTCATTGAAAGTGTGCCTGCAGAGGTTGCCCAACAGTTGAGACTAGTGAAAGCCGCACAACCAATGGACGTCACCGAGCTGGCTAAAGTAACAAGACAACTGATGAACTCAACAGTCGCCTCGGTGGCGTGTGAAAGACAGGCTGATGATGTCGTGAAGAAGATAGAAGAATTACAACGCGAGGTGGCAGCGTTACGAATAAAGGGTGGAAGAAATAATAAATGCTATATTTGCGGAGGAACCGGGCATTGGAAGAGGAATTGCCCGACAAGACGGAAACGTAAACATTTTAGACCATATGCATGGTGTTCTTTATGTCCTGTGAAACTGGGGGTCGCGGCAGTAGTAGATAGGGGGCGGTCTATGCGGGAGTAGGGATAAACGAGCGAGAGGTAGTGTGCCTGATTGATACAGGGGCGGCAGTTTCGTTAATAGACAAAGAGTGGTGTAGAAGTAGCAGGCCGAGTGCATTAGTTGTTAACACCATCGGAGGCCACGTGTTAAAATTCCTAGGAGTCTCAAATGATATCGTGAAAATCGGCAATTCGGAAATACAGTTTCCCTTTGTGGTAACTACGAACTTGTCGAGACCAATACTAGGAGCAGATTTCTTGGGAGAAGTAGGAGCAATTATTGATACAAGAAGCAAGAAGGTGATTACAAAGTACGGCACACTGACAATACATGAAAGCAGCGAGGTGGCTGAAGTTAGAGTAGCAAAATAGGACAATGAAAAGAAGCAGAACATTAACGAGGTGCTCACGAAATATACGAAGTTGTTCACGGGAGACGGAGAACCGTACGGGTTTTGTAATAAGGTTAAACATGAAATTCCGATGAAGAACGAAGAAGTGACAATCTTCACAACACGACGGGTCCCCGTACATTTGGAAGCTGAGATAAACCAGCGGGTACAGGAGATGTTAAAGGCAGGTATAATTGAAGAAGCAGATCGCCCGTACAGCTCGCCGGTACTTTTGGTAAAGAAGCCGAATGGAAAGTATAGATTCTGTGTTGACTTTAGGGAACTGAATAACGTGACAGAACTAAAACCATGTGCAATGCCAACAATAGTGGAGACATTAGATCGTCTACAGAGTGCTACGGTGTTCGCAGTGTTAGATTTACGGTCGGGCTATTGGCAGCTACCAATAAAAGACAGTGATCGCAGCAAAACGGCATTTACCGTACGGGAGAAGCAGTATCAATTTAAACGAACGCCCTTTGGATTGGCGGGTGCACCGTTTACGTTTCGAAGACTAATGACATTGCTGCTCAGAAACCTGGAGAATGTCGAGGTGTATGGCGATGATTTGGTCGTATACAGTCGGACAGAGGCAGAACATGTGAGGCACGTGGAGGCGGTCCTAAGGCGAATTGATGAGTTTGGTTTACGAATTAACAAAGACAAGTCTGAGATAGCAAAAAGAAGCGTCACGTTGCTGGGGCATAAAGTAGGCAATGGAGAAATAAAACCACTGCCGGAAAAGATTCTAACGATAAAGAATATTGCAGTTCCCAACTCAAAAAGGAAGTTAAGATAGTTCCTGGGAAGAGCGGCGTTCTACAGCAGATTCGTGAAGAACTTCAACGATATAGCAGCACCTCTATATAAAGTGCTACGCAATGCGAAGTTTACGTGGACAGAGACCGCTCAACAAACCTTCGACCGAATCAAAGAGCTGTTAGATGACCGCAAAATGACGCTGAGACTGCCGGAACCCGAGAAGCCATTTACAGTGGCCACTAATGCGAGCGATCACGGTATAGGTGCCGTCTTGAGGCAGTCTGACAGGGTGGTGGAGTATACCGGCCATGTCCTTACGCCGACGGAACAGAAGTATTCCACAGTAGAAAAAGAGTGTTTAGCGATTGTATGGGCGGTAGACAAATGGAGACCATATCTACTGGGTCGGCGATTTCACATCGAGACGGATCATAAGCCCCTACAATGGTTGAAAATAGCAAAAGACCCCCGGGGGAAGTTGGCTCGATGGATGCTACGTCTGCAGGAGTATGATTTTAGCATCGGGCATGTGCCAGGGGGAGGAAAATGTAATGGCAGATTATTTGCCAAGACCGGACGCCGAAGCCGAACTTCCAGAGGTAGCGTGTGCAGTTAACGGCCTAGAGGGAGACCCCCTAGAACTCGTTCGACATCAGAAAGCCGACCCTAACCTTCGAGAGGTAATCAGAGTGATAAAAGAGGGAGATGTCGACAAGAGTGGAACAGACAAAGAATTAACAGTGTTGCTGAGACAGAAGGAGAGACTGAGAGTGAACGGATACGGAGCCTTGACCTGGCGGGATGATGACGAGAATTGTGTAGCAATAATCCCAAAAGATCTGCTCCAGGAGATGATTCGTGAATGTCACCAGGTAGCGCACACGGGTATTGCACGGACAACTGATTTGCTGCGGCAAAGTGCGTACTGGCCAGGTATGAGAGACGATGTTGCATGATATGTATTAGCGTGCCAGCGATGTCAACTAATGAAAGGGGATCGATGCATACGACCGCCATTGCAGTCAATTCCAGTAACAGCAGTTGGTGATTTGTGGTCAGTAGATGTTATGGGACCGTTCCCGCAGACGACAAGTGGTAACCAGTACCTGCTGGTGATGACTGAGCATGCCACACGATGGGTAAATGCCGTGCCGATGGCGGACCAACGTGCAAGGACGGTGACGGAAGCGGTAATGCGGCACATTGTGGCTGACCATGGGATACCAAAGATAATATTAACCGATCAAGGTCCCTGTTTCGAGAGTGATGAGTTCAAGTCCCGTCTAAAACAGTTAGGTATCAAGAGAGTACGAACAACGCCGTATCATCCACAGACGAATGGGTTAACAGAAAGGAATAACCGAACGCTAAAGGAATGGCTAGCATCTAAAGGGGGTGACTGGGAGAAAGAATTACCATTAATCTTGCTGGCACATCGTGCCTCAGCACAGGGAACAACCAGGAAGTCACCGTTCCAGCTGATGTACGGCAGACGGCCGAGACTACCAACGCATGATAAAACCTGGCCGCAACAACAGAGATGGAATACAACAAGATTGAGAACAGAGCGGAGACAAGCAATCAGGAATGTGAGAGAGAAACAAACATCAGACATGGAGAAGTCAGAACAGGAGAGAAAGAACTGGAGACCGTTTGAAGTGGGAGACCAGGTGAAGTGTAGAGAACGGAAATATACCACAGGAAGAGGGCCAGGGTCAGGTAAGCTGATCCCGAAGTGGGAGGGACCGTACGTCGTCACCGAGAGGCGCGACGCAGTGTATACGATCCAGAAAGGAAACAAACAGAAACGCGTGAATGCCAGTCAACTCCAAAGGTGGTCCCAGGTGTGCCAAGAAGTAATGAAACTTCACCGTTTGAGGTGTTTTGTCATGCCTAACCACCGACCGCCTCGTCGAGCTATGTTTTGCGATATATGAATCGGTTGGACGAAAGCTAGCTGTGGCCAGACCAAAACATGGCAGATATACATGAAGTCACTGACAAGCGGACTGAATCATGTCGGTAGATGTCGAATGCCTGGTTGGGGTCCGCGAGATGATAATAATCGATGGTTAGAGATCCTGAAGGACATGGCTCAAAACCGTTTGCAACGGCGCAGGTGCATCCATTTTTTGTGTCTATCCAAATTCTAATCCCAAAGTCATGGGCTTCATCTTTCTCGTGTCAAATCTATTTCACTTGAGTATACTTCTTGAATATGATTTTCGGGCCATAATCTTTTTGATTGCTGCTCATACTTATACTACTTCTACCACTATGATATTTGAATTGACTATTTCATCTCTGCTTTACGTTGTATGACAACTTGAACTGACGTACGTACGTACGAAGTTCCACGTTTTAGCTGACTGACTGACTGAGCATTATGAGTACTCCTGATCGTATTTCATACAAACAGAATGATGGTTGCTGTCAATTACTTATCCATCTCGCTGTCTAGTGAAGTTTCAAAGGTATATATATATATATATATATATATATATATATATATATATATATGTATGTATATATATCAAAATACTTCACATTTAATGTTTTTGTTACCGGTCAGTGCTATATAAATGATGAGCTCAAAATAGTGCAACTTCATTCAGATGTCATTTTTTTCAGCTTGTTAATTTAAACATTTATCTGTGTTACATGAATTCTTCTGTTGAATTATTAAGTAGTTCATTAATTACATGAATAAAATGACCTTAATACTCTCGTCATTAAGAAAACAGTAGGTGAGTTAGCTCAACGATTTTCGCACATTTTTATTTATTTCATAGGTTAATTCTTCTCAGCAAGCTCTATTACCGTTCATTGCATGTGGAGACCTAAGAGGTTTCGACTCAGATGTCACATATATCCTAGACCCTGATCATGAAGTCAAGCCACCAGTACAAGTTCCTGTAGATCCTGCTTATTCCGAAGTTTGCCGATTAAGTCGTGTAAATCAATCTAATACTTCAAGATTTCAATCTTTAACTTTGGAGAAGAATAGTGAAATTGATGATAATAATGATGATATTTCTAGATTTTCAGAATATGTTGAAAATTTGACTTTCGATTCAAGTGAAGATCATTTGTAATGCTTGCTTTTGTTACACAAACTGTTTTATTATGTAAACAAATAAATATGGTACATTTAGCCTTTGATTTCTTCTCTCTCCTAGTGTGTTATTTGTTGAGAATGTTACTTATGTTATCATCGTATATCATCTCATTAATTAACAAACTATTAATCTTATTCATTAAGCATTTCAACATTCATTTACCAAGCTTTGAACGTTTTGTTTGCCGGTAAGCAAAAAGTACTCGACATTCATAACTCAGGTAAATGCTGATTCCGGTTTGTGATTCCATAGCTGAATTTTGATTATTATAATCATTGGACCATATTCACATGAATATATGTATTCAACAAATTTATAGGATAATTATGTAAGGAATCCTCAATGGTAAATGATTTCTCAAGATTATTTCTCATCAGGAGCCGATTTCAGTTAGTGTAAAAATCAGGAAGCACTTAAAAAACTCTTCTCTTTTGTTATAACTCTTGACCAGACCAGGATCGTCTGGTATTTGTGCGGATTCAAGTATTGTTAAGCCGTACTGCGCTCAGTAGAGAGGGAGTTCCAACTATACATCCGAATTCTATAATTTTTTCCCAAAACCACATTTAATTATGTCCATATCTTTATGCCAGGCTCTATGTCAATGCCTATCTACCTACTGGCTCATATCACCAACAGGCATGCACTGAAAATATCATATTCTCTAAAGAAGCAATTTCAATTTTCTACTTAGAATGTAACAACCATATCATTGTTTCTCTATTGTATAGCAATTGAGAGTTCAAAATTATAGTCTTTTTCGGAAGACCGAGTGCTTAACTACTGAATTATATAAATGTACATGCAGTAGTGCAACTTACTTACATACTCAATGCAGAATTTGTTTGTCTAGTCTAGTACATATATATCATTATTCGCCGCATATTTTTCTTTATGTTGCTTTTTTTTGTTTAGTTTACAGTGGTGATAGCGATGGTACTCGATTCGTTTAAATTATCATCTAAATCTAAAACATCTTTTGAAAGCTATCCGGAATTACTGAACTATCAAGTAACGTGGGAAGAGAAATTTAAAACGGTTATCACTTCTGTATTCTATTTATTGGTCACAATTATTATTGGAATACCTTTATGGTGGAAAACCACTACACCTTATCATGCTGCATTGCCGTATGATGAGATTCAACTATTAAGCGCACGTAAAGTTGAAATAACTGTACCAGTAAGTATGATCTGTTTGCCTGTTTGTTTATGTTTTTGAAAAAATCTCATTTAGTTAATGCAGCCAAGTGTATTTACCCTTGTTTTGTATCTCATTCATGTGCTTAGGATAAAAAAAGCTTGTTAAGCGATTATTCTGCTCAAAAACATAAAAAAAAGTTTATTTAGAGAATAAAAGTATGTGTACTTGATTTTGCAGTTTCAGTGTTTGTATTTAGGGTTATATGTGTATTCATTTATAAGATATCTGGTTGAATAAATCGATATCTGTTTTTTGCAGTTGTAGCCTACGAATTGCAGGTTGAATGGTGCATACTCCATACAGTGAACTACCCACATCGCACTAGTGATCATACAAAATAACGACTAAATGAATCAATTTTCGACTGTTGAAACAGACATTCAAAACTCATTCACTTGTTGCGATTGCATGCATGATATATGTGATAGCATTTCGCAATATTTGATCCTGAGCAATGACGGCACTTATAGGAGAAGTCAAAGGTAGCTGATAGATACTTGACCTTGGAAATATAAGTAGAGGTAATATTTCATCTTTAACGAGGTGTTCTTGCCTTATATTGGATTGGTCATTATTCCCAACCTACACCACAACACAATACTACTGGAGTTGTCTGAAAAGAAAACTAGGTTTGGAGGATGGTGTTGTCAACTTGAGTTTATGATCACCGAATTTAGGTGGTTGGGGCCAACTACATGCCTTTTGTGAGCAGGCTTTAATTTATTTAATCTGTACTTGACGACTGAAATCCGTGGAGGATGGTATGATGTTATTTTTAGAGGCGATTTTTCTAACATACTCCTTCCGTTGTGGGAAGATAGCATCGCTGTAGATTCTGGTTGTGTCTAGAAAACGTCGTACTGTCGTTACAACGATGCAATCAGCAGTACGACTTTACCTCTGGACTTTGAGTTTGCTGCTTGTATCCCTAAAACTCCAATCAACCTGTATCTTGGTTTCGGCTAATTTAGTCCGAATGTGTTATTTCAATATACAATCTCAACCGGTACGTCGATTCGGAAGTTTACTTAGTACCGTTAATTGTCACATATACAAATAAGTGAGGGAAGCAATGGTTTACATCAGTTCGTTGGTGATATTTTATGATTATGCTTAAATAGTGATACCTGTTTCAGAGGGAAAAATTCTCTATTTGATCAACTACAAGCTGACTCTAGGATAAATTTTATTATCTACATTATCCTGATAGTAGTCAGTTGGAATAAATCAATATGCGAACGAATTGCTAGCAGTAATTGTGCAACCGGGTGAGTAAGAAGTAGTTATCAGATGGTAAAAGTAGATCTAATCAGTTTAAATAATATTGGTATACCATTGGAGTGGTTACAATTAAACCCAGTTTTGCAAGTTATTTTAATTAAACGAACGAACCAAATGGAGGGTGAACATGTTGATTATATTAATAATTCTTCTTTAGTAATTCAGCAACTATTCTTCACACAACAAAGCAAAAACATAAGGACTGTTACTGAAATTTGTGTTTTTATTATTAACTGGTTGTTTCTTGGATGTATCAGTACTATTTAGTCAAAACACTCACTGTAGTTGCTTAAGATGGTCAATAAACTAAGTAGTATAATAATATTGCTCAGTTTTTGTTACTCACTGAAAAGATCGTATTGACAAGTTGTTTGGTTTCTTGATGATCAGTCAGGTTTCTCTGTTATTCTACAAACATATTTGCACTAACTTTAAGAACAAGGTAGTATGCTGTAGCCACAATAATATATGCTGAACGATTCAGGGACAGTTAGAATCATGATAAACTTCACTGTCACGGATTGTTGTGAATAGGTTATGATTTGTTTATTTTTATTTTATTACTTTTCTTCAGATCAATGTTCTCAATTTTCATACTGAACTTGATGATCAAAAATTAAATCAAATTAGTGAAATATTTGCTCGTTTTAATTTGAAGCAACAAACAATGATGGAGGAAAATGCATCTGATAAAATTTTCATTAATTATCATGTAAATACCAGACAAATGATGAATCAGTTAGAAATCCAAACATATACAAAATCACTTCCAAATGATATTCTTAATTTTTGGATCACATTTGAAAAGAATTTAAGCTTATTGAATGTGTTCAATATAAAAGAAACCATAAAGAACCATGAAAAGTAAACAAATAATATTTGGTTAATCTGAAAATTTGTAGGCTGTGTTAGTTATAGAACGAGTTCAATTGACGTACCGTTGGAAACTAGAGTGCATTAAATAGTTATTTCCTCGTAGTATGGGACAATTCAGCTATTTGTTGCTCGCTAATTTCCAGTGGTACTTCGACTAAAATCAACCTCTATTAAATTTGTTTAACGTTTTTGGAAATTGAATTAGGCAAATTGGTTGCCAGTGTGTAACTTGATTAAGTAGCTTTTAATATCCACTCTAATAAGAAAAACATGGCTGGAAATCTTAGATCATTATGATAGGCTTTTGTAGATTCATAGTCTTCTAGGGAGTATAGTTACAAAATTTATTCACAAAATTCATATCGTTTTGTTCTGTAGATGACATGATTAAATCGAAAAATTTCAGTGGGACTAGTGAATTGTAAAGACATATAAACCTAAATTGAAGCGGCTTTATGGAGTTTAGCTTAATTTGTAGGTTGTATTCGTCATAGATTTATTTCAGTTGAGTTACTTTTGAACGCTAAAGATCACTGGGTGGTTGTTGTATCATAGAATGTGTTGTAACGGTTGCTTAGATAATTCCCGGCTAAATCTTATTGCTTAGTATTCTTTGACACAAAACACTGGACAAATCCCCCAAATCAAAACACAGTTGAACAGGAAAGATTATATTCCAAAATAGCAAGGAATAAGAAGCCGGAGGTGATGGCGAAAGCCAAGGTAAAGAAGGCAAGAAGGCAAAAATAAATACAACGCTAGTCTATTTATAGCATTTACATGAGAAAGCTTCTGGAAGAAAATTCACGTGATCGGCTGGATTAGATTTAACCAATCAGCATGCAGCTAATGATACGAGAATTTTCTATCCTGTTCTCCAAGCTTCGGTCAGGCGCTGATTGCATAGGAAATTAGCCAGTCAGCGCGTAGCGACTTAGTCATGCTTTAATTCCATCTATGTCCCACTAACAGAATGAGACTTTGGCAGTGCACACCCATGACCTCAACCGGGATCAATTGAGATGTCGAAGGGCGAGTATCCGAACTGGTTGGTGGTTATACAGGATCTAACCGAAAGAGTTGGAAAACCCTGATTCAAAACCAATGGTGGACATGAGCTCCAAGGTCCTAATGGAACGAACGACGTTTGGAGCCTATTGCTGGTCACCGAATACGATGGGACTGTGCGTCTCGTTGCGTTACTCCACTGACTTGTGGATTAGACATTTTGGGTCAAAGGCTTGGATCGTGACCCCCTAGTTACACCACCTGCTTCACTTTGGGCGTCTGAGCAGTATCCCGGTTCACTCACAAATTCAATAATTTGTGTGACACATGAATGTATAGGTGCCTGTTTGTACCAATGTATATATGTAAATAAAATAGAAGTTGATGACAACTGTTTCACTCCTGATACAGACGAATAGAACCTACTGATATTAGTAATGTCAGTAGTAGTTTTGAGATTTATCAGCTCTTAGAACAGCATTGATAAGTTTAGCCTTTCTTTCGATTAAAAGAGTAACTTTCGGGATAAAACAGCTTGATGAACTAACTAATCTACTGACTATTAAGTAATTTCCAAACTTATGATTTTATACTGGATCGCTCAATCATATTTGAACATTATAGCTCGAATATTGATTATTGGATTATTGACACAAAAATGGTTGTCGATTAGTTAAACACACAAGCACGATATTTTATCAAATGAAAAGTTTACTATCACTTTGATGGTAGACGTAGAAGTAATCATTGAACAACCCTCTCGAATGAAATTGGTTGAATAAGCAAACATTCATATCGTTTTCCTGCTCCAAACATATATACCGTACACTAACAAAAGCCGTGGTTATAATACCTATGCAACAAAACAGCATTAGCTGTATGAGATGGAACATTAATTTCTGTGAAATCTTCACTGTATACCTGCTAGTTAAACTTTTTTATGACAGAATTGTGCAGTCTTTTCAATTATTGGTCAGGTAATGACTTAGCGTATAACTTCCAAATCTTGCTTTTACTAGATATTTGTTCAGCTGTTGTTATAACGAAGGATATTATGGTCCGATTTGGTGACTTGAATCAAAGGGGAAAGCAAATTATAATTTCAAGTGCGATGACAATTTTACGATCAGTGATATAGTTAGTCACTCAACATTCCACGACTAAATATTTTGAACAGTGTCAAATCAACTTTTCCATAGTCTATGTTATTCTTGTTGAACAGATTACAAAATAGTTACGTAATTCCTTGCACAGCAGTTTGTTCCAAATAATAGTCAAGTAAAACTAGTAGACTGAGTTCATCTGTGCATATCACTTGAAGACAGTTTGCTAGCCATAATGTGTACATGTTATCTGCAAACTCCCATTTGAAAAAACAATTGAATTATTGGCTGTCTTCTTCCACATATCTTCTAGTCTTCAATACACTCAGACTGCACATGCATCCGGATCTGACACGTCTTTTCAGCAGTAACTTTAGAAAGACTCTGCACTACGTGCTACTTTTGGCTTTCTGTTCAAAGTACAGCATGAACGTTGTCATCATCACTAGGTATATCAGCTGCTAGATACCAACAATATTTAACTGAAGACGTGATTGCTGCTCGGTGTGTTTTAATTACTTTCAGCTGCGCTGCTGTAATAAAATGGACTTAATGATGTTCTAGAGATATTGACACTATTGGATTAACTTCCTGTGTAGCCCGTCCTATACATGATCAGTTTAAAAATGTTTGTAGTTGTTTCACGTACGTACTTTTATTAAACAAGTGCCAGTATATTTATATCAAGAAAATACTTGTTGCGTTTGGTAAATGGCATTTCTGTCATTATTTCTTGTCTCTGCCTTCAAATTTATAGAATAATCATGAGTGTGTAGATATTTTGGAACCTTCAGGTAACAGGATATATGACAACCGTATGAAAAATTTCTGTGATTTTTGTATTTCACTCGGTTAATTAAAAACAAAACCGAATTTCATTGATAATATTCTTAACTATCTGGACATTTACTTGTTTTACAGATAGTTTTCTTTTTTACGCATAATAACTACTATTTGACAATCTGTTGATAGAATGAATTGAATGAATAATTCCATTTTATCATTAAACATATCCACAATGTTATATTTGATTTTGATTTTGACTCGATTATTGCAATAGTTGACTTTTTTTTTCATTGATAGTGATCGTCTTATTGAACAAAAAACGAACAATAGTTCATCTGTTTATCATTTCATACTGTTACCAATAGTCAACAACAACAATGATTTATGGTTAGATGGAATAAATTTCAAAAAACATATTACATCAATGAAACCATTTTCAATTGTTAGAAATTTACTGCATTTGAATTTAATCTACGTTTTCATTCCACAAACAATCATGTCAAGTGGAAATAGCCACATTTCAGAATTACTAGCATTACATATGAAATACTTATTAGACAATGTCTTCATACAAACCAGTCATCTTATGGTGAGTTAATTTACTCTGTAACACATTTACAATGGTAGTTATAGATGTAAGCGATTCGATTTTTGAAGGTTTTTATGCTACGAACTGGTCTCGGTACAGTGTTGATTGGTGACTAATTTTCACCGTTAATCACCGCATTTTTGTCGAAAAATCACGACCATTATATTAGATTAAATACAGTAGCCGTTGAATTCATTTAAATAACGCACTCGACATATATTTCAGCCGGGAAGTGATAACCGCCCTCATACCCGTAACAGTACGAGAGACAAAATTGGTCGAAATCAAATCCTTCCTACACCCCCTAGTACCTCTCTTATCTCCACGACTAACTCTACTCACACTCTCTTTTCTCACTGCACCGCTAATGCAGACGAAGCGAGATCACGAAACGTCGTTCCTGGTCTCTTGAAACCCCGCTCTAGACTACATGTTGGAGCTTTTAATGTACGGACATTGTGTCAAATAGGGCAACAGGCTTCCTTAGCTAGGACTTTAGAATCTCGTGCCATCGATGTATGCTGCGTCTCGGAAACGCGCATACAGGATCCTAGTAAGGTCATTAACCTGATTCCACCTTGTCAAAACGAAGAAGCAGCTCGATTTACTCTTCGTGTATCCGGTAGCCCTGATGCTGCTTCCAGGGGTCTTGCTTGCGTAGGCATAGCATTGAGTCGTAGAGCTGAACAATCTCTCCTTGACTGGATCCCAGTAGATAGTCACTTGTGCTCTGTCCGACTAAACAGGACAGTAAGGAATCGGAAAGATAGGGACACTCGCCGTTGCCTCTTCGTCATATCTGTCTATGCCTCCACTGACTGCAGTTCAGACAAGGTGAAAGATGAGTATTACAGAAAGCTTTCGGACCTCCTCCAAAAAGCTAGGCGCTCTGATATAGTAATAATGGCTGGTGACTTTAATGCTCAAGTAGGTAGACTAAGTGTGCAGGAGAGAGACCTAGGTGGATGTTATGGTGTCGCGGCTCAGAGAACAGACAATGGCGACCTTCTGTTGCAAGTATGCTCAGAAAACCGCCTATTCCTAGCAAAGACTAACTTAAGGCACAAGGAGAAGCATCTGTTGACCTGGCGACCTCCAAAGTCGTCTCAACGTTGGACCCAACTAGATCACATTGCCATCAGCCACCGATGGAGGGGTTCGATAGAAGACTGTCGCTCGTTCTGGGGCACATGTTTAGATTCAGATCATGCCCTAGTGCGAGCGCGTATTTGTTTGAATCTTACTGGACGTAGGAAAGACGCCGTCAGGAATCCTCTTAGGGTTTTACTTAATGATAATAAGGCGAAGAATATATTTCAGGAACAACTAAAAAGACAGTTAGGCAACCATTTAAGTGATTCCCATCCGGAAGCAGGATGGAATGATATCAAAAAGCCTGTGGAAACAGCAGTGATATCTGCAAGTAAGGTTGACCATAAGGCTAGAATGAAGCCGTGGATCTCAGTAGCATCCACCGATCTGATGTATGCCCGAAAACTCATCTCACCTGGCTCTGAACATGATGAAGAACGAAGTCAACTTAGGCGCAGACTTATAAAAAGCCTACGTAACGATCGCGAACGGTGGTGGGTGGCGAAAGCAAAAGCGATGGAAAAGGCAGCGGCGATCGGCAACAGTAGGCAACTATTAGGACTCATCAAGGAAACTGTTACTAAGAACCCAAATGTGAGTGAGACTATTTTGGAAAAGGATGGTGGATGGATGGACGTGGATGCATAGACCGAATATGCACTCTACGTCAGGTCCTAGAACAAAGACACACGTTCATACGCCCCACAACAGTAGTATTTCCCAACCTTAAAGAGGCATTTGACTCTTTTGATTGTGAGGTTCTGTGGCAGTGTCTGTCATTAAAAGGTGTACCAACACCACTGGTCGAGTAAGAGCTTATGGCGAACTGTCATCGGTATTCTTTACTTCAAGTGTTGTGCGTCAGGGACGTCAACTTTCCCTATTCTTGTTTAACTTTGTCCTTTAAAATGCTTTTAGAGTTAAAATTATCATCGTCCGACTCTTCAGGAGTGGACCTTTTACCAGGAGACACGCTTGTTGACTTAGAATACGCAGATAACACAGTCCTATTTGGTGAAGATGCTGTGAAATTGCAGAGTCTTCTGACTACCCTCAGCAACAAGGCAAGCATGTTCGGGATGCGGTCCTCACCCTCGAAATGCAAAATGTTGCCTCAAGATTGGGTTTCATCGGCACCTGAACTAGTGATAGGAAGTGAAGTAGTTGAGCGTGTTGACCGCTTCACTTGTCTGAGGAGTCTCGTCAGTGCTGATGGCCTGGTGACTGACGAAATCTCAGCACGGATACAGAAAACTCGATTGTCTTTCGCCAACCTGCATCACTTATGGCGTCGGCTAACAAAAAGACGAGTCTGTTGCGCTCTATCGCTACGTCCTACTATATGGATGCGAAACATGGCTGGTCAGAGTAGAGAACATTCGTAGGTTATTAGTATTCGATCATAGTTGTTTTTGATGCATTGTTCGTTTATTCTGGAACAATCGGGTAAGCAGTGCAATCGTTAGGAAACGAGTACTGGGTAAGGATGGCAGTTCAATAGATGAAGTATTGAAACTTCAGCAGTTTAGGTGATTGGGAGATGTGTTACGAATGCACGACCGACGACTGCCTCGACGAGCTTTGTTTTGTGGTGTAGGAGTAGGTTGGAAGAAAGTTAATGGCGGCCAAACTAAAACAGGGCAGAAATCCACGAAGTCACTGACAAGTGGATTTAGCCATGTCGGTAATTTTCGACTACCTGGTTGGGGTCCGCGAGATGATAATAATCGATGGCTAGAGACCTTGAACGACATGCCTCAGAATCGTTTGCAATGGCGCAGGCGCATCCACTGTTTGTGTGCATTTTAATTCTAACCTGAATTTCTCATAATCTCTATCTTTCTAAAGTTATCTCGCTGAATTATACTTCTCGAATCATATCTTTGCTCCGTAATGGGGTTATATACAAGGATTACACTATATAGTTGGGTTCAACTGTGTTGCGCATATAGCGGTTATCCACCAGCGACATTGAAAGTTGGTTGGGGAAAACTGCGAGTTGACTGGATTTAGACATTGAATTTATTGGGTGCCTTTTTTGGTCTAAAGGTTAAATGACACCCGTGAGAGCTAAAGGTCCTGAATTTCATTCCTGGTGGTGAGGTCGTGAATATGCCTTGCCGAGGAGTTACATACTAAGACAGATCAACTGTTCAGCGCTTAGTGATTTAGCCCCTAAATGCCCTAGTACGACCGAGAGTCCGCTCTCACTGATTTCAAACCAAGGGTGCACATAGGCTTCAAGGTCCTGATACGACCGATGGCATTTGAACTTATTATTTGTTATTGACTACAGTGCGCCTGCATCTCCTTACGTTGCTTCACTGCCTTGTAGATTAGTCTACTAGATCAAAGACTAAGATCATGACCTCTTAATAAGACCACATGATTGGATTTGGTTGTCTAGACAGCATCCAAGTCCACCCACAAATTCGATATGTGGCACATGAATGTGTAGGTGCCCGTTTTTAACAATGTTTGTATGCTTATATAAAATAATGAGGTCATTTGTTTGATTGAAATCATGAATTGGTCAATATTAGACCACCGTCGGAAATTCGAAACCACTGGACGACTGTTTCGGCATAGTATGGGAATCATCAGCGGTGCGCATTTACGACCCCGCCACTGGAAATCGAAGCCTGGACCTTCGGTCGTGCGCATGAACGCATAGTCTCTTGACCACTGAGCCAGTATCCAACGGTGTTAATTTCTGACTCCAATGAACCCACAATATTGCACGACTATCACCTATTGTCCTCGGTGGGTAACTATCTCATCTGAAGAAAATATTTCTAAACTTAGTTGGGTAGAATTAATGGCCCAGGACATACTACCGTTATATCAAGCTTTTTTACAAGGAATTTGCATAATATACCTAATCGCTTTCAACCGTATACATACCCAGCTAACCTTGAGTCAAGTATGACTGCAAGAATTTGTCGACTGTTTGAAACATTGTTGACGATTTCTTAAAATTTGAAGTGAGATGTATTTATCACTGTGGCCTCTTATGAAAGTATTATTTACCGATACACGGACGCTATGTATTCCTTCATGGAGAGTTATATTCATTTACTACTACTATAAATGCCACAAGGTCCATATAAAGTGTAATTAAAGTAGTAATAATTTTCTAAGTCAAATTTTAAATAGATGGAAAACTCTATTATAACGATTATATACAGCTTTTCTATACTATGATATAAGCCGTATTCCTTGCTTCTCACGTCTTCATGTTCTCGCCATGTGGAGTAATAGTCAAGTGAATGTTGATACCGACGACTGCGCACTGTAATGAAGTTTCAATTTATATAACCCAAGATTTTAGCTAATTGATTTTTCTGTGGTATAGTATGTTTTAAACCTAATTCTTTTTTTATAATAATCTTTGTATCGTTTAAGAAGGTTGTTATGGAATAGTGATTATTCAAAAGTATTATTTGGTGATTTCTGTTTGTTAAATTTAATAAACTATGTGCTGTTCTGTAAATGGACTCGTATTGAAATATTTGATTTCGAAATTCTATTTAGAAACTTGTACGAAAATACGATAATCCTGTGAAATTTTCACGTGATCAGCACAATGGAGTCTCAAAAATTATAGATGAATCATTGTCTGTATCTAGTGTATACGATGTAACTGTTACAGTACTCACACTCGACGGTTCTGTTTCACAATTAGTAAAAGAATCTAATGAAATATCAGATTGGACCAATGAAATGCTGGTTAATCCTATACCATGGTTAGAAGCACATGTAGGATCAGCTTTCAAACATTGGTCACCTTTTGTCCAAGTGGATTTCTATTCACAGAGGCTTTATGGAGTTAATGTTGAGCTGTTTAAAAAAAGGTAAGTATCATTTTATGTTAGATGACTTTTTCGGAAACGGACTATTTGCCGATAAAATCTCATATATTAGATAATTCTATTTTAAACATGATTTTATGATGATAACTCGTTTATTATTTAATCCAGACTTTTCTTTACAGTGCAACTGATAGGTGTGCGCAGATTACCTATACCGTACGTTGCATTATATCAAAATCTTGTAGCTGCTTGATAAGTGGTTGTATGTCTATCATTTGACAGAACATGTATCCAAGAAACTCCATTATTTCGAGCTTGATGATAAATTCAGTTAAAATCTTCATTGATTGGACTTAGGCTCTTGGTTAATATATAAGCCTCATCCGCCACGGTAAGTTTGTATGAACGATCGGTCCCTTTTACAAAGCTGAGTCTAATATGACAAAAGAAAATCTTATGGACGTTTGGCATTTTTTATATTATCCTTATTGTGATTTGAACAGTAGTTGGTAAACAAAGACTAAAGCTAAACACCGAATCTTCCTGTGGATGACGAATGTCAACTCTTCTGCTCCACATCTATTTGTCCACGCTATCTTCGGATATCCTGAACAGTTGACAGTCTTTCATAATAATTAGCTGGAGTACATCGACGACCAAGGATCCAGTTGAAGTTCGACATTTCGAACAGTACGCAGAATAATAGCCATAACATGGTCAAAAGCAGAAGAGTCCTCTTTCTTTCGAATTGCTTTCACACGCGTTTGTAGCGTTTTTCAGGTCGGTACGTACTCTAATCAGGGCCAGAGACCGATAACACACTGCATGGACACTAATGTATTATATTGAACCTGGGTTTTTTTGGAAGACAGAACCAGGTGCGAAATTTAAATACTGATGAGATGGAGGCCTTTGTGAAGATAAAAATTAGAACAGCGTAATGATACGAATGAGATTTGTTAAGGTTTGGGGAAAAAGTATTTACTTTTCGATTTAGGCACCTAATCGGACTGAAACCACAAGATCTTTTTTTCGACTGAATTTTTAATCCGCACTTAATAAATCATACCTTTACGATGTGTTTCAAAATGATCTCTTTTTCACTTCGTTTTGTAAGGATTACCTTCTTGATTTTATTATACCATAGGTCTTACTCTTTTTGTTTTTTCTTTTACTTCATTCGCTTTCTAGTCGACTATCGAAAACCGGAAACCATACATTTTACTCTCAGGATGATATATCCAATCTTATCAATTATTTGGAATCATTTCTGGGACCTCCCCAAACAGCTTATGCAGATAATCGCGATGTGGCTCACTCCAACCCAGGTTTACACCTTATTTTGTTATTAAACACTTTTAGAAGGAATAATTCAACCGTGGCTGATTGTCCCTTACCTTTGAGATTTCACATATCATCATCATCATCAGCTATGGTAATAAGCGACTATGCGCTTGTACCTCAGTGGGGTGGTCTGTTTTCCATTGATGCTTCTGATTGCATGACAAGAACTGGATCAACAAATATGATTGCACAAAAAATGATTTATGTAATACGTTCAATATTAGGTTTTCCACAAATCAAAGAGATGAATTTCGATCGGGGTGTAGATAATAGTCAAGCTTATCATATTCAATCTAACATGGACTTAAATGGTAAAACAACGAATTGGGAGGTTAGTTTTTTGATTTAGATATGTATCTTTAAAACACTATGTTGGCGAAGTATCATCTAAATCAGTTCATTTAGCGTAGACAGGCTGAAAAGCTAAAAATTACTGGTTTAACAGTTTTTTTTTTAATTTTCGCACTATTTGGTTTAGGAAGCGTCTCTTCTACTTTACAGTGAATGGTTAATCTACTTATTTGTATTGTAAACCAAGTCGACTGTGAACTACGTTCGACCAAACATTACTCGTAAAAGAGCTTACGTTTTCTGTTTGTATAATCCGTGGTCATAAACTAACTAAACTCATCAAGTGTCTAGACAGGAAGTCAATCACCTTCATCACACACTAACAAACTAAATTCCACTCCCGAACCTCGGTGCAACTCAAAATCCTTCGTGTATATAAATAACACACTTTCCAAGTCAAATCCTTATAAGGGAATATTCTTACACACCAAAATGAATAAGTAGTCCGACTACTTATTTCTTTGAATCCATGTAGACTTAAGAAACTGAAATCTGTAAGTCGTTCAGCAAGTCTATTTTACTCGATTGTTGGTGTAATTGTGGGGAAAGTCATAATATTTGCAACAAACTTATGCTTCTTATAATAATCTACATGTACAATCACAGATTTTAAAAGCTCGTTTCGGCTGTTTCGTTATTATACATACGTACATTTCAGTAATTTTCACCTGGTACTATTTCTCTATTTAACACAATGTACATGTTCACTTAATAATACTTCCTAAAATCTTATAAGTTTCTTAGGGTTTACTAGTGAGTTTATTAGTCTTTTTATTTTGTTTGTTAAAAGCTAAATTCGTGGTTTCTTCGAAGCACTGTTGAATGTCTTACTGAGACGAAACGAACTATAGAATCGTTAGTAAACTTACTACAACGTCTCCCAAATATGATCATACGAGATGATGTTGCTCATAAAGTATATCAATCATGTTCAAATTGGTCATTAACTCTTGATAGTCTCAGAAATCCTGATGTAATAAACGAGTCGTCACATAGTAAGACTATGTGCTCCTTTGGTGTTACATTCCAATATGCACACAATGCTTTAAGTTCTTCAAATGGTGCATTTTTCGACCATAGTCTTCTTGGTCTTCTATATTTCGAGGTGAGTGGACTTTTTACTACTATCTTCGTTTAAAAAAGTTGATAAAGAAATGTCGATTTATCTCTAACGGTATGATTATTATGGAGTACTTACCTTATCAGATAGCTTAAAATCGCCTATTAAATTTAGTGCAACCCGCTGCTTTACTTTATTAATTGCATTGAATAATACTAGACCGAATTTCCATTTTAGTGTTGTGAATAATATATCATCTTCTAGGAGAAAACGTCATTTTATGGGGAGTAATTCTTTAAAATAGAAATGTACGTTTTTAGCAAGTGTGTAAATGCATAATTCGTATACTGTATGTTGTATAGGGTTTCTAGTATAACTGGTATAATATAACTAACTTAATTATTTATTTACGAATGATAGATTTAATCTACTTTAGGTCGTAGCCACGAAATTCAAAGACTTTTTAGCCTAACTCAGCGCCAAAGCTTTCTTATTTCTCCCCAGAACATACCATTACAGGCGATAAACTAGCATGAGCTAAATAAGATTTTGCTATGCGGGCGTGGTTCTACTCTTGTTTGGAAATCCCGAACATCGTCGAAAATCACACATTTAGGGATCTACTGCGATTTACGAAATAATCTAAGCAGAGTGCAGTATAGGTGATTATCACATGAAGAAGTTTTCTAATATTTTGTTTGCATCAATTTACCTGTCTACTTAATAATTACATTTTATTTTCGTAGGATGATCAGAAATATGGTATTTATACACCGCTTTTCGTACCAGTGGGCTTTGCCCTATTTCTATCAACATATCGAATATTTAAAATAATATCCCGTCACAAAAACCAATAAGAAAATTATTTTTATATACATTGATTTTTCACATTTACTCATACCAGCAAAAATAAATTTTTATACAACTACGTTTTATCATTCTACTAGCTGGCAGCTATACATCTGTACATTTTAGAAAAAGTTAATATGGTAAATCATGACTGCGTAGTGCAAATTATGAGCATATAAGAGTTTTTAGATCATCCTTAAAATTGGCATAATCTTTGTTAAAGAGAACACTCTCGGTTCTTTTACTTATCACTCTACTGGACGTTGCGCCGAAAACTTCACGCCTACTTTGGTTGATTTGTTTGGCAAGTCTTATCAGTTCAGGATCAGCCTTGCTGGTTCTTTCAGGTTTAGCAGAATTGCGTTTGTCAGGTTTAGACTGATGATCTGTAGAAAAACAAAGGGAATAAGTGTACCTTGAACATGGCCTATACCAGCAAAAGCTTGTACAATACACAGAGTTTAGGGTATTTACCTCAAATTATTCGAGTACACGCGTAAAAGACAATACGTTGGTTACCAAGTAATTAATAAGACTGCTATATTCTTGATGAAACAGTATGAACACCTAGGAAATTAACTCAGATAAATGCTTGCATATGCTAGTTCTGAATGAGTACGAACTATCTTGTTTCAACTTACAATTGATTTAGTTCTGTACTTTCTCAACTAACGAAAACCACTTTGTGAAGGGTGAGGATGTTTGAGTTTTCTAGGCGTCCCTACCATTTTTAGCTTTTCACGTGTTGTCAGTTACTAGTTATAGGTGTACTAAGTTGATCTACTGGGAATTATATATCTAACATCCCGGATTTGGATGTTGCATTCATTTTTTGCCTAGGATAGTTACATTCCACAGTATTTGAAGGGGATAGTCATATTTCTACTCCACAGACATTCGAATTTCGTTCGTGTTAGCTCATTAAAAACTAGCTCCCTACTTTAATCAAGGGATTTTTGCTCAGGGATGGTTCATAACAACGGAAGTAATTGTTGAAGGCCCATTTGTTTTCAAGAAGACAATGGTGGGTGGTGTGATGAGTGAAAACACTGATACCGCGAGCACATCAACAACAAAGAGAAGGTATTCTGAGATAGGATACATGTAACTGCCTACAATGTTGTTTTATAATGTGACGGCTTTGGTATCCATTTTAAAGGCCCTGCAGGCTGGGGACATATTGATAGCTTCACATGAGGAGTTACGCAGTGTTAACTTCGGCTGAGACAGCGAAGTTTGACCACTAGACTGCCAAGTCGGTTAATGCATGGACCACTATACCACAACTTAGTAGTTGAAACCCTTTAAGTGAACAAATTATGGTTTTATTGTTCTTGGCTTTGCTCTCACACCAACCATCACTACACTAGGAAGACTAGGTATATGTAAAACTTTGACTACATCTGCCGCTGTAGAGTTGTAAATGACACAGCCATCTCACACCTGACTAAGGCATTACAAACCTGTTCCAATAGATGCCTCGAAGTGTGGCCGTTTTGTGGTAAACTAAGCTCGTTAAAATATGAAATAACGCGGACTTCAATGCTGTAAAGTTGCACCTTGACAAATCAACGGATATTAAATGTCTTAAAGAAGATCGAGTTTGGCGAAATTTGAACGCTGGGGATGTGTATACCACTGACCTATTGAGGTTGATGAGCCCTAAGTATTGTAAACACATTAAATTATTCCGCTTTCTAACGTCGAATCGAAAAATAACAACCTCCAAGCAACACTAAAACATAGTTCTGCATTTTCACCAAGGATGTTCAGCAGACTGCATCTTGTTAGCATTTTCACTAAACATAACTGTTATTTGAGTTATTCGTGCATTCCTATGCGGAAAATCAGTCAGTCAGTTGCAAAGTAGAACTTCGTACGTGTATACATAAGCTCAGGTTGCCATACCACATTAACACAGAGACGCAAAAGTCAAATCAAATCCATAGTGAGAGAAGTAGTAGAGGTATTAATGGTAACGAAGAAGACTAGGGTTTGAAGATACTGCTCAAGAAGTATAATTCAGTGAGATAAGGTTAGAAATACAAAGACAGAGTTGCTGACGATTCCAGAAGATTAAGATTTGAGACAGCTCAACGAATGGATGCACATGCGCCATTGCAAACGATTTTGAGCCATGTCGTTCAAGGTCTCTAACCATTGGTGACTTTCGTCTCGCGGACCACAACCAGGTAGTCTACATCTACCAACATGACTCAGTCCATTTGTCAGTGACTTCAAGGATTTCTGTCATGTTTTGGTCTGGCTGCCCCTAACCTTATGTGGAAAATATTTTCGGTTAAAATACCAAATCATACTTAAGGGTACTATACTGACAGAATCAACATACGCATAGCGAAGTGGCTTTCACATACTTTTTTACACCTCCCAGTTAATTGGAGAGCAGCGTAAGAAAGAACGACTGTAATATATTCTCAATGTGTGCTTTATAGTATAACTACTTAAAATCCTAACCGTATTTTGAAATGCACCATCCACTGTATGTTAAATGTGAGACAATATTTTGTCTACCAAACACGAGGATACGATGGAGGAGCTATTGCATATGTAAGTGTAACGAAAATAATTATTAAAGCACTAAGTTAAATACATTCATAAGTATCTAAACAACTATTATTGACAGAACACAGTAGGTTATGAGTTTATAGTCCAGAAAAAAGATAACATACCGTCCTTGCTTGAAAGGATTTTCCAAGTGACTTTTTTGGAATGATGCTTACGGTACAGTTCATTACGAAGACGTCTTAGCTGACCCCGACTTTGGTTTTTCTTGCTAGACTTAGTCCGTACCTGAGAACTACGTCAAACATCATAAAGTTTTACCTCATGTTTCCGGGATTCAGGCAAAGCCGGTACAATAACAACTTGGCTTAATGCTTTTTTCAGTAGCGACTTCATGAAAGTCAAAATCGCGCCTTGATAATGACCTAGCGTAGCTCCCTATGTCCTTTGTAATGTCAGTTCAATATATCCGGAACCTTTTTCACGAACTGGTAAACACCAATTGATTTATTTGCGTTCGATTCCTAAACTTTTGGTACGGTTCCAGTTGTTCGGTAGTATCCAATTAATTGGGGTCTAGCCACTTGACTGTCTAATTCTAGTCAGTTGGCAGGGGTTTCTGAGTTTGTATGTTCGTGATTTGAATGAATTCGTTTGTTTCGGGGCAGTAGGGTTTCTGGATACCTGCATAAATCGCATTACTAAACCCCCTTTTTCTCAATATGAAGTAAGAAATACGATCGGAATCCTTCTAGGATACCCTCCAATCGTGCCATGTTCGCCTCTTCGCCTGTAGCAAGCGTTCAGTTGTCTACGACAGCATTCTGGTTGATATCTTTCACTGTTTGCCAATGTTCGTCTACTGTCAGCCTGCGCCAATCTCTTGGCCATGCAGCATGTCGAAGGTTTCCTCTTAAGCTCTCGTAATTTGCCCTGGTGTAGCAAAGATAGGGCTCGTTTTCATCCTGCCTGTTTGGTTTATGACCATATTAAACACTACTACTTCCTATTGGTGTACGGACGTGAACATCCTCGAGTAGGAGCTTTAATTTTCAACAACTAATCCAGGTTTGAGGATTTTCCATCCTTATTCAATCTAGTGGCACTGCAACATGCTCAGTAAGCCCAGAGCTTCTAATGGCTGTGCCAAGTCGCCTTTGGAACAAACCAGAGGAGGTTGTACCTTGATTGCTGAGATTTAGAGACGGGGTTTTGAAATCGCCAGCTAAGAGTATTCGACCAAAATCGAGTAGTGGAATTTACATTATTGACTCAGTCATTTTTTATTCTGGGCCTTAGTGCCTGAGGGTTGTAGGTAAATCCCTCCAATCAAGTTTTTCATGCTATTTATGTGGAAAATACTCCAACATGGATCTGTCAGGTCGGTTAGTTGAGTACCATCTAGTCTTTCGGCTTTTAAATATCTGGTAATATACATGGCAACTTCGCCTCCGTTCTGGTGTACCATATCACATCTGCATAGTGTCATACCTTGCAAGATAACTTCGTTGTCTGTAATCTTGAAGGTTAGCCGTGTTTCGTTTAGGATTGTGGTCTTTAGACCCATCTGAGAGCACATTTTCCCGATTTCTAATAGCTTACCCCTTAGTCCTTTTACGTTGCTGTATAGGCAGTTGATGGTTTGGTTCATCACCTGGTGCACCAGTGCAGCAACAGCCGTTGTTCGATTTTAAAACAAGTTGTTTAAACTGGGTTAACCTGTTTTGTGGGATCTGGTCTCTGCAAAATTTTTGCCTATGCAGTGAATTCAGTCGGCGGGACCATTATCTTCGTTTCTTGCCCCTTGGTTTGGTGATCAAGATCATTAGTCATTCGTCAGCTTATTTTTTCCTCCCTGTTGTTATCTCACAGATCTAAATCGGCTTTCATAACATCCAGTCTGGAGAGAGAGATCGTTCTTCGAACCGTACGAAGCCTGAAGCGCCTCAATTAGGTCTTCTCGAATCCTGAATTCCACAGCCATCAGACGTGTTGACTAAATGGACTTGAGGTGTGACGAGCGAGGCAGCCGAGAAATGCTAAAAGCCATCGTGGTGGGAAAGCACAGGCTACATGTTAGCTGTCGTGCAGGTGAGCTTCATCCTAGCTACCAACATTCAGTTCGGGTAGACCATGCACTTACACAGTGGTCTGCACCAGGGTGCCTGATGGTATCCTGGCTACCGCTCGTACTGGCCAAGATTTATCGTGCCTAAAGAGGATCGGGGGGGGGGAACAATATAACTAATGGTCTCCGGGATGAGAGAAGGATGTCTTCGGCATGTTTTACCGAGTCTTGTTCTACCCTCATTGGAGCGGGTTTCCCTTTTGAGACATTTTGGCCTTTGAAAAGGTAACATATTTTTTCGGGATATTGCACGTTCCCAGGATTGTGCAGTATTTATCCCACTGTTCTTTATAAAAGGCGTCCCTAGCCTCTAGTAAGTTACCTTCCGACACTGGAATAATAAATAAGGTGAAAAAAATAAAGTGAATTTAGTCCACTGTCCCGGAGTGTTAGCCATTTGAGAGTTGAGCAATTGCCATTCCCCTTCTCCAAAAGCATCCACTGTTTTGTGTTGTTAACAAACACTGGGGCATTGCCGACATCTGGCTGTTTCGTCAGTGTTTTGGTTCGAGTTTCGGCTTCATTCGCCGCCTGTTTCACTAGTTTAGTGCCAGGTGATTTCGGTTTGTCCGTTGGGACTTTCGACCTGATTTTGGGTAGAGCCTGTGGCTTCTCCAGTGCCTCCTATGCACAACGGACAGCTAAACCAGGACCACGGGCAGGGGTGACTCCACATGAACTCATAGGTACTGTAGTGTCACAGTGACAATCGACATTTCTACTGCAGACATTGCATTCGAAAGTGGAGTCGCTGATTTTGACTGGCATTTAGCAGGTGATACAGTCATCCTTATGCGATTTTTGTACGACCTCTGAACCTTAGGATGCCTTTTTCTACTGTTCTTATTTAGCCTACTGGTCTTTTTAGTAACAGGATTCGGCAGAGTAATGATTCGGTTCCTCTATTTGAGACTTAGTGTTGTTTGAGTTAAGTGATACAAACTATGAACAGTACCCTGAGGAATGCTTTCATCTGACTGTTTGAGTTTTTTCACAACCCTGTCGCTCGAGACTGGGATTTTCCACCCACTATTGACGACGGGGTTCATACCTCTCTAGGTTTTCCCGGTTGTGATAATGTAAGATGTGCCTGCCACCCTATTACTGAATATGATATGTGAGGGATTTAGAAGAGAAGAACGAGATAATTGAGAGAGCAAGATATGCGAAATAGGAGTTTCGGAAAGGAAAATTTAGTATTGTGTAAGTATAATTGCGAAACAACGGAACCTGAAAGTACTCCGAAATTGTAACTTTAGCTTTATCCGTTCTACTAAGCAACTTGGCGTGGATCCAGTAACTTGCCCAACAGTCATGTGTTTGCGAGTGAATGAATGAGTGTATGCTGCTGAAGAAACTAGGAAGAGAGCAGCTGATCGAGACAGCTAGACCTATCGCACAGTAGTTCTGACTTCAAATGATTTTGTTCGTCAGTTATTGAACAAAGACAAATTTTATATCCGTATATCGACCAATATTAATTCTTTCAATTCATAGTACGTCAGTGATCCAAACTCATTTTAAATGCGTAATCAGAGGGTTCTGATACCAAGTATTCCGAAAAAGAATTTCACTCATCCACTACTTGATCTGAGGAATGGAACTGTAGGTGTGTCACGCATATATGATTTTGAGACGAACCCCCAAAACTGCAGACGTAAGCGATTTAATAATAATAATAATAATAATAATAATTTATTTATCTCGGTTCTCGAATTTCGTAGAATGCACTCTCAGATTATCAATCCTAGATACAGGGGATAGATTAGATATACTGACACCAAGATGGTTGTCCGATATACGGTTTGTCAGTGTTAAGTAACATCGTAAGATTACCGAATCAAGTTTAGGCGTCTCAGTCTGTCTTTCTAAAATACGTTAGTTCGTTCTAACAAATCCGCATCCCTCTTTAAAGAAGACTTGCTGCCTGAGTCATTTTTTTAATGTGACCCCATAAATGTCGGGTACTTTAGCTTGAACGTTTCTTCATTCAAGTAGTAATCAACTGACTTGCGAATAGCTCATATTACCCTGAAGTCTTCGCCAGAGGAAGCTATACAACTCTCAGTTCTAAGGCTTTTGCCTAATGCGATCATCTATAACCTCAGATAGTACTATTGCGTAATTCGTCACAGTCATTCACATGCATCACTTCATTTTTATTAGGGTATAATCACAAAGGCTTCTGGTGCTCGCTTTAAATCAGTGAATTTAGGACCTCCTGTAAAATTCCCTTGTCCGAAATACACTGTATAGGTCTCCAGTTGGCAAATCATTCGTAAAATAAGTATAGAGGAGAGTAAAAGTCTTTAATTAGGGAACAGTAATTTTCTCAGATCCCCATGTTGACAATGCGCCGTTCATCCATACTTGATTCTTTCTACCACCGAAGAAGTTACTTATCGAGTTTGTAATCGCATAGTGGATTACAAAACTTCCTCAGGTCGGACAGTGTGAAACTGTAGCAAGTTAAGCTCACAGTAAAGAATTTCATAATTTGGAGGAAAAGGTCTAAAGGTAAATTATTATCTTAGTCACGAGCTGGCATAAAATATCAAATTTATCATTTCGGACTAATTGACCAGTCGCATGAATAAACCCCGAAAAAACATTTTATAGTTCTTCTACACTGATGCTGACCACAATATTTTTTCCGCAGCTGTCACATTCAAAATATTCATATGTGCTTCGCTACACATCCTTCACAACAACTAGCCAGCTCAGACCAGACATTTCCACAAGCCAACTATGTTCAATGTATGTCTTTGAAATTCTCCTTTTCTGTCTTCTGATCTGATCACGTTTGGGATTTTGGATATTAAAGTTGTTACGGACAGAATCATCACAAAGCTTTGAATACATGTAGTGACATTTGTTAGTTGATTCGTTGGGGTTTTTTTAAAGCCTAGCTTTAGTGATACGAACAGCATATTTTATGGGATTTATTTTTATGGTTTTCGCCCGTTTTACATCTCTTGTTAAACCAAAATAATTAAATGATGATGGCTTCAAAGCTCAGTTCATGTGTCTTAACATGGCCCTCGAGCAAATCTATTGCAGCAGGAGAGATATCTGTATGGAACACATACAGTTTAAGGAGAAGAATGAAATAGTGTTTGAGCGTTTGTATTTTAGAAGCGGGTGTCTGTGATGACTCCCATTGAAATCATCATTATAATTCTCCGATGGGACTAAGCTTTTGGATTGATTTGGGAAACTTAAGGCGAATGCCGTGAAAAGTTCGCCCATATGTGCATATTTGAACCCTCAATCGACGCTTCCATGAGCTATGCCTCAAGCCTCTGATTCCATAACTCCTAAAGGTTCATCTATTTGTTTTGTAAATTGGATAGTATAACCTTGTAGTTTTCGATTTGAGCCAGCATACAGGTTAAGAGAAGTGTTGCGAACAGTTCTGCAGTAAATATATGAGATTATTCCCTGACTAATTTGCATCTGACGGGTTAAAAACTTTTACATACTGCTAGGTCGTATATACACATCTGAATTAGTTTAAGATAGATATAAAGGAGTTTAGTTCTTTAATACATGTCGAAAATTATGCAGTGGGAATGTAAATTCGACAACCAGATACTAATCTTGAAGTCAAACTCAACCGGGGGGGGGGAATCGGTCATATATTTCTTCCTGGTGCTATTTAATCAAATTATACATTTATGGACTGATTGAATAAAAGCACTCTATCACTAAAGACGCATTTTCGCAGAACGTTATCTAAGTCACATTTCAACGGTATTTGGAAGCCTTGAATACTATAAGGGTTGTAGTAAATGGTTATGACATGTTTATGATGGACTAGAACAGCATTTTTTTGCAGGAGGGTAGTTTATGTTTACGTGTGGTTGAAATGTCCATATTATTCAGTTCTGCAGTACCGCCGCTGACATACTCTTCTAATTGTGCGAATTGTACACATACTTTTAGGACGTTTGTACGGATACGGAGGCTGAAGAGTTGATTAACTGTTATTCGCTGTTTGTTTGACAAAGCTCATTGTTATCGGCATCCTGACATCTAACCAGGTCTTAAGTACGAATGTACGCAGTACTACTTCGATTCCAAATGTTTTTTGTTTGAAGAAGGAATTTAAAATTCTGTCAGACTTTCCAGTACGTGTTTCCATGAATTTTCAGTCTTCCCGTGAATGAGTTAAGTGAAAGAAACCTTGAAAGCCAATTAGACTTTGAGTTGGAGTCTCTCAGTTCATGCAAAATTCTTCTAGATGCGTTCACAGAAGGAATTGCAGTGACGAGTAGCATTTAGGTTAAACACTCGCTGACTAAAGTCTTATTGATCACCTGATAAATAATAATGTTTGGAATATCGTAAACTCTAGGCGTCTGGAAAACGAGTGTATGAAAGATATATAGTTGCTAGTAAACATTTAAGTAATGATACTACTTTCTTCTGGATGATAGGGGTGGTAGATTCGTATTATTATTTTCTTTACTCTACACTTGCTTGGAAATAATCAGTAGTAACGTTTTTGAATCAGAACATCAACTACGAAACGCAGTATGACTTCTTAAACGGCATTTCGTGTGAAAAGGTATTTTAATAGACGAAAACTGGGCAAACGTCTATGTTTTAGGTTGTGCTGGAAGAAACTACCTTGTAAGCGATGACCACAATCCACCTATTTGTGCTGCAGAATATTTTGTTTGCTTACGGCTCCTTGCAATATAACAGTATGTAACTGGCCAGTGATATTGATGTTATTATACAAAGCCAACCACGTCTACTGCTCACGTTTGTAACCTTTAACTTATTCTTTTTTCAACCGTGAAATCCTATTACAAGCAGATCTGGGCAGTTATTATCACTCGTGACTCCTTGAGCTACAGCAATAAAAAACGAGTGTTTTACGAAATGTCACGAAAACATCTGATCACTATTCTTTCATTACTACATTATGTAAATCAACGTTATTTCTAACAGTTTAGCTCTTGTGAATTTCCTCTATTCACAAGACTATTTGCCCATTCATTATCTTACTAGTGATTGTCTCAAGAATTTCAACGGAGACTGACCTGAATTTATTGAATACGGACAGTCTAATAATCAGAAGCAACTGGAATAAGTTATACTCTGCATTACTGTCCGTGTAGTTTAAAAACAACTAGGCCTGTTAATCCCTGAGCTTATCTGAAAAAGTCTTAGTCGTACATCCACCTAAATCTAAAAACCAACAATAATATTGGTCTCCGTTCCAATTAGTAGGCTTATGAATCTCTTACTGCAAGTACAACAGTGAGTTTCTGAGTAGTAAGAGGTAAATCAAAGGGAACCAACTTTGCTAAATGAGTTTGTACTGCATATTACAGTAGAACAGATAGTGTGAAACGTATTAAAAATGTCGATTCACTTCAAATTACAACAGAGCTGTTATCGACAAATCAGTAATAAAAGACTGAATACCCAGCTGAGGTTATGATTATCTAAATAATAGGTCAGAACGTGTCAGTATGGGGCGATTTAATAATAATCATTGTATACGTGGTCTGACTAGAAAGGTGACACTATATACACGTTCAAAAGGAGAGGATTTTTACTTATTTCCGTATCCATTTTATTACTCTTTTTCAGTACTATTACTTATTATTTTAGGTAACTTCTGTTCATTCAATGAGTTATCTCTGATAGTCCATCAGTTTTATTTCTTACCAGTTGGTGCGTCTATTTATGTTCGTCTGTTTCCCTTCTTCCTTTTTCTGATTTCAAAACTTGTTTTTCGACCTGTCAAATGATAGCTGTTGGCTCTAGCAAGCTGACATTCCGAGTACCAGAGAATTAATTCGTATTAGAGATACAAATTAACTTTTAAATAGCTTTAAAATTCAGTATGATTGTGTGACCCCTCAGTTTCATTTCCCTTAGCACCGGAAACTTGACAATGGTTGCGGTGTACAGTCATGATACTTCACCTACAGCTTACGTCCTAAGTGTTTTCATTATTACATATTCTAGAAGTGAATAAAATGTGGAAGTCACTTTGTGTCTTCCCATATGTAATCTGGAGAAGGTGGGTTGTGTGTATAACCAGGGTTTCTTTTAGGAATGCTTCGTAGACTGACTATAGAATCACCTAAGACTGTTTTGAATGTTTTCCTGAGACCTCATCCGGAACAAATTTATGTCCACTTAGTTTAAGAAACATATTACTATCTCAATGGGTATTTTAGAATGGAAACTAAAAGTAAGTTTGAAATGAAAAGTAAATCCATTTCGTATCACTTATAAGCTGTTAACATAAACCAAATTAGTTTGGGGGGATTTGTAGGTTTATAATCGTAATCAAAACAACAATGGGTCGCTGATATGTCCCAGCAATAGGTCACAAATACATGAAGATCTTTGCAAGCGTTTTCGCCAATTGAATCACTAAGTTATGAAACAAAATACATTCGTCCTCGTTCATCGGTAGACAACCAAAGCAATAAATATTTCATCCGTCATCATACCAAGCTTGAACCACAGTGAGGTGGGTCAAGCAGTCTCGATCAACTGTTCTCTTCCTAGTCACACCGATGGATTCTTACACATATTCATTCACTGGAGTTGTGCAGAAGTTACAATTCACTAGGACGGTCAGAGATAAAATCGGAAGTTTGGGTGTGTATTTGGTTTTATATTTACTCAATTCACTATGATTAGTCTTCTCTCTCCAAAATTATACTTCAGGTATTTTCCTCCCCATATTATATAACTGTCTAATTCCTATCCTAGTCTCAAACAACAGCACCGTGAAAAAGCTCGAAACGGCTCTGGATAGTGAATCTCGAAGTTATGTTTACGGCACAAATCACTCAGTCTAAACATCTGAACTGGGGATCGAACCAGAAAATCAAGATGACTGGTCCTTACAGATTGCTACTTCAAGTAAGACTGAGGGGAAGATAAGAAAGAAGAGAAAAAGGCGTCGTGAAATTCAAACGACACAGCTTACTCTTCAGAAATAACAGAACAATGATGATTGCCTAACTCGTTCGTTGTCAGTTAAAACTAGTGACTGCATAGCATGGGACAGCTGGACAACTTGCTAAGACCAAACATCCTTGACTTTGAGCAAGCATTCGATACGGTAATCCACGTACGCCAAATATCTAAGTTTGCTAATATCGACTTTATAAATGCATTTCTGTATTGGCTCCAATATAATACAATAGGGGGAAAACAAATTTTCTCGTCAGGGTAAACAGAGTGAAATGGGCTGACGAATCTCAAGATCAACATTTTCACAGTGAACCGTCTCAGAGATAATACTCTTCCTGGTGTTCACTGACGTTCTGTTAAATGAAATTTGTTTTGCGGCACGATTCTGTGCAGAAAACCACCCTGAGGACTAAAATTTTGCTCATTAAAGTGAAAATACCCTGGATCGAGCAGAAACATTAAAAGAGCTGTCTCAGCTTAGAATATTATTCTGGTTGAGATGACCACAGCCCCTTCAGGAGGCTGCTTCGGGAAGACACTTCATAAGCACGTATTTATATACGGATAACAATTTACCTCACGAAGCTCTCTGTAGATGCATATACTGATACTTACTTTTCGAACTCATCATTAGATATCACTAACTTATTCTATCTTGCTCAATACCATTTCTGTTTCTCCTTTTAAATCTAGGCTTTGCTCTTCCAACACTATCTACTCTATTTAACCTACATTATCCATTCACTTTCTAGAACATCTATTTGCTTCTTCGAAATGGAATTTTCTCTTTATAATTCTGGGCATTGTGACTACATAATCTAAGACCTGATCTGGTGTCCAGAAACCCTGCTTAGTTAAAACAAACTCATTCACTCACATCACGTGACACAGCCAAGTGATTAGGACCAGCCCACTCGAGTGGCTAGAATACTATCCACTAGACATTATCAAATACTCGAAACCGTACCGAAACACCAGGAAGACAATGCAAAATATCACTTGAATCACACTGGCTAGTTAAGAAATATTGGATACTGAACATAAATGTAACGTAAAGGAGTACCTCGCTTTTGAAGCGTTTATGTGTTTTCATGGGGACCAGTTGAATCATGAAGGTCATTATGTTTAATCTATCATTGTGTTTATGAATAACAAGCTGACCAAGGAAAAATGATCTCAGAATATACTGACATAGTCAGAATACAAACAGAACTGGGCTACACTAGTGTGAAATGTTCTTCCGTAACAACGATACAAGTAAATATCTCAATCATTGATCCTAAACGAAATTTTGAAGGAAATTATCTCGGTGGCTATGAAATCTATTTCACTTTCTGCTTCACCACAGCTTTATGGACTTCGAATTTTAGGCCTTCGCGACAGAAACATGCTTTGTAATCACGTTTTGTGCAGGCATTTGACGTACTCTGAGGTTAAGAAAATGTATGGGAATGGAGATCTTCAGCTCACTATATATTTATTTCCCACGAAGTTTGAAGAGGCAGCGAGAAATGATAGGGCAACTCTCTTTTATTTGCATCAGCAGGTAGATATCTTTTATGACCTTTATTAAAGTCAATCTTGAGACTAGAAATATATATTATTCTGGGTTGCAAAACATTAAAGACGTTGAATTGGCATTTGAGATAGGATGTCTAAATATCAGGTGATTTTATGTTTATATATTATTTATGCATGCAGGAACTTCATTACCTCATCACAGTTATCCGTTAAAGAAATAATTGAAGCGGTAGAAAAGGTGCGAGATGTTTCAACGTTTTTTCCACCATGTGTTCTTCAAAACTTCAAGGTAAATTATCTAGGGTTTTTCACGCCTTTATTTTCGGGCTGATAATTATTTTCATTGGTGTTAATCCTGAGCATTTTATACAGACTTTTAAAAGCAAACAAACGATCCCGTTTCAGTGTAATGGACTTGTAAGAGACAGAATTTAAAGAACTGGTGGTTTGATCGACCTGCATTTTGCGAGCATTGTGGGTTTTGGTACTTGCATTTAAAGATCTTCTGTTCATACCCCTAATGTTACTTGTCAAGTGAACTGATCTAGAACTTACTATTGATTTTTCCCGAATATGTTTTCAGTTCATTTGTTTCTACGCAAATAGCTTAGCATTATAAGCATATTATTTAAAGTTACTGAGACAACTTATGACAACCTTGTTAAGATGAAAACTGTGAGAAAAACAGGTGTAACTGGTTTAGAAACTTTCTAATGTGTCGTTTATTTTTTTAAACTTAGGGTAAAGCATTTAAAAAAGCTGTACAAAGTTACTTGGCGAAGATAATTCACTATTCAGAGGAGGACTGTGCTTTGGACTTATTGAATCGTTACCTTGTCCTGCTACAATTTGATCGCGATATATTTAAATGTCGACTCGGAGTAAGTTTTGTTTCATACGTTTTTTATCATTTTATTTTTTGACAGGATAAAGCTGCATGTATTTATTCACCTTGAACTAGAGTAGTTGAATCAAACAAAACTCACAACAGAATCAGACTACAAATGTAGTTCACATAGTTTTTCAGTCACAACTAGAAACTCAGTTTCAACGAATTACTTTTGGTTGGTGTAGTATTTGTACGGTGTTTTCTACTTAAGGTCTTTATCTCTTTTAATTCACACATAAGACTTCTGTGTATCATCAAAAATATTTCTTACTTATTCGCTTCATATTATCCATGGACATTTAGTTACATAACTTGTAATATTGTTTAACGTTTCTGGCATGTTTGTTATGACAAAGAGATATCAAACACAAAATCAACGCTATTACAAACTTTAATAACTCAGATATTGTAGCTCCTTTTTAAGAGCAGCAGCTTTACTATCTTTTCAGCAACTTTAGTTGAATGCAGTAATATCTTTATCATATCGAAGGATGCGATTTTTATTTAAAAAGTAACAACAGAATAATCATTTACTAGCACGTATATTTTCATTTGTGAGCCATTCTAAATTTTATTCACTAATTGCATATGTAACATGAAGAAACAATCATTTTTACTTATCAAATGGTGACTTGCTTTATGTGAAAACTTGAAATGAACTTTGCAAATATTGCTGAAAATTAGAGTTAAATAAAAATAATACTTATACTTAATTTAGATGGCTACAAATTTACTAATGACTAGACTTTTTTCTTTTATTAACTTACTTTTCATTATTATTTATTATTTCTTCTGGTTTAATTTTCCAATAAATGATCAATTAAGATGTTATACAGCTTTTGTCCTAATAGGTTAAATATCAGTGCTCGATGTCAAACTATGATATAAAATTGTTTCACTTAGGGTGTTGATAAATAAATAATGGTGACAGCTCTTATCGTTTCCATCAATCGAGAAAAAAGACGTTTGAAACATGCTGAACAACAAATATATTTGGAAATGAGATCTGTTGCTTCTTCAGAGAATTATCATAATACTGCTATGTTATACACTGCAAAAATAAGTTAATGGTTTAAATATAAGTAATTTGAAATTATTTTGTTCCTATATGAATCACTTATAGAGTCACGTAAGTAGTATAAAGAATAGTTTCTTGAGTTGATACGTTGATAAGAATGCTCACATTCTTTAATATCCCAAGAGTAAACGACACTATATTGCCTAACTAAAACAGAACTTGAAAACGGAATTATCAAAAGATATTTCTGCCATCACATTGGATTGATGATATTTTGATGGTACCATTTAGTATACGCACAAGTAATTTATATCATTCCTTTACGCAAAATTATTTCTTGTTAATTACTTATTTGCCACCTCTGAACGTGTGTGCATAGTACTACGTATATGTTTATGTACTTGTTTAAATCCTTTTATGCTTGCAAAAAATAAGTTGTCTTCTTAATACCTGAGTCGGTGTAGTACCAAAGTCCAATGTTTTATAAATTTTCCGAATCTTTTACTTGTTGTCTGCAATTCAGTAGTATCAGGATTCAAATATATGCATCCTAAATACATTTCATATTCAACTGTACTACCTACGTTGTTTCATAGTTATTTGTTCAAAGAATGTATACAGAGTAAAAATGGCTTACACTGTGCCGGCGTAAAACTCGTTTGATCATTGTGTAGTCGACAAAACACACTGAAATGCAATATATCTTATAGTTTAACTCTGTCATATACTTTCAACACCACAAACAGTAATAACTGGTGGTCATTCTGTAGTCTTCAGTAGGAAAACTGGTTGAAAGATGGCACTATTTCTCTGAGAAAGTGTTATTGCCTAACTTTTCATTTAACATGACAATCCTTCTTTTTCGATGTCATACATAATATTACTGTGTTTTCTCTTCTATCCTGATTGATGATAGCAGTCTTGGCTAGTTGATCCAAGATATTAAAACCAAAGCCTAAATAAAATATTTGCAAGTTACTACTTTCTAGTTATTAGTCCGACATCTGGTATGCATATTGACGTCTTTATTTGAATCGATAAATTAAAATGTAAAGTCATTTGCGTTTATTAAGTCGTTTAATAACAAAGTAATTTAGAAACATCCGACTCAGTCTTACTTCGGTATCGGCTTACTTCATTGTTTTTTTAATGATAAATTTTTAATTTAGACATAACTATAAGAAGTAGGAAATAACATGCGCTAAAAAATCACAGTTATGCACAGAATTTCATAATTTATTTATCTTGATATTAACAATTATACGTATAAAATGTGTGTATTTAACAGGTTTAGTTAAAATTGGTGTGTTTTGTCAGATAGATTCCTAGCAATTCACATACATACAGTTAAAAATTTTCAAACTGTTATTTCAGAGTAGTTTTGCTCAATGACCAAAAAAAAATTAATAAATGTACTTTTTTTCAGATATTTTAGTTATTTAAACTTTTGTTTTAAAATAAATTGTGCATAAACGTATCTAATATAATATATAAACATATCATATACGGTTTGCATTTTCACATTGTTGACTATGAAAATGAATTACGTCCAATCATATATTAGCCTACGTTAAAAATAAACAAAGAAGATTTGTGATAAATGAATTTTACACTGTTTACAAGCTTAGAAATATCACATACATCGTTAGTAGTCATGTTTCCGGCAAATTTTATCAATAAATGCTCAACCAGAGAAATAACATACGTTGTTATTTATTCATTTGCAATCCACCTTTTTTTCACATAAGACAATACATGTAAAACCGAACCACTACTTGAAGTCAATAATATACTTATCTACTTTTGATAAATACTTCAAAGTTAAAAGAATTCTTTGTTCTATTCAAATTAGATCTTAAGATTTTTTTAATGTGTTTTTTGTGAGTAGAATACTAAGTAATAGTCATTTTTCAATCATGAACAGGTCTTGCATCTCTGACATGAACTGAAGTTGGTTAGTATAAGCTTACATCTAGGCTGTCAGAAACATACTATATATCTCATTTAAATCTATGTATAGATGAATTCCAATTCAGTATCTCACGAACATACCACAAATCTTAATTGGGCATTTTTCATTTGAAACTGCAAATGTACCAACTTTTTTATTCAATACTGACTGATTGTAAGTATACCTTACGGAAAAATGCAAACTACCATAAGAAGTTGGAAATACTTTGATCTCGGAATCTGAAACTCAAACTTTGGACGATCTGCTTAATGTTCCAAAGTGGCGTAGTTAAATTCCCTACTTAATTAAGTATTAGCCATAATCTTTTAGTGTTTTTGTGATTGGATATAATTTAGTTGCAGTATTGAAAATACCTAGTTTTTATTATTACGGTGACGATAACTTTTATTTTCAGGATGTTTATTAGCACAAAGTTTTAATGAAGTTGAATTGTAACCAGCAGTAGAATTCAACACACGCGTCTCGTTCTATTTGAGAATTATTGGCTAACTGATGTTAGTGGTGAGACTCGAAACCATTAACTTTTATTCTATAGGCTAATAAATTGTAATAACGAGGAAATCCATTCAGAATGTACAGTTACCAGTACAGACTGATGATTTTTATTCCTTAAAACTAAGTAACGAAAGGGAAATAAGAAACCTTAAAAGCTAATTTTATCAAAAAATTGTTAACGCTGTGATATGTAAACGTTTTATCTTAACTTTGTCAAATTATACGGTAAGGATCTCACCAAAAGTTGCTTTGTTCAATTATCGTGGTAACGAAGTTATCATTCTCAAATTAAAATCTATTAAACGCTTCTATTATTGATTTAAACTTTTGAACAATGTGCTTGTAATTGTACACGATTAAATTTTTACATTTCTAGGCTGGTTGGGGTATACCAGTGGATTTAATTATTGGGCCGCGTTTTCAAATATCTATAATCGTTGAAAATGGACATCAGGTTAGTCATTATCCAACTAATGAAATAGTTAATATTATTTGAACCAAATTAATTGAACATCAAAAAAATAATCAGTTTAATCAAGTAAATTAGCTACCGCTAAGTTTTTTATTGAGACGAAATTATAAGAAAGAAGCAAAGAAACTAAGTCAATTCTTATTCATGAAGAACGATTTCTACTGCTTTTAACTTCGATGAAAGTCTACAAACCTACAGCCTGTCCCGCTTATTTGATTACTGACAATGCTGCAACAGTTTCACAAATACTGTAAGTAACTCTTACTGAAAAGTCTCGATTATCATCAAACCTGAGTCAAACGGGATTTTCTGTTGACAATCATTAATAACATAATACTGTCTGTTGAAATAAGCTGGATAATCACTACTTCTGATAAAGAATAAAAATTATGCTCCTAATTTCATGGTACTAAATAAGAAATAAAATGCAAGATTGTCATTCAGTTCATTTCACATTTAGTTTCCAATAGCTGTGAAACTTGCATTGAAGAGTCGATAACAGATTAAATTTATCAAACTAAATAATTTAATTGTATCCTGATTAGATTTACTAGAAATAGATATCAGAATAGTACTTACTGTCAACAGGTTGATTATTATCTTAGACTTCAAGAAAGTTAAAATATTCATCGGATGATTTGTAAGATGTAATGAGTGAAGCAAAATTATAGTTTCAATTATGCAGTTATCAATTCTTTTTATTTATTATTCTATACATGTATGCTTAAAACACATACTAACTTTTCTATTCATTCACACATCTGTACCTATGTAAGCCAAGACATTTGGCTTATTTTGTCAGTATTCGACAAGTGATCGTTACAAAAGTACAAATTCAAGGTAATGAATGTTATCAAGTGAAAATTAGCATGGAACAATCAACAATCGCAAAAGGAAACAATAATAATAATAATAATCAACTTGATTTTATCAGTTTCACATTTACCACGCCTGAAGAAGCTGATGCTGTAGTACATTTATTAGAAGGATATTGTGGAGAATCATTGGATGATATTTTATCGAATGGTACATTGAATGCAATCAATAATCATGAATTGAAATGGCATATGAATTCAGGAATTACATGTAGCGATTTTTTACCGAATGGTTGTCCATTTAGGTAAGTTAATTAGTAAAGTCGATTTGCCTAAAATTTAAAATCTACATATTTTACACCAACGTTTCTAATAGTACATATATTTGAAACAATACCGTGCATAGATAGGTTGAATACTATTAAATGGATATTTAACTTGTTAATTTATCACTCAAACTTACATCATAAACATTTATTTTTTATGTTCAAAATTATTCTCATTTATCACATTACACTTGATTCAGATTCGTTTTTTAATTGTTTAAAATATCCTTGAAAATCTTTAGAATTTAGGCTTTTCAGTTATTTCATCGTTTTGAAAACTTGTTAACCCATCTGAACTCATATGAACAGTGAGTCAGTGACTAGAGACAGAAAAATATTTCGCAGTCCCAATGTTTGCTTCAATAAATAAAACAAGTTGACTAGCAAACGATCAATCTTCAAAAACCCAAATGAAACATTTCAACCACTAATATTCGACTTTGAAAAATATCTCCTAATATTTGGTAGTGATCACTGTGAAGTATTGAACAGAAGTTTGACCTTGAGTTAGTTACTGCTAGTGCATTTCACATCAAAAGAATGTGAAACTCCGTTGGCAGATAAGAGTTATTAGCCACTACTACTGTAAATTAGACAAATTACAAAACCAAATTCGTGTGAAAACACTATTTTTCACCATACTATTATTATAAAGCAATGAAATTTTATTTCATTTACTATCAAAAAATGAATTATTAATCACTTTAAAATTCATAAAACATAATACAACTTAATGAATTAGTCTCATAGTTGTTTTGTTGCGAAAATTAAAACATACATACTTTTTTTTGTACCCGCAAAATAACTTGATCAAGTTATTTAAGTTTACACTCAAAAGCTTCACTTCACATGTGTCATTAAATTAGAATTTTGTTTATAGAGAATATCATCCTCTTTTGTTGAGTTGTATCAATTTTCTGTCATCCTTATAATTTATCAACTTTTAGCTGTATTATTTTTATAAGACACTTTCTTTTCACCTTTTCTTTTTTTAAACAGAGAAAAACACACATTGAATTTAAGCGATTAAATGATTAGATAAATATTACAATTTATATGTCAGTTTACTACTGAAATAATCAAATAATAATTATGATTAGCATATATATATATATATATATATATAGTATCAGTTTTTTTGTGCGTGCATGATCATTTATTTGTTCAAATATTTGCACACACCTTTTGGAAACATGTGGTGGCTATGCCAGAAGCATTTTATTTTATAGTGATCAATTTAATTTCAAAAAAAAATATAATAATGATGATGAAAAGTTGAGAAATTCATTCTTTTGTGTCATATTATTGATTACTTTTGATCTTAATAATGGTGTGCGTGAATTTTACTGCTTAATTTGGATCATGATATACAGGTTTGAACTAACCAGGACTGAGTCAAATATGTATGTATTATGAGCAGTAGAAGTATTAAGTATAATTCTCAATACATTTAAAATGATAACCAAAAAATTGTTTTTTTTTTACTTCCGTGGACGATTATTGATAACGCTAAACGTAGCAAAGACTGAATTCTGTCTTTGTACATTGCATTAAACAGATGAATTGACACTATCCCTAAATTCTAACCCTCGACCCTTAATAGTTGAATAAAGCTTAACATAGTTAAACTGTACTACATAAAAGAAGCACTTAGATATAAGATAGTAACCCTTGAACATTTACACTAAATTCAGTCGTTTTTATGGCTATAAGACGTTGTTGTATTTAAGACGGTGTTATCTTGTGATAAAATTCATTACATTAATCCAGTAACCCTAAACAAGAATAATCTCAATACTATAAAAATTTATTTGGGTTCTTATAAAGGTTCAAGAAGACGGTAATCTATACATACCTAAGAGTGGATTTATATGTTACAGCTTTTTCGATTTATCGATAGAGTAATATGTAAAGCATTTTGATAAATCAATTAATTATATATAGTCTGTTATTTCATTTGTAATAGGTTGCGTTCGTTAACTTCTTCTGTTTATTATTATTACTACTTCTAGTTCATCTACTATGCATCTAGTTAATTATAGATGATTGTTTTATTGTACACCAATTACTGGGGTTAGCGCTCAGCTTAGGCATTGATTGTGACTGACTGAAAATATATTCCTGATTTTTGTTTAAACCATGAATAATAGTAAGGATGGTTAATGAATATTGAGAAATTTGTTCAAATATAGATATGAAAAATTTCAGAGCTTTGCCTATTCTTCATTAGTCATAAGTAGGAAATTATTCTAAACTAAAATTTTTTGAAATGTATTGACTGGTGAAATATGCGGAATGATATTGACCAGACAGAAACTCATACTCCTATTAACTTCGATGGCAAAACGGACATGATTCAATAAGTACATCAATCTACTTTCAAATAACATATATTTGTATGATAAGATCTTATTTGAATGTTATTTGAATGTCAAAAACAAATTAATATTTTTAAGAAAGCAAAAGTGCCATTTCGTTGTCTATCTTTATATCATTTAATAAATGGTCAACAAAATAACTAATTTTTTTAGTATTCTCATTTTAATATTTAACAGTATGATGGAAATATATTCCCAATGATAACATGATATTGTTGGAAGATTCAAACCTTCATTGAATTTTATGATAGGACATTATTGTTTGCAAAAACCAGTCTTATTAACATACAAGAATTTTTTGCTAACTTCATGTTGACTTGTAAAATTCAAATCACTTTTATTAGAGATAGGTATTATGATTAATTCATAAAATGTTCCTTATCAGCTGGTACTGATGTTGAATTTTTGATTACTTTTATTCATTTAGTACACTTTGTGTTCATTGTGTATGTGAGAGTTAACTGTTGTTTTAAATTTATCATTGAATTTTCAGACTCTGTAAAACCAATAAATCACAACTACAAAGTAAGTAGTCTTTTTTAGAAACCATTATTACTACTACTAATAATAATAATAAAAATAATTATAATAATTTGATTGATTTCTCATTAGCAGTCATAATTATTAAATTTATTTATGCGTTAGATTCAATTGTAAAAAATCCATCCAAAATCTGTAGCTAAGTTTTCAAGAGAATAAAAAAGCAATAAGAATTTTATTTCAGTTGAGTTTTTAATAAATCAAAAATATTGTTTGTTTCGACATTGTGTTTTGACACATTCAAGGGTGAACAATTGAAGCTGGGCAAGAAGAAACTCAGTTTTAAAATTGCAAAACTAACTGGTAGAATTAAATCATAGTTAAATCTTTGCCTTCAGGTTAATCTAGTTATCATTCAAAAGGTCAATTATCGTACTTAATGTAACATCTGAATTATAGTAGTAATTGAAAATTCTCAGTAATCAATTTAACGATGATCTAAGTCAAAGTCGACAGCTAAATAATAAACTGACTTGTTGTCTATTTTTTTAGTTTTTTAAGCAGAAACATTTCTTGTGTATAGTTCCTCAACTTATACTATGACTGTCACCATAAATATCCTCTTGCGAATTCTCTCTAGATGTACCAATATTAAAATGTGACAACTTACACTAGCACATACTTGTTTCAATGTTCGAATGATTATTTTAGTAGTACCATTTATTGCAGAGAAAGAATACTTGGTTTCATAAACGAGAACAAGAATCCTTACACTCAAAATTAAATGATAATGTTTAGACAGTATGAAACAAAAGAAACTACGTGATGATAATCATAAGAGTAGAAACACTAAAAGTGAAATGAAGACTATGAATTACATTTTACAGGCATATCTTACTCTTGTGCATATACCGATTGCTTGAATCTCTTAATTATTGTTTAAGAATGCCATTGATCAATCTCCTTTGGCATATAGTCATCCTGTGTGGATTACCTTGATATTACTTCTAAGCGACAAGTATTTCAAGGAACAGATAGGTCGATTACAGTCATAAACATCGATGGGAAGAGCAAACACCCAATGTATACACATTAAGATTCACCAGACCGCAAACATCAGCGGCTATATGGTCAACAAGATGGCGTTTGAGGCGAACGGTACTGGGTTCGAGTCCCGTAAGAGATATCGACTGAGAAATGTAGATACACCCAGATGACGAGCCCCGAATAGAAAGAAACACACATAGTAAATTATACTGCTAGTCACTGTTCATCTTTGTTCAAAAGTGCAAATCTTACTTTTTTAGTGAGGATGATAGCAAACAGATGTCTCATCGACAACTGCATGAAATAAATAAAACATTGTTCGAAATCAGCTTGGCAGACGTTCCATTCTTGAGTTACTCGGAAGTTTTTATCTTCCTTTCAAGTCGTCATCACAGCAGTTAGGCGATAAATACGTCATGTTGGAGGGAATTTTTAAAACTTTTGCCACTTGGTGTTCCTTATTTGTGTATTTAGGTACATAACTTGTTCCCTACATGTTAGCAAGCGAAATACAGACATTATTTATGAGCACCGTCGACTGATTACAAAGGCATAAAACTCACAGTTATTCGCTGTGATGTCTCACTGAAGGTTTGGATAAAATGAAAATGGCTTCCTATATTTAGCACAGCTGCTTTTTCTGCGTAGATGTCCTGTTCCAATAGACACACTTCACGGATTCTAAATAAAATTTTGAGATATTTCCCATATGACTAATTCTCATGTCCCTATTTTCGATCAACTGACTTTCAACAATCCTACGAGCTTAATTAGTTACTTCGTATTTTCATAGAGGCATTTTTTAAACAATGAAAATTTATTAACAGCCAAATAGGTCAAAGGACTTAGACCATTCTAGTCAAACGCAAAGCTTATAATTAGAATTCTTATGAATAGAGTCATCTGTGATGTTCATTACTCACAAGTAATTGCCCGACTTCATTAGAAGCATAATTTGATGTTTGGATCGATTTCGAATTACAAACACTATCTGTGCTATCACGCTTAGCTGATCGATCACTGAAAGCAAAGTTATTTTACTCTAATGAGTAATAACCTCTGATCAGTTTAGTTTCTAGTTTATGAAAACAATCATGAATAGACGTTATTCAAGTTAGGAACTCAACTTATTGCCTTTTTGCTACATACGCCAGTGTGTTATCCAAATAACGATTAGTTTGTTCCACCAGTATAGTGAATGTTCCGCTCCTTCATTCAAAATTCATTAATGCGACTGTTTCTGGATTGATTTTTTCTTCACTGAATAAATCACATAGGATTATTTCATGTGTAAATGAATATGATTAACTTTATATTTTTATGATCATGCCAAGAAATGCAAGAGCTCTTTAAGAAAAAGAAGTTTACACGAATAGTATCAATTATAAGAGCATTGTATTCAACTCAGTGAAGGTTACATTCTCATCGCTTTCAGTAATCAGTTAGTCTATTGCATCTTTCGCTTTCGGTTATTTTTCCGTTCACTTGAAGGGCTATCTCTGCACTTTAGTCCGGTTTAAACCAGAAATTTCATTTCAAACCCTAACTTGCTGACTTTTCATTTTTCACTCTAAATGTTGGGCTGTGCTACACCGGCATGTTTGTAGCATATAAATGCAGATAACTTTAAATACTTGAATAAAACAATTGGTAACTAATGCACTCAAATAAACAGCGCTCATATACTGAATGAACAGTAAACCGACCGAAAGTGCTGGATATAATATGCTTATTAAAGTCTGAAAACATTCCGGTTATGTTTAGGTATTTACTCACGTCAGTTCTAAATATCGATCAGCCCCATGTTATACATTAGTCAGCTGATCAATACACGTAGATAAAATTGACTTCGCATTGATATAGGTTAGCTCTTTATTTATTGGTCGACTATAACTTAAATCTTATTGAGTGTTTGTTAGTCTACGTTCTTATTGATTTTCATAAATTGTAATACACTGCAAGTAGTACACTATTATGCCTAGATCACATGTTAACTGATTTAGTCTGAATGATGATACCTAAATTTTTTTGTTATGCTTTGAGAAATAATCTGGCTAGAAAAAGCTTGTCAAAGATTGATTATTCATTTGTGAGTTGTACTACTCAAATGAATATATATATTCATTTTGACTAGTTTAAACTTGATGAGAAAATATTAATTAACGTGTAGGTTGGTCAAAGAAAACACTCTTATTTTCACAGGTTCTTTCTCTAAGCTACACCAAAGTCATCAATGAAAACTGCCACAATAATTGAGAAGAAGTAATAAAAAACAGTAGTACCTCTTGCTAAACCGAACTGGTTCTATAAGATCAAAACGTCTCATAGAAACCTAGAACTAAGGGAGATATAGTCCTTGTTTAACAGATAAGGGACGAATCACAAAAATCATAAAAAATGGAGAATATGTCAGGAATTCTTGTTAGTTCCTTGAGCATGCGAACATATATAATTTAGTCAATAGAAATTCAATCAAAAGGAAGAACACCTAGATCTCTTGAACTTTTACTAAGTTGACAGAAAAGGCTCCCAGTCAAATGTGGGGAAATTAGAATACCTAAATCTCACATGATGTTCGTGATGGTCAGGTTGTTTGGAAGAACATTCAGAACTTTACGTGTAAACTTTCCGGCTAAGAGAACGAAATTCAACCGAAATCATCCATTGCAGCTATGAATCCTCTCCAAACTTTGTAAAAGTGTCTATTCAATGTAGATTGAATATTTGTAATGCAAACTGTTTTAGTTTTACAAAAACAGATGAGTTTCATGTTACTTTTTCTCTCAATCAGAAATATGTGAAATATGCAACCGTCATTTGTAGCAATGGGGATTGTTATTTTGCCTGATGTTCATACTCATAATATGTACTAATTAATGAGATTTGTGTACTCTTAGCTATGTGAATGTGACAGAACAATGAAATAAGGAATATATTTGTTGATAGAGTTTTAAAAACTTGATGAACGTTAACTTTTTTCATTTCTGAAGATAGTTTAAACATATTAGCTTTTATCGATTTTTGGACGGCTGTTTCTTTTTCACCCTTGAATCATACCGTACAATAGTTGTAGTCAGTTATACAAGTCAAAAAATGTTCTACCTAAATTTGAATTTGTAGCTAAGTTGATTAATAAAGTGACTCTGTTTACGATCGAATGATCAGTCTGAGTTCCATAGACTTTCACCTTTGATATTATTTGACTTACTATAAAGTGTAATGTATCATGTAGAATAGTTGATGCTACATACAACTCAATGCGTTTGATGATAATAAATCATGAGCATATCACTTTAAGGTTATCTAAGTTAGTGAATAATTATTCTGCTGTAATTGTCAATCATGATATTTGACTGAATCTCTCTATTATTTGACTATTTTATGCGTGGTGTGCTTCATTTTAAAAAAAAATTAATCCTTTTCATTCCTTTATTATGAATTAACTAACATTGAGTATCGTAAATGTGATATTAATCAAAACACCAATGCTATTTTAATTTATTACTTGCAGGATTGGAAATAAATAGAAATTTGATAACATTGGAACAAGTACTTGGTGAAGGTCAATTTGGAGACGTGTACAAAGGATCATATTGTAGGAGAGTAAGAATTGGTTTGTTTTAATGTAAATGCGAAAAATGCAACTATTTTCAAGTTTACTTATCAACAACCTACATACTTTTTATTAGTTGCTTATCTATACATATCTAGAAATTGAGATCGACCTAAGTCAATTTTCTATGAAAAGCTATTTTATGATAGTTTTAAAAACTACCTGGATGTTTGTATAGATTTTAAATATTTTACTTTCTAAATATTTCATTTGGCGTTTAATCAAATCTTAACTATGAGTTTGAAAATGTTTAGCAGTGTATGTATTAAACAAAAAGCTTTCATGAGTATTCACACAAGTGGTCTAGATTGGATAATTTTTTTAAAGCAAACAAGAAAAAAATTAGAAAATAAACTAAAGTAATTAAGATTAAACAAATTTAATGATATGATAAAAAAGTTTTTAGTATATGAACCTGAAACCATTCAACCGATTAATTTCGTGACCTTTGAAACTATTGATTATTATTAAAATAAAGCAATCATCATGATGTGTTTTTGACGTTAAGTCATTGAATCATTAAAATCTAACTCATAAATCTGAAAGTATTGAGCTATTAGTCAAAACGTAAGATTTATAGACTGAATTACATTTGTGAATGACATCGAGTGGGCATTGTTGAGGCGTTCTGAATTAAGAGGAGACTAAAGTGCTATCTAGTTTTTCACTAGTACTGATTCTGATTTCTAGTTATTGGTGACGTATTTAGTTTTTGGGTAGTTAATATGTTTTTTATTTGTATATTTAGTAAAATATAAAATAAATTGAAGTTAAATATTCATCAACTTCAGATAGTGATCGATAAAAGGTTAAATATTTAAGTAGCTAGAGTATTCCATGTAGTTAAATGGATCATTTCACACAAAAAGTGGAATTCTTTAATACAACCAAGGAACATAAGTGTGTCAGTCAAATTTTTATTCATAAGACTAACATGTAGGTCTAAGTTTTATTTCTTTAAATATGGAAATAAATTCTATTGACCAATTTTCAGACATTTGCTTTACATCTTTGACACCATGCACTGAAATGTTTGAACGTAGTCAATCATGCAAAACCAAGTCTTAACACGCAAGTGTAAACTTGATTGGCATTCAAAACAAGGTAATTACAAAGTTTCTTTTAGAACATGGACTATGGCTAGCTATGTTGAATACAATACAACAATGGTCCAAGTACATCGGATCCAACATAACCTAAATAAAAAGGAAATGCTAGTCCCGGATTTTACTGTCAGCCAAATATCGAATACACAAAAAAACTGAGTAGTGGTTATATATATTTTTAAAACACTATTTTTGATGAATAGTTTGAATGAATATCATAACAGAATATTCCAGAAGATACATCTATTTTTCAATGACTTATTTTCACTCTTTTTATTGCTTATTTACTCAGCCGAAACTCGACACTTTATTGGTTGCAGTGAAAACATGTAAACTAGACGCATCATATGAAGAAAGAAAGCGATTTTTAGAAGAGGCTCGTAAGTTAGACCAATCAATATCTAAAGTATGCATAAATGAAATACTAAAAGCAATTATTTTTTTTCTAGCATCACTCACTCAATAGAGTGAGTGATTGTCAGCTAGTCATGTTTATACATGTATAAGGAATTGTTTGATTAACCTTTCATACAGCATTTTTTAAAATTAAATCTATGAATGATGAATTAGCTTAATGTAATGTCATTCATTGATTCATGTATATTTTCTGAATTATTGAAATACTTTGCCACTATCAAATAAAATTCCGTGAATTCTTAATTTTTTTTCTACAGTGTACTATTGTAAAAAATATTTTGTTAGCATTTTAAACCGAGCCTGAATGTGGCAAACAGCTTTCGATTAATCAGGATTTCACAAACTGACCAGGCCAAGAATCAAAACTTAAGGTTTCGGATCTCGCGATGAGTTAATTATCTTCACATCGATGAGTTGATTTCCAGTTTACCTGATATTTAGCTTCGGTTGACTTTTGATCTTACGTAATCATCTTCTGTCATAATCTTGGAATATATGCCTACTTTTGACATGGTTGAACTCTGACACTGTTGACCTCTTACCACAGCACTTGGAATTTCTCAATAAGTTAGCCATGAGTAATATTATGATAATTAACATCAAAACGATCATTAAATCTTAGATCTAATATGTAAGGTAGTTCTTTGATTCTGAAACTCCTTTCCAAACTTCCTACATACTCACCCAACCAGATCTTTGAGTTAAAACACAAAGAGTCAGTGTGAAACGTCAATGACATATAGAAATATGTACACAAACTTACCATTTGGTATATTTGTTTCCAAAGGACAAACGGAACTCCCATAAAAACAAACACTCACCAACATTTTGCCTACTATTCGGCCTTGAACTGGCTCATCTTGTTGAAGCAGTTTATCATCTTTTTTCTCTTGGGAACTAGTCCACCTACAAGAAATGAAAGGGAAATGCAGTAAAAGTGTGCAAAACAAATGTTGGTTAACGTTAGACATGGTTGAATTCCAAGAACTTGCGCTAACAAGATCTTGATAAAGGGAAAGCTGTCTGGGTGTCATAAGCCAGTATGAAACATCTGTGCTATAATCGATAATTTTCAATAGTCATCTAGTTAGAGCCAACCATTCATGTAAACTATATTCAAATTTCTTAAACTTTAATTATCAGCTAACTGGTAATATAAGTCGAGTGTTATTGAAGTTCTTGCAAGGATTCATAATTAGCAGGGCTCACACAAGTCAGGGGTGGAAACGTTTTTACTGATGATATTGGATGGCTGTTACTCTATATAGCAGCTAGATATAATTTGTAATCATACCAGTGGCCACCGACCGAGCCACATGTTCTTCGAGAGACCTGAGAGCTTTGGGTTCCATCCCTACTGGGTTGGTAAATCTACACTGATGATTGATCCGTATTAAGAAGGGAAAGCTTTCTAATGACCTTTGGTTTAGAATAAGACCTCGATCGAGATCAATGTCTGGCGAACAAAGCTTTCAGCATTTTCAGTTAGTTATCTCATTCGTTACCTGAATAGGAACAGCTTCTCGAATTTTTAATCAAAGTAAAAGAAAGCTGAAAAGGTGGTGGTATGTAACTTTGGTTATGCAGATTTATCATATCATTATATGACAACAATAATCTTATTATTACTTCCTTCTACAGTTAAAACTATTGCTATTAATTCTTGAAACCTGGATAATTTGCTCTTTTAATTTCTCGTAAAATTCTCATTTTCTCTCCGTCAAACTACTTATCAGTTGCCAATTTGAACAGAGTGAATGAGTTATCATCAGACTAATTTTTTATATCAGCGAACAAGAAGAAGATGATAAGAAAAGATGAGCTTGATAATTTATGCACGTAAATAATTTCATGAGAAATAATCACTTTGTCAGTTATCGTTCTGTCTGTCTGTTCTTTTTTTACTAATCAAACTCATCCGATTTTCATTTTCCATCTACTTATCATTTATCATGATTATCAGTTTAATTAAACATAAAAATCATCATTAATGATTGATGTTGAATAATGTGAATGATGTATACGTGCAGAAATGATAACAGTTAATAAGAATAGTTAATCTGATTAAATCTAGTATTTTTAATCCTATCAATTATTTGATTTATTATTCCAAATGTTCGTTGTTATTCTAGAAAACATCATTTAGTGTATACTTCTACTTGAAAGTACTATGCTTAAATATTGTAGTTTAGAAAATAAAAATGAAACATTATGAATTGAAATTGCTCAGTAGAATTTATGATCGCTTATATATTCTCGTCATATTAAAGACTTTATTCAGATGATCATTTTTAGTTGGGCTATTTGTAACATGGGAGAATTGATTTTGTAATTATCACCTAGTCCTAAGCTATAATAAAGTTTAATTTAATGACAAGAAGATATATGAGGACACATATTCAGTTTTATTCAGAAAAATTTAGCTGAAACTACCTATATTCTAGTGTGATTAAATAGCAGTAAAGGGACAGTTCTTCTAAATGCATGTTTGCTGATAAAGACTGACCAGCTAAAGTTATAAAGATCAACAGTATGAAAATACAAACGCTAAAAAGTATAATTTTCAGCTCATTGAAGAGGTCGGTAGCTTAATGGACAATTCAGTAATGTTTAATTGATAGGTAATAGGTTCGAATATCATTATAAACATCAACAGCTGATAGAGCGAGAATTATGTCCTGGATTTCACTTTTACCGGAAACTATACTAAAATCTGCTGTATGGAGATTACTAGAAAAAGAAGCGTGAACATAATATGGATATTCAACAGATATAACTCAACAAGTCGTTTCAAAAGTTCGTTTTATGATAGAAAGTTAATGCTTGTAAATAACGGTTCGTTTGTGATCAGAAGTTGCAGTTCATAAACACAATTCGGCTTACTTTTATTAGTTGCCTTATTATCACACTTATAAATTATGCCATTGTTGGGGATGTTAGATCCTCAGAACTCTCTTGATAAATGTCTTTATTTTGGACTTTTTTTCATGGGCTGATCAGTGGTGACCTTGAGATCACATTTCCCACCAGGAGAATCCTTGACTGTGATTGGTTGATGTGTTATTTTAGTACGCTATTTTTGTTGCTGTCCCAAAGATGCCTCTATGTTGTATAAATAAACGCCATTTATGTGCTTGGATTCATTGTGTGCTGGCTGGGTGTTTGTAGAATACACGTCATACGCTATATCAAGACTTCTTGCTAGTACATTTGGGTCAAGGGATCATAGTAGCCTACCTGGACTCTGGTTCATTGTTTCGTTCTCGTTATCCGACTAGGGTGAACCCATAGTAGTTTTAAGCAAATGTAACAAGTGTAACAGTCATGTTGTGCTTTAAAAGTTGAAATTTATTGATGAGTATGCTATCGTTGTTTATTGTTACTGAACAAATTATACCATGGTTTTTATAAGTCATTAAGGTTTATAAGAGGGAATTCGTGGTTAATTAGATGTTTTTGGTTCAGTCTAACTAGTTGGCTGGTAATTTTTCAGTTTAATTGAAAATGATAAACAGTATGGCGAATGCTCTTCAATAATATTATCAACCTGATGTCAATCAGTTCTTCTATTCATGGGGTACAAATGCGATTGTTTACTTCCAAGTGAATAATTTTGACTTTCACTGTGTTCTGTTAATCATCAGTGTTAGTTCCAATTAGTCATGACAATATTTTATCTTCAACCTCGTAAATTATACTAGAATATCATAACCAAAAGGATTTATCAATGTCATAAGTTAGGACAATTACATATTTAATACAACCGGATGATCATCAGATCATTTAGTCAAACTAAATTGAACCTGGTTAATATGAACCAATGAATGATGGTTTCTTGATGCATTCGCATAATACATACATACAAGACTGAATATCTATCCAAAGTCTCTTACTTCCTTTTGTAATCCAGGTAAAATCAATCCTTAACAAAGTTAATCTTCAAACTGTTAGAATATATTGAAACAATTTAACCAAACTGTTAGTATGCTTGTGCTTGTTTTACTTTTTCAAAACATATTTCACGCTTTCCTGACCAAAACAAGTATTGTAAACTTGACTTTTTTTAACAATGAATAAGATAAGAAGTGGCATTAGATAAGAAAATGCTTTGTAATTTACTCACGTTTTTTTTCTTATACATCATTAATGACTTTCTTTGTTTCTCAACAAAACACCATTGATCATTGATTAGAAATCTAACACTCAATAGAGTCACACTAGATCGTACATACTTGAATAAATTTTCCGGAAAAGGCAAACCTTTCTGACCCACATTAATCAATCATGATGTCTTTTTATTTGCTTCAGTCAGCGTGAATGTTTCTATTGTAAGTATACAAAAAAAACAACAACAAAACAAAACAAATAAACATAGGAAAATTCACACAAAACCTTCATTCGAAATAACTACTCATACAAAATTCATTGTTTGTTTATTTGACTTCTTAAACTGAATGTTTTCCATCATGAAACAAATCGGATAAGTGGGATGTGTTGATTGCTCAACTAGATACGTACATCACAGTTTTTTAATCTGATTGTTATTAGTAGAGGGTAAATAAAATATATTTTTGAATAAAGATAGGAATCAAATGAATTCGATTGGGATATACAGAATACTTTTTTATGAAGACAACTCAACACATTTCAGTGTCATAGCTGTTGGAAAGCTGCAATCTAAACTATGAAACATTTTTAACTATGAAGATTTTTAGGGTTGAAGAGCAAACAAACTGAAAAAACATGTAACACTGATAGGTTGTTTCGTCTCCTTTGGTGACTATTCAGTCTCGGCGATAAGTTATGCTGCATTTATTATATGAATGTCACTAGTTGAATTTTGTATAATATTCTTTATTCTCACTCTATAATCACAATTGTTTTTCGAATTAAAAACGTGATCATAGTGAAAATTCACTTCAAAATCACTGAATCTCTACCGATTACATACCGATAGTCTATTAAAGAAAAAAAAAGAGTGAAATTAAGTTGATTATTTTTTTCCACTATCGTAAATTTTATTGAAGCAAATAATTCACTGACAACTCCTTGTTTTTGTACAAATGAATTAAAATTCAGTGATTATAATTTTCATTCGTTTGCAATTAATGACAAATGATTATTTATGAAATTCACTTATTTAAGCGGTTTTTTTTCATGTTATACGTTAAATATTTATAAAGTAGACTTTTTTTTTAAAGTTGACTCGCTTTAATTATTAGCGGCAATCGGAAACGTGTTTTAGTCGATATGACATTCAGTTAGTTTTGTTTTATCAACTAGTCCTGTGCTTTGTTAATTTTCGTTAGTTTATGATGCTTTTTTATATATATATATATTTTTTTTCAAACAAATTCATTCGATCAGATATACTCGGAGAATTTGATCATCCACATATTATAAAATTATTTGGTGTGTGTTCTGATGAACCAATCTGGTTAATTATGGAATATGCTGCATTAGGAGAGGTAAGCTAAAACATTAAGCAAAATGTCATTGTGTTCAGTTGTTTGTAAAAATTTTTAGTTTGGTTTGAAATTATTGGTGATATTTTTAAATGCACACTTGAAATTACCATTGATCTTGTGAATACATTATTTCATAAGGTTACCACTAATCTGTGGCCTTAATAGAATTTTACAAATAACACTGATAACAAACCTACCTGTAAATTTCTGGATCATTCTCACTTTATAAAATTAATATTTTCGCATTACAAAATGAAAATGAGTAGTTTTTAGGTGTGAATTCTTCAAGTAGTCTTCTTGTTTTCCTGTTAACTCTTGACAAATCTCAGACTGAAATTGATTTTTTCAGATTGAGTAATTAATTATTCATATGTGAAACCAAATTATTATTTAACGGCTTGAAATGATGATTACAGAAAGAAGCATTCCACAGTATGATCACAATCATTAATGTTTACACTCTATTCAACAAGACGACAGGATTTCATTGATTGAAATAAAAACAATTCCTATTTTTTTAGTGTTAACATTTACAAATGATTGTTCTTCATGATGGATTGAATATTATACAAAATTAAAGAATAACTAATTACTGCGATATTGGAGAGAAAATGAAAAAAAGCAGTGCAAAGTGGCCTATTGGTAACTTCTCATTAATTAAATTAGCTGAAAATTTGGTAAATGAATAGTAGGTAATATCATTTTAAAAGTAATTCAACAGAAGTATTACCCTATTGAGCAGACTACCTGCGTAGCCTTAATAGTTTCATGAAAAATGTTTAATTCACTCTAATAAGGATGCGAGGCAAAGGGATAGTTCATTGTAGCCATTATATATTGATTTCACTTTATATGCTAATTAAAACCAAGGAATTCTTATAAAGTACACCATTGATCGAAGTTAGAATCAAGTCGTTAGACTCAACAGAGTGCACCCATAACTTCACCTGTAATTGAACGCAAAATTTTCTATCTCGCAGTGAATGTTTAAGTAATGGAACCACTGAGTTAGCTTTCATTGGCACTATTCTGGTTTCAGTTAACTCGAGAAATATCATGTTATATTAGAAACGAAATGCCTGTGTTATTGCTTTCTAATTTTCATTAGTACTGTGATCAGTGTAACCTAGAAATTAGGTTTTAGTTGAATAATATTGCTAAGTTTTTTTGGTTAAATCTTCGACATTATTAATTTTTTTAGTGATAAGGATCATGAGATGATGTCAGTCTGTCGTCAATTTTCGCTCACTAGTGACTAGTTTGTTTAATGAATTTCTCATAGATTTTATTACGAAGCCTTATAAAATGGAGAAAATGTAGCAACAACTTACTGCGAATACCGGTAGAAGACAGCTTTTTATTATGTATTCACTTAAATCATACTTTCAGTAGGATTGCCTGTTATTGGAAATTTCGATATGATTTTCTGTCTATTAGAATCACATATGACTCTGTCAGAAATTAGCTCATTGAACACAATGAGATCATCAACCTCTTAAGATTCTAGTTAGAAAGGCATTTCTTTATACTTTTAAAAGAAAGTATTTAGACAGATCAATGGAATTTCGATTGGTTCACTCTTATCTCCTACAGTTGCAAATCTATTCATGAATAAATTTGGAAAAATGTCTCCATGAATGTGCTCAAAGAAAAAATATAGCTGATACTTTTACGGGATTCAAGTGTGATGTATACCATCAATTTTTAGACTAAATAAACAATAAATCATCCATTATTAAATCTATTCGAGGATCAGAATCAGATAATAATGATGAAGTTTTCTTAAATTCCTTAGCTAGATGCAAAGTGAATGATTATTTTAAAATGACCGATATGAAGAAAATAACAAACTTCAATGAATATGTGAATCTTAAGTCCCCATCAAAAATAAGGCATTAGATATGTTCAATCTTTAAATTCCTGAAATGAATAGCTACCCAAAAAATCTGTCCAAGATTGGGAAAAATTGCTGAATGTGCTAAAAAATATAGTCAAATCGTGGAGTAAAACAATCACAATCTCATACCGATCATTTACATCCCAAGAAATCAGAGTATTTAAGAAAGGAAACATTTGTGTATTTTTTGGAACATCAGATACTTTCCTAAGCAATCTAGCCCAAGTAAAAGGCAAGGAATGCCACTGGGTCAGTGATCCAGAAACTAGGTGTTCGCTAGCGAGACTGGAGGTGCTGGGTTTGATCTCCGCAAACGAAGTCGTGGGTGAGCACTAACAAAGTGTCTCTGGTACGGTCGAGCATACTGAGACGCAATGGCTATCCAGCGCTTACCCGTTTTTAGTGGCGGTAACGGTTTCATGTCTCGTTTCTAATTCAACAAGTAGAGTAAATTTTCTTTCATGATATAGATTCACACTGTAATTGATTTTCAGATAGCTAAAACCTAAATACTGACCTTTATTTTGATTGCCTAGAACTGTCAAGCATTCTCAGTTTAATATATGCACGACATATCGTCACTTCTTCTAACTTCCGAGGAATCTCATACTAAGGTAAAACAGTGCTTCTAGGCCTTCACATATTGTGCTATCAATAACGTTCATGGATCTTAACAAACCCCCTATACAGAAAAAAAATAAGTTTTCCTCTACTTTTATTTATGTTGATAAAAATGTTATTGTATAATCTTAACTAATCTTATCTCAACCATTTTTATTTATTTTTTTTCACACATGTAGTTACGTCATTATTTGATAAGTAAACGAAATGAACTTACCATAACACAATTACTGACATACTCCTATCAAATTGTAACTGCTTTAGCCTGTTTGGAATCTAAGAAATGTGTTCACAGGTAAATTTATTGACATTTGCTGGAAGAAAATTACAAACAGTTTAAGACTAAAATAACTAAATATTTCAAAAGAATTTTCAAATTTTTTAAATTAAATATTGTTTTTTCGGGGATAACACTAATATTATTATGAGATGATGGAGATTTTGGCTCCGCTGAACAGTCACATAGAAATCAACCTAACCCATCAGCCAGTTAGGGAAATCTCGCACAATTATAGGATCAAGAATCAGGTCAATGGAGGTAACACTATAGATAACGAGTTAAAGGTCAGCAATAGCCGATCATGAGTAAGATGCATAAGACAGTTTGTCAGTCGCACATGGGAAAATTAGTATACTTTAACGTTATCTGAAAATGGTGCTGATGATGTTGTTCAGAAAGAGAGTGAAAGATTCACGATTGAACTATCCAGTTGAGAGAACAAAACCTATATTGTTATCGTCCCGTTCCTTCAATATTCATTGTTCACAACATTTTTTTAAAGAAAGTTAATGGAAAAAGAACAGAAAACTGATCGGTCAATTCACACTGAAATGCAATAAATGCCAAATGGATGTATTCTGGACAAATTTCCAGCCCTTTAAAGCTGATTGAGAAATATTTGTCCAACCTATTATCATGTACAAAATCAATAACAAAATTTTCGAGATGAAGCTTGATTTATCAAAGCCACTAAAAATTGATATTGCTGACAAGTTCGCACAATTGTTACGATCGTTGAGATGCAAACGAAAAGAAACGATGGTAAGATATGACAAACGAAATATCCACACAACAAATTACAGCAACTGAGGGAATCACTGCACTGTATGAAGTGGTTTTCCTATTCATCAGCGTTTTCATAAACACCAACCAACTGTTGAACGTCAGCTATGCCAGTGAATGTTAATAAATATTAATGGAAGAACACAGAAATAATGGACAAATGGAACGCAAGAATGCTAGAGAAACTAATCACTGTTGTCACATATCAATCAATAAACACACCAAAGTAGATGGAACCTGTCAGTCAATAAACGAAAAGACAAAAAACTGCAAGGTTAAATATCTTTGTTTGGGAAATTAGTCAAAAGTAGTTTGCGAACAACGAACAACTACTAATAAAATCCCAAGTTAACACAACAACCTGTTAGTTACTTGTAAAGACGTTCTGGTGACTTCTTTTTATGACAGTAAGTGCTGATGATGTTGTCTAGAGACACGCTAAAAGTTTCAAAGATCACTTCTTCACCAAGCATAATAGCAATAATTTACATTGACAAATACTGAATGATAAGCTTCTGGCTTATGTAATTTGATGCGAACATAAACACGTAAGCATTGATCTTTACCAGATTCGTTGTTCACTTTGTATTGTAGCCCAATCTTGTTTGCATTATAGGACCAGGTAATTTCATGGCATAAAAAAATTCTCGTCTTATCATCAACAAGTATGATGTGTTAGAGCATAAAATCATCATATTAATTGAATTTATACGAGGTTATAATAGTTTTTTGAAGCGTTATTATTCACTTCAAAATACTTTCAATTTGTTACAATAGAACTGTCCTATTTTTATATCCATTGTTCAAACATACTTGGAAGTTATCAAAAATCTGGCTAGGATTAAGTTTTCCTTTACATTATTATTCCATGAGTGATTAGCTAAACTCATGCGCATAGAGAACGTTTTCAAATGCACTTGTTCAGTAATAATCCAGATAGTGGATCACTGACTTGAATCTAGCTGAGACTGCATACCATCAATGTTTTCATTAACACAGGATGATGATAGGTTGCACTGAGCAAGCATTACTCTTTATGTATTTTTATAAACATATCTCAGTACTTCACTGTAAAAGCTTGGTAATATTAGTTCGAAGAAACAGCAGTGTTGATAAATGCATACTCGGTTTGTCCTTTAAAGCTTAGATATATTAGGAAAAAGTCAATTGTGCCGGTTGTGACTGCACCATCATATAGAGTCTCGTTTGATTATCACATAAGATATCAGTTTCTTGAACTAATATCACACGAAACTGATATTAAATATTGCCTGCTGACTGCCTACAACCATCAACTTACAACTTACAATGAATTAAATGCCGAATTACTTAGATTAATGGTCTCGTTACAACTTGGTCAATAAAATGCAGGCCACACTAACAACCAGAAACATATAATACTGACTATGTTCATTAGTTAGTGATAAATCGATGATTACATTTGCATGTTATGATAGATATGTTAAGTCATTCACAGTTGTCTCTAACATTGCTACATATTATTAAGTGTTTTTGAAATTTCCAAAGTTTCTTTTCATTCTTTTACGTGTATATAAAAAAGTGTCCAATAAATTCTTCTCATAATAAATTGAAATATTCAATTCACTCAGTAAATAATATGATATAACTACTTGATAAATAATCATAACAGGCGTTTTTGTTTACGAAAACAATGTCTGTCTGTGTAGACTTGTTTTGTCCAATTTCATTGCGCAACAGAATTATGTTCAATTCACCAAAATAAGTCTTTGTATATTTTTTATGAGTTAATCATCAAAGTTAATAACAATTTGGTTAGATGATGCGTTATGCAGTTTGTAATGTCTTTAGTTTTTAAAGAGAAAGCAACTATTATTTCTGTTAGAATATCCATTGTCTTATTTGAACTATTATTGATCAGTCAATTATTTGAGATTAATGATTTAAGAACAAAAAAAAGAATCTTCCATCTTTTATACTCGCTGGTGCTAACCTCCAGGGAATATTAAGTGGACTGTTAGAAAATTTCATTTTTATATGGTTGAATAAACGAAACCAATGATAGTTCAAAGGTTTCAGTAGAAAATGAAATTTATCTACAATCTTCGGTAAAATTGATTTCTGAATATTTTTGAGCTAAAGTATATCCATTCTTAATGTTAATCTAAAATCCAATTAATTCTTCGAGTCGTCTGTCCTATGATATATATTCTCTCATTTGTGTTCGATGTTTTAGAGATATAGCAGCCAGAAACATTCTTGTTTCAAGACCAGATTGTGTGAAACTAGCCGATTTCGGAATGTCACTTATTTTAACAGATAAAAATGACTTTCAAGGTGAGTAAATACTTTACCTGATATTTATTTTAAATTTGCTCTATAACTGAAATGGAACACTATGACGATACAACCAGATGTGGTTAGTTATCTATTCGAGTTTCTTGGTGAAAACTGTAGTTTAATACATGGGTTGAATTAGGTTAACCAACCACTGAAAAACAAGAAACACCAAATATCTCTCTCATTCTAGTTTCAGCCTATTTATCACTAATCGATCACAAATTCACCATGTTTCTAGCCGAGTTTCTTCATATATTTATCAGAACGCTTTACTTCTAGACCATTGAAATTAGTATCCGATAGGTTACATTTCCAACTTCGGTCAATAAGTGACATTATGCGAGCGTTATTCCTACTATTAATAAAATCCGTTTCGCAGCCGTAATTTTTTCCAACGGTTACGTTTCTTCTTGGATAAACATGTTTCTATAAGCCGAACAACTATATAGGCATATTTCTGAAGCTTAACTATGTAAAAAAACTAAATTTCGCTCATGAAATCAAATGCAAGTTGTAAAACTAAGACTTTAAGAACGCCAACTGCCGGAAGAACTATTATCGCATATTCGTAGGCATGGAAACGACATGAAGATGGAAATCAATATGCATTTTAAGATGATAAATTTGGATATCCAACATCCCACTGCTAACACTAAGCTTACTTTGTCGGGATTGAACTGTTGTTGTATTTCGTAGCACATAACAGAATTTCAAGTAAACGATTTACCTCAAATATAACGTAAAGCGATAAATATGTAGATAATATACCACGATACAAAGTTCTGCTGTGATGCTCTCAAGTATGCTTGATAATGAGACTCAAAGTATACTCTCTGTAGATACATAAAGAATATATTAGTCTGCCGATAATGAGAAATCCTAGAGAAGTAAAACAATATATATATATATACATGTATATATATTATTTAAATGATAGATAAGGCTAGAGTGTTCGTCGGTTCTTATGATCTAAACGATAAATATCTTCATTTTCTGCCTTAAGTACTGAGAATAGTTTGTCCTAATCTCATGAATAAATTCTTACGTAACTATTATTGTGAAAGTTTGTAATTTTCTATATCGAATTGTTGAAAATATTTCATCCTCCACAAGATAGAGGTATTCAATGCGAAGACATGAACCTAGATTTATATGATAATCGAAAGGATATATAATTTAGAATAGAAGTGAAATTCCTCACTTCATAATGGTGTCCAGCTGAATTGCTTTTAAATGTGATGATCCACTTATTAAACATCATTTGGTTACGAACCTCGTTTGTACAACAGTGGTAAAACGAGACCAAATACGGATTCAGTTGAATGAGTTCATTTCACACAATTGTTTACGCGGACAGACATGAGAATTAAAAGCATTCAGGCATACCGAAGCAAATCGAGGAAGGCGAATGCGCCAACTCAATGCAATGAGGCATGACTAAGTAATTATAATCAGCCAAAAATAGACTAGACATGCCATCAGTGAAGCAAGCAATGCACACAAATACTCAAGTTAAATCAGACAATATTTTAGACAAATAGTTAACAAGGTCAAAAGTCGTCTAATAGTAACTTGGGCAGAAAAAGCTAATTGGTTAGTTAGAAAAAGATGGTTCGGCTCGACATATTAGTACACTCTAAATGTCAAATGACTCGACAAACGTAGCAAATAAAAAACCATGATCATAGACGGCAACGCACAATTAAAAAGGAGCATAGAATCGACATCAAAACGGCTTTCAAAACATTGTATAGAAATTGTCAAGGTTAATTTGTTAGGTTAATAGAAACCCTGACTAATTCACTAATCAAGCAACTTATAGTAACCTTGAATATGCTTTGATTATTTGTTTGTGTTTGTCCAACTAGCATCAATTTACGCTCAAATATATTAAATCCAAAACTCGTATATCGGTTCACATATTAGCTCAAAAATGGCTCTCTTAAACTTACTAATGACTACATTTTTTAACGAAAGACTTTAAAATGAAAACATTAAACTTCTTTGGCGTAAATGTCACCTTAATATGAAGCAGAGAGGACAAATGACCATTAATTTTTTAATGGTTCTATTGAGAAGTTTCGTCGAATTGAAATTTCCTGTTAAAAATTTCGTATTACATCTACCTATTCATTACTTATCGACACAACGACAGTAATAGTTTCAGATATAAGCTAGTAATTCAACGCGATAGACAGGAAAGTCTACTTGACCTAAATTTAGTGCTATTTGTTATTCGTCAGCAAGGTCCATTTGTTAAGGAACTGATCTTCCCTGGATGATTCAGTTCAGCATTACCCGACGTCGCACTACAAGACATTATCTACTGACTACATTAAGATACCATCTTACGTCTCAAGAGTGTGCACAATATAGAGTATCTTAAACCAGTAGTCACAATGCAACTTGATCGACAGAATCAACGCTGAGAAGAATTTGAAATACATAACCCTGATCACTACTCGATGACCAAACAATTATAAGTGATGATATCATTTATAGAATCGATATTTAGGAAACGTTTGATATTATTTCTTGTACAAATGAGCAAATTATCTTTTGATGTTGATGAAAATTAGAAAACAAAACTTCGTAAAACAAGCAAGCAATGTTGACATAATTTGAATTAAACAATAAGTCGTTTCGATTCGATTAATATGAAAGCAAGAAAATTTTCTATTATATGTGAATCTTTATCCACTGTGGTTGGAATTCGGCGTGAAAAAGATCATAAAAGATATCAGACGTAAACAAATATGTTTCCGTGAAACAAATTCAAATGGTTTTAACTTTTTGCCAACAGATTAGCCCTATCTTTTATCCAGGAGAGAATAGACAATTTAGCCATTTTGTCATACGTTTTACAAAATGGATGGACTATCGTCAGCTCGTTGAAATGGTATTTGCCACTCGTTGGCTCTTATATACCTCTCCGTCCTAGTGCTGATGTTCACATTGTCACATGAACCGATTCCATTTCAATATGTTTTTCTCTGAGCTGCATAGTCCAGACAGATACTAAATAATTCAATGGATATGTTACTTAATTCCTTGTTAGTAAGGTCTTCAGTTACCAAGTTCATTATTAAGGACTAACATTATTTTATTCTTTTGTGGTCTAAGTCCTAGTACAGATATCAACACCAGGAAGAAGATTTACTTAACTGGCAAGTAGTATGTAACGTATGCACAGGATTCTTATTATATTTCTGTTAAAGTTTTTCATAATGGTATATTTTACAGAGTTGATGAAAAAGTTTAGTTGTGTATCCTATGAGAATGGCCATGATATATCCATTTTTGTCACAAGTTCTGCATAAAGCAGATGGAAAGAACACGTCTCATTGAATGTAACTACTAAGACGCAATTTGTTTTTTTTTTCTATAAAATATTCACTTTCTTTGGATGCTCATCCAATTAGTAGTATGTGATTTACATACATTATTTACAAATCTGTATATTCAAAACAGTGGTTCCCTTTGATAAATTTGAATAGAGAAATAAGAAGACATATTTTGTGAGATAGTACCATTTCGTGCTTTCTCGTCAGTCACATACAAGCAACATATTATTTGACATGTAATCAAAACCCACACACACTAAAACTACTTGAAGCTATCTTGATTGGTCGTAAAAGTCCAACTTTATGTGTTCAAAAACAACTGTATGTTGACCTTTGTTTACCATGGTTCTAGTGAGTGAATGTCATGCTAAATAAGAAATTTTGACCTTATCTTCAAAACTTTATTTACACAAATAACATGTTGCTTGTATGTGACTGACGAGAAAGCACGAAATGGTACTATCTCACAAAATATGTCTTCTTATTTCTCTATTCAAATCTGTATATATTTTTGTCTAAATAAGAATACAGTATCACACTTTGAGACTGGAAAAAATATCATATCAGATAATTTTCCTGTATCAATTATTTATTATAGTCATTTGAATATTAAAACAATAAATTAACATAATTATTCTCTATAATATTCCAATTTATTGGCATACGATTTTATCTATACACCTACCTAATTGTGTTATAACATTTCAGACAAAATTATTCCCTTTCTTTAGTATTTATTATATCTACTCTTTTATACATGCGGTTAACATTTTACAATTTATAGTGTCTTGTATTTACATTGTTATAGTGTCATTGTTTGCATAAACACGTATTTCAGATGTAGATATAACCAATGAATTGACCAATTTATTGGTTCTTTCTTCAACGTTATTCAATCAAAGATATCTGATTTGTAATAATAATATTAATATTTCATACAAATTTCACGATTAATAAAAATAGAATAGATAAATATCGTTGCAGAATAACATACATTTATTGAGTTTGTGAATTTCACTCCATTTATTACTATCTATAATCGTATTCTTAATCATGAGAACGAAATAAGGTGTATATACTTTAAGCTGGGAAACGTCTAGATACCTAATTTTGAAACCATGAATCGATCAATGTTAGACGAACATTAGAAACCTGGAAGCACTGGATGGCCGTTTTGTCCTGTTATAGGACTCATCACTGGCAGTGCGCATCCACGACTCCTGCACTCCGAAGGATTCGAACCTAGGACCTTCGGTATTGTGCGCAGACGCCTAATCTCTGCACCTCTGAGCTGACATCTGACAGTGTTAATGTCTAACTTGATCAATTCACCTAATTTCTATACTAATGCCTTCCAATGCAGAGAGAAGAACAAATTTAACTAATGTAGATAAGTTATTTGAAAAAAAATTAACTTACAACAACAACAACAACATCAATGATGACTTGGTTATAAGATTGAAACAAATAAAAGTAAGCAGATTAGCAGCAGAAAATCAGTTGCACATTTGAAAACAGCAGTGTTTGTGTAACATTCTTGTTTCATTACTGTTATTTCACTTTTGACAGAAATTGATTTTCAGTCACCTACTTCACAGCCGTTTTATAATTTTTCTTCTAGAACATTCACATTATTTAACACATTTAAATATTTTGATCAAATCAACATTCTGTTTATTTATCTCTCATAACCTGTTATTCTATTTTTATTTAATCTTCATTTATTTATTATTATCAATCTTAAGTGTAATGTTTATGATGGAATGTATATATACAACGTTTTATTTTCAAATAATGAATACTAGTCTGTTTGAATATTATGAATAGCTAAAGATAAACTGCCTAAATGACTTCAATTTCACGAATAATCCATATTTCATTAAAGCTAATAAAAAACTACTTATTATCTACTATGAGTTGACATGTATATTTGAACAGAATAGAAAGCATTTATTTTAGTTCGGCTGATTTCTTGTCAGGTGCTTGAATATATTGAAAGAAAGAGTTAAGCAAAGTTTTCTACCATAGTGAGGAAATGTTTGTGCAGCCAAGATAAAGAAGGATTACTAACCAGCCTAATCAAGCTTTGGATGCTTGTTAGGGATGGATTCGTTAAATGTCGGCATATTAGAAGTTGGCTGCATATTAACCACCTTGAAAGATTTCAAGATATCGATTTGTTATCCTATGTCCAAGAGATGTTTAGTAATTTCGCTTTTTTAAAAAGATCTTTCTTTTGTTCAAATAATTTTTGGAACATGCTCAAAGTAATCACCATATTTGTTTTAGTGTTGTACATCAGGATGATAGAGTTAATCAACTCAAGGTTCTTGACAGGATGATCAAATATCTACTTAGTTTTACTTTTGCTTAAAATTAGAAACAGTTTAAATTATCACTTCATGAACACTTTATCAAATATTTAGGTTAATAATTATTGGTAAACATTTACTAAATTTAATGTTTTATTTTTTATTTCACAGAACATAATAAACAAACAATAGGCGAGATTGAAAGATTATTGATCATTGTATCTGATTAAAAGTATCTATTTTTCTAAGCAATACATCATTTAAGTTATTCTGGTTACGCTTTGTAGAATGGAATTGTATGTGTCCAATGCTTAAAGGCTAACCTTTCTATGACTGGCTTGAATAAGTTTTACATCATCCCTGAATACATATCGCACTGTTTTATGCATATTCTATAGGTACATAAATATTTTACAAATACTTTTAATGACTGTATCTTGTAAACAAACAACAACAGTTAGCAATAAATATACATATACTTCCGTTTTAATCAGTTAGAAGTGGCAGTTTATATTTAATTGGAAATTATGGACAGTTGAAACGTATTCTGCAAGTGTGCGTTGTTGAATTTCTCGTTGGACTCATGATTTGTTTGATTCTTTTTGCCAATTAGCTGAACAAGGCAGAAAAATGCCTATTAAATGGATGGCTCCAGAAAGTCTACATCAACGTCGTTTTAGTTCAGCAAGTGATGTTTGGATGTTCGGTGAGTTGTTCTCTTCATTAAATAACAAAAATTGACAGATTTTCCGTATAACAAATGATCGGCAAAAGTATTGGAAAACATAAATTCATTTCATTAGAATTGTCATCGCAGCTTGGCTATTTTTTTAAGGATATTTTTTTTCTGCTGAACTAGTTGATTAATTTGTTATAAATTAAACAGAATTATAAGTGCCTACTGCGCTTTACAAAAATAGCATTCTAATCATTAAATTTCAAGAAATGATCATTTCACATGGATCATTATTTATGCAGTATCAGTTGAAATATACTCAACAGTATCCTGTCAGTAGTATTTCAAATAATATGATGATCAATTCTACATTCGCTTAGTACTCTTTTTGTACGTATTAATTAAGCAACAGGTGTTCTGTCACTCCTTTCTGTTGTTAGACCTTCAACAGTAGTGATTTCATATTAGCAATCAAGAATTAAGCAAGCTATTTTGCACATTTTGAAAGTGTGGTGAGAAGACAACTTTGATCTGAGTTATGTTTAGATATAATAATGCATTACATTTTAGAGAACAGGATTCAGTTTATACTTGCCAAAACATTTCAGCTCACTTATATATTTAGGGTAATTTAGACATAGATTAACGTTTGAAAATACCACAGAGCTCGGTGTGAGAACTTTTATTCTGTCAACATAATATTCAGCTATTTGTCTCTACCACTCTCTCATCTGCTACTTTGTATTAACTTAACCTCCTGTTATATTCTTACATAAACCCCTTGCCTAATAAATCTTTGATCATCGGCAAAAGCTTCAGATCTGACAGATCAATGTTGTTCTTATCCTAATGCGCTTTTGAAATGTATAAAATAATTTGATTTGCAAAGTTCAGCATGAAAATCATTCTAGTTGAAAGTTTACTAACAAGAAAGATAGATAAAATAAATTAAAAGAAAAATAGAAGGCGAAAATTGTAAAGAAATAAATTATTTATAATTAGGTTAGATTTATAAATCAATTATCATAGTTTCAAAATTTTTAATAAAGATTAATTAATTGCTATTGTGATAAAGATAGTTATTCATCTTCTTAAAATCAAATGACTGTGTTGCTGTTATTTTGCTTAATAACATCACAACAAATTGACATTTCTAACGATCACATGAGGTATGCAAGGGACAGTTGAACAGTGATTATCATCATTCCTTTATTAATGGAAAAAAATGACAACGGTAGAACAAAAGTATTTTCTTTTTGCCACAATATACAACCGATGATTGAGATAATAATTCCACTGGACTAAAAAATCGATTGATACTCCCTATACAAACTGGGTCATGTCATACTAGACATACCATTGGAAATCAAAAGTTGATAATCAGAACATAGGCTATAGACTATCTTATTCAGCACAACTACAAGCAGTCTACACTCAGTGATTCCAGAGCAGAAATCAATCATACTAAAGAAACTACAAATTTAACAGTCAATAAGCTTACATTCAATGAAAAGTTACATGGTTCTTCAAGTAGCCACAAATCAACGAGAATTAAAGATAATTCAACTAAGAGATTATTTTCTCTGCAATACCATTTACTGAAGAAATACCATTGTTATAATAATGATTTTATATATATATATATATATATATTGCTCTATTGAAAAGTGCAAAGGGATCACTTGGAGTATCACTTTCGGGTTACGTAAGGATTGAGACATTAAAGAAAAAGAGTAGTGTGGAAACAATATACGGACTAAGGAAATGAGAGATAGAAATTTACGCCTAACAGATATTAGAAAGATGCAAGACATATGGAGGTGGTAAAAGCAACTGAATAATATTTATGGTTAACTTTTCTACTTTTCAGTAGTCGAGTATGTTTAATAAATTGTTACAAATATGAGCGTAGAACTTCAATAACTGATAGCATGCAAAAAATTTCTTTGCCGGATTATCTTCGATTCTGAATCTCACATTCTATGAAGAACGGACTGAATTTGTCTAGATAACAGGAAATATTGATAATGACCAACTAATTATAATTTTTGCTGATATCAAAATAAGTAGAAATTTATGTTACGTGACTTAATACAAGTGACTTCTTCAAAGTAAAATTATAATTTTTTTAATGTTATCAATTTTCTACCCAACACTTAATTTATATGAAACTATGAAGTCCAACCCTGATATTGATACCAACAGAAAATACTGGGATCCAATGGTTAATATTTTTCACTGGAACAAAAAGTTTTAGTCTTGTAATTTAGTAAATTCTTTGCATTATTGCGCAAAACTTTTTAAAAATGATATTATCAACACTTCGTTAAGACTATGACATCGTTGATTTTGTATGTCTTAACAGAGTGAGTAATTAGTTTACACGATAATATGAAGCAGATAAACTTCATCAATAGGAAATATTAATTGTTCCGCATATATATATATATATATATATATATATATATATATTTCCTGTGACAAGAATGATAACAGAGATTACGGTAAATAATGGATTATATAAAAACCAATGACTGTGATTTTAAGATAATTAGATGACAGTAGTTTTTTATTACTTTGGTTTTAACGCTAGATGGTTGAAAATTTTTAATGGAATATCATAAACTTGGATTTCGCATTAGTTAGCACTTTTTAGTAAAGTTTTCCTGCAATTTTTTAGGAAGTGACGTTTGCAATAGAATTCGAATCTACATCACCGATCCTCATAGTTCACAATATTAGTAATGAGATATATTCGGTTCACAAGTGACCTTCTATAAGACTGATATATTTTCAACTGGTTGGTTACTGATTAGTGAGTGAAGTCATTTGTACTCACGCCGTTGACCTGGTCGAAATCGATCAGTTGAAACAGAGTCCACATAAATTCAAGTTGCTTATACTAAAGAATAAATTACAACTTAAGTGCTAGGACTTGATCAATGTCGAATGATAAGTAAAACATTAACATGTTCACCATCTAGTGATTAATGATATTGGTGATTGCAGATAGTTATTGTTGTTGAATTCTTGAAAAAAGGTAAAAAACTTAGTTCCCTAATTCTTTTCTCTTTTATTATTTCAGCTGTGTGTATTTGGGAAATTTTATCTAAAGGAGTTAAACCATTTGCTAATTTAACTAATGCAGAAGCTGTAGAACAAATAGCTCGTGGTGTACGTCTAGAAAGGCCAGATAAATGTCCTCATGGTTTGTATGAAATTTTATTACAATGTTGGAATGTTAATCCAAATTTACGTCCAACATTTTCAATGCTTAAACCTAGAATAAGGTAATTAATGTGCATCTTACTCGTGAGACTTAATACTAATTATGAAACATTTTATTCAGATTACTTTTTTTATGTCTTTTAGATGAATTACTATAGTTGTCCTTAATTAGAAGAGATTATTAATATTTCATAAAATCCTAATTAGAATTATTTTCATTACAGGGTGGTAGAGATTGTTGGGTTTCACTTAAATCATGAATCGATCAATATTAGGACATCATTTGAAACCTGGAACCACTTACTGAACGGCCGTTTCGTACTAATATAAGGATCATCAGCAGTGCATGCGGAAATCTAACCGTAGGCCTTCAGTTTCGCCTGGCCTCTTGTTCACTGATCCGATATTTAACTACGTTAATATGCTAACTTCGAACGATCCAGAGTATTGTTCAGCTATCACCCGTTATCTTCATGTGTGAATCATTCACCCACCGTATGATAATTTTACAAATTCTCGGCATTAATAAAATGAATTTCTTTGAGTAATCAAATAAAAAACAATCTGAGGTTGAATGTTCATATAGTTGATCTATATTATCTCTTACCATGTAGTTCTAAGATTTTTACTAAACGTCTTAATTCAAGACAGTTACCAAATGAAAACAGTGGTAGATGAATGTACAATCTCAGGGAACTTACTGAATTTAGACATTTAGACCAATGGATGCCAACTCAGTGGTGTAAAGGATGAGATTGAATATCAAAGGTTTGATACGCTGTAGTCGAATTGTGCATGCTGAAAGATGTGGATAAATCAGTTAGTTATTCAATGTTTCCTAGTTGAAAAGGATATCTAAAGTCGCGTTATCAATAACACTTATTTTTTTCTACAACAACTCGCTATAATAATACAGTAATTTACTAATTTTATTTTAATTAACTAAATGGATTACAGTGAACGTTAAATTTGTTCATATGTTAGTCACTTGTTACATTTTTCGTAAAGAAAACAAAACATATGCTTTTGCTTTTTACAATTGTTTTATTGATTGATCAACCTTTTCTTAGCTGACACTATTCTTTACATTTATATTAATAGAGAGCTGACTGTACAATATAAATCAACTTCGTCATCAGAACCTGTGTATTTAAATTGTGGTAAGTTTGACAATTGTTTGTTCATCCACTCGCTCGTTCGTTCGTTTACGTGTTTGTTTTCATGCCATTAATACTTTGTTTACTTTTCATGCATTTTATTATTATTTATTTAACTGACAAACTAATGAACTAACTAACCAATATCTGCTATTAATTCAGAAAAAAAGAGAAAGTAATCTAAACATATTCTAAAGTGTTAACCATGAATCAATCATTGTTAGGCCACCGTTTGAAGCAATCTCCACAACCATATAATTACAACTATCACGTACTCACTATTGACTAGCTTCATGAGTAAATTCTCGGAGTTCTAAAGAGACGCCGCTGGAGTTCAACCGTGTCGGGTATAAGGCAGTTACCCACCGAAGACAGCAGGAGGTGGTGGTTCAGTATTGTGCATTGATTCAAGTTAAACATTAAGACCGTTGGATTTCGGCTCAGTCATCAGGTGATCAGGCATTTGCGAACGAGACCGAAGGTCTTGAGTTAGGTTTCCGCCTGCAGGGGCCACGCATGTGCACTGAGGATGAGTCCCATACTGGTATGAAACAGCCGTTCAGTGCTCCCATGATTTGGATGGTGTCCTAACATTGATTGACTCATGATTTCAATGAAATTCAATAATCTCGACTCTCCTATAATAACAGGCATCTTATTGTTCATCGCGTAAATTTCTTTTTGAGATTTGGTCAGATGGTATGAAATAAGTACTCCACAAAATAAAGTACAACATAAAAAACATTCTCTGTTCGTTACTAACTATTTTGAAGAGAGCAAGAATAAATCTTTTAGTAGAATAAGATGAATTCAATTTATTTTGTCTGTAATATTCAAAATCATCATTACAAATTGAATTTCAACTACTTACATGAAAGAGTTCATTTGGAAGTTGTTACGTTCATACAAAAGTACAGTAATGGTGTAAGTGATTTTAACACCGTGAATAAAGTACTGTATATATATTTACCTTACATACAGAACATTCTACAACATTGATAATAACAAAAGTCTAAACGGCTAAACACAAGTGCTTACATCAGAGATAAACGCTGTTAATAAGTAAAAATAACATGCGTAAGATAAGAATACTAATCCAGAAGGCAGTCGAAATAAAAAGTGATGATGCAATTGGTCAAAAGAAAAACTTGAACAAAGTCTGATGATGTCATGAAGGGATAGTTGTCACCATCTCTTTCTGAACACATAAATCAGACGCTTAATAGCAGCAGCTTCAGTAGTAATTTCGAAAGACTAGAGTTTTGCTGTTTAACAATACCCCTGAGGGATTGCTAGGTATCAATCTGATGTTCCGTAGCCAAAAGATGTTTAGTGATTTCATAGTTTAAAGTAGATCTTCCTCCTTTTTTCGTAAACGTTTTATGAACATGCTCAAAAAATCTAAGGTGTTCTCTCCTTTCTGTTTAGCCAATGTGACTGTCTTGACAGATACGCGTTGATTTAGAGATGCAGTTGGCAATAACATGAAAGAGTTGCTTGTCAACCGTTGATTAGGTCACTGAATACTTTTTTTTATACTATATAAGCAATTTTGCTATTTGCTAACTCCTGGCTAATACAATGTTAAGCCTAATGTTGATTGTGCGTGCAACACCATCATCTTTGGAAGTGAGATTTAAAAATAGCTTTTACTGATTACAGTCATACTCGTCTTGTTTTCTGAAGATTTATCTGTAAAACATTTCAGTGCGTAATAGTTGTCTCTTAGGCGTTTTTTAAGGCACATCAATTCTTCTTCTAGTTTATCAGAGGTACATTTCCTTTCAACTCTCTATAATAGTGTGTTGATCAACGCTTTCTTTTAACCAATTAGACAAAAACTATAAATCCAGGTAAAGACGATTCTAAATACTTTTATGATGCACTGTTCGATCCGCCCCCTGTTGCATGATAACATCAAGAAAGTTAGACATATCATTGTGTTTGTGTGAAAAAGTACAATTTACTTTGGGATGAGCGTGATTTAAAAGTTCCAAGTGTGAATCGCATGTCTTTTACTACTGGAGACAATACACACGTATTCAAAATGTTTGGAGCGTTTCGTCATTTCATTTTTCGCTCGTCTAAGTTTCATATTTTCGAGACAACCTATAAAAATATCTGCCATAATTGGAACTAACAGACTTTCCATTGCTACCCCGTCAATTTGACGGTAAAATGTCTTATTGAAATGAAATTTTGCGTCTTTCGTACATACAAGTAGTAGTTTTTCAAACCCTGGCACTGGCAAATATAAGAGACCAGAATTTTGACAAATTATATCAAAATTTTGAAGAAGTAGCATTTTTGTGAACTAGAATTCTAAATCAAAAAAGACCATGAACTTTCCAGCTTCATTCAGACCGTCTAGTCAGTTAGAGAATTGGAATGAATCACGTAACGTAAATGCTACTAATCTTTGATGGATTGGTTCTAACTTGGCTGCCAGCCTGAGCGCGAATTTGTGATTTGATGGAATGATCAGTGACAGGATGGGTTTAAGAGGAATGTCGTGTTTGTACACTTTTGGTAGACCTTATTTATGAAGCAGATGTGGGTGGTTAGGTCTTAATTATGAAATTATTTGTCCTCTTTGTTTAACTATACTTGATCTCTTAATACTTTTACTGAAGCAGATTATTGAAAACCACAATGACACTTATATATAAAGTAAGGTAGAACAAATTTCCAATTGAGTATCGAAGTTCCAATAATCTCGATTCCCTTAAATCCTTTTGAAGCAGTTTTTGAATAACCAATGGTTGTATTGAATTCTTAGTAGGAAACAATTTTCAAACTAAAAATTTAAAACCTTTAAGAAACCTTTCAATCTCTTCACTACATTTCAAACAACTGACTAATTTTTCCTCGATAAGTTCTAATGAATTATTTGTATTAAAAACAAAGTGACAATAATTTCCTCCTAGTTCTCATTTGTTTCATATGTTTCGTTTTCACTGAAGTGGATAATGAAAACCAGAGTTTTGATTTCCTGAAGTATTCCTGATTCCATCCAACTTTAAATAAAAAGTCGTTCTATATACTGAAGAAGCTTTACATTTATGTTACTTATATCTGACAAATATCGGTGACAAATTTCATAGCTGTATTAATTACATTCATGTTTGTTTTTGAAGTCTGAAGTGATGAGAGAAGATTCGAAGTTCATGTGCATACTTTTAGTGATGTTGTATTCCCTGAGTTGTAAGATGCTTGTATGTCATAAAGGGTATCTATCTTTGTTGATTCAGTATGAAAAATATTCAATTAATAGTGTTTCTCCTTCCACTTTCTGGTTGAAATTATTCTTATGAACTTCACTAAGCTCTTCAGTTTTAGTCTTATAGAAATCAGGCAACAACTTGATCATCCAGTTAGTTTATTAAAGATAAAAACAATTTTATACACTAGATTTCATTATATTAGTTAGTCATCGATTTTACGAAGCTGAGTGTCGCTCTCGTTTTGTTCTCTGATAATAACCATCATTAAATAAGTATAAAACATAAAAATATGTTGACTTGTCTCAAAAAAGTATCCCAACTGTCTAGAGATGAATAAAACTATCATGAAAATCAATATTGTCGTTAATCATACATCATCGTAAACATATTAGGCTACTTATTTAACTTTTCAATAGTTCGAGTTGCTTTTATGAAAACATTTTCATTTGTTTCGTTTATCATACGGCATTTGGATTATTTAATCAGTCAATCCATTTCTCAGTGACTAGAACTATTCAAAAAGATTAGATCATGTTATTTATTCACGTATCTATAACAAAAGTATACATCTTAACCGTTAGTTGTGTTTCCATCTAAACTTCGATCTTGTAAATTGTAACTGAACCCTAACTTGTATGGCAATAAATTACCGACCGCGTAATTAGGTGCGTTCAGGAAATATTTAGGATTTACGTAGAAACATTGACAATAAATTATCATATAAACTTTTAACATGTCGTTCATGACTTTTTGAACAAATAAAAAATTGAAACCATGAACTAAAAGTTTTTAATTCAAGAAACTAAATAACCATTTACCCATATTTTTTTCCATTTAGTTGATGTTCATAATCAGAATGATCAATCTAACGTAAGCAGTTCTCTTAATTATATCCTCTTTTTTGAAAACTAAATTTACATTTTATGGTTATGCTTATGCAAGCTTCGAATAATTATCTGATTTTTCAGAACATATCCGACCTGAGTGAGAAAGATGATATAGATTTCCAATTTTTGTCATTATTAAACAGAGCTCTTTCTTGACGATGTACAAAATCTTTTGAATAAACAGAGGAATCAGTTAAAACACATGATATTCATTTAAAAAAATTCAGTGTATAAACTGTCAAGTATTCATTTGGATGATTCATTATAAAATGTGGCAGTACAATTCACATGTTATAATTGTAGTTTATGGATCATAACAAATAATGTTGTGATCTGCATTTCATTTTTCATACTTTTTATGAAAGCTGAGATCTACGAACACATTTGTAGAAGTATTAGAAGATTTCTCATAACACTTCTCAGGCAGAAATCAATTAACATGAACTTTCAACATTATCAAATTGTTTTATAAGTTTGTAAATAATTTTTACGAACCCTTCCAAAAGGCTAGGATTGTTTATAACAACTAAAATAAGCTGTAGTTTTTAAATGTTACTAATTCTGCCATTATGTTATATAAATGTTGTTACTCCTATCAAGTAGCCAGGAGTACTGAAAGTTTTTGTAATGCAGTTGGTTCTCTTTGTATAAGAAACTGCTTTAAAAATTTTAGTTATTCAATCAAAAGTACATAACTCAGTAATTTGAGGAGGCCTAATCTATCAATACTCACTATAAAATCCTTAGATGTTAGATTCGTGAGTAGTTTACTGTGATCAAATACGTTTAACAATGTAATAAAGACGGATGCTTGCCTATGAACATTTTCAAATTGATAAAAATTACTAATTTAATCTTGTAAATGTTACTTGCTACTCTCTTTGTGAGATGTTTAGTTTAACTAGTAGGTTTTTATTATTACTTTTGATCTCATCATCGTCCGTATTAAGTGAAGGCGAGATCTCAGAAATCGTTCCACAACAAACACTGTTCAATTCTGGGAATTTAATTGATGACTGATTATCTTCACTTGAATTTTTGCCAACGTATCTCTTCGTAATCTAGTTAACTCTTCTTCCATTTGATTGAGAACTAACAAAAGGAATTCTGTTGAGTGTGCATAACAAGTATAACCACTTTATAAAGATAATATCATACACAAAATAAACTGTTCATATTATCTATCCAAGAATGTCAAGAATCATTACACATTTATTGAAACTGCATTATCTTTTTACTTCATACAGGATAACTTACTGAAACATTTTTTCCAGTGGCGACATGTAACAATATGTAAACAATCTGCACGGAAATCTACTTTAACCTACAACAAAGAGGAAATTCACTTTCTCATCAATAAACTTCAAAGTTAGAAATTCTCAATCTCTGTAGGGATAATACCGAATGCTCGTTCATCTGATACGTGAGGCTAATGTATTATGCTGAAATTATCATGTAATCTTATCAATCGGTGCATTTTCCAATAAATATCTTTTGATTAAAACTTAGTCTTACGTAAATAATTCCTGAAAAGTCCTGTTTATTTGTTCATATTTAAATATGTATTTCAAATAATTTGATTATAATTGTTTATTGTTTCTATTTCACCTATGTTTTCTATCACCCTATTAAAAGAGAACATATCAAAATCGACTTCATATTAACTTGACACCACCAAAGCCACCAAGACATTATGAAATGCAAACATCTAAACCTTCTACAAATCTACAAAGTCGATGGGATGAAGCAAATAAAATAAAATGGACTAAATTAAATATTCCAACAGGTCCATATTTATCAAACAACTTAGAAAAGTCTGACAAAACCATCAGAAATTCTCTGTCTCCAAGTCGTTTGGTGAATTTTGATCTTAATTCAAATTCCCAGCGAGATACTCCATCATTAAATGATATTTCAAGAAGTAGTCCTACACGAAATGCTTCTACATCAAGTGTAAATTCATCGACACTTGGTTCGGTATCTGTAAGATGAATTTTTTTGTTGATTTCTTTGTAACCATATAATATACATTGGAGTCTTAATGGAGGATGCTTTTTCAATGAGCATGTAGATTGAGCTGAAAGACGTTTTCTAGTTATTACTTGATCATAAGTATACAGATTTCAGTATATAAAACTGTAAATAGTTTGATGATAACCGATCAAGATCGGGGTCAACAACATAACGCGTTGTTAGTTATATGCAAATAAATCGGAAGTTGAAGCTGATGTTATTCAGAAGAACAATGAAAACTTCACGATTCAACCACCTAGCTCAGAGAAAAAAACTCTATCAGAATTACCCTTTTTTGTTTTTTTAAGAATCACTTTTATGAGAATATGGGTGTGTTTATGCGAAAATGATTTTGTTTTCAGAAAAACTCATATGAATTTACTGACTGACTGTGATTTTTCATAGATTATTTTAAGTAACATTTCGTCTAGCTCTTTCGAAAGAAAACTCTAACTAATTGTAATAAGAGATATATTTATTTAAATCTATCTAATATGATAAGTTGTTTCTTAGTAGTAATCGATGACGTCGTATAATCATATTTACAACGATATATCTTCACTTCGATAGAAAGCTAATGGGTAAATTTCCATACATTCTACAAGTTGCTGATGTTATCTTGTGTAGAAATGTAGATGCTCAGTAATGAAAAGTCTCAAATTATGGACAGTGTTCTTCAATCTTCAATATAGTCAAGTCTGCGTCAAAATAACAACTCCATCATCAGAAATTTAACATCTTCATGTTCATTGAACAATTTAATGAGTATTTGAGTCTAGTAGCTCAATGGATAACGCTTTGGTGTTTAAAGTGAAAAGTTGTAGTTACGAGTTTAATTCGAATATTTTTAGGATACGTAACAAATATTAGTAGTGGGATACGGATGGACCCAGTTGACAAATCCTAAATAGGAAGAAACAGGAGTCTTCGATTCCACTGTCAATTACATCCGAAATGTACTTAAACGTACTACGGGACTCTACACTGAGGCGATTCTCTCGTTATTCACATAGGGCAGGAGAAACTTGTCAATTGTAATTGTGCTTATAGACAATGTGATGTTATAATCTATTGCTTAAAATTAATAATTTCATATCCCGACGGAATCATAGGTGATCAGTCACTTCTTAGGAATGTCAGACTAGAAATAAACAATTAAGTTCAAAGCTGATTGGTTTTTCAACAATTTTTGTATTGGTATTAGTCAGTGATATAAACTAATCTCAAAAAATATATAAACCAATTAATATAACTTCATCTAATATATTACCAAACTAATTTTAGTTTCTAATGTTATAAAAGTATGTTATCAACTTTCAGTCTCGTTTGCACTGTAGTCAATAAATATTAGATGATTTGCAAAAGATATAATTCTACTTGTTTACAGTGAGATGAATAAAATAAACCTGTTTTATGCGTACTTGTTATCACAGGGACAGTAAACAGGTTAATTCTGATTTCCAGTTTCTTTATTTCTGTACACTTTCTATTGACTACTTTACGTTTCGTTACAGATTTTCAATTTCGTTGTGCATCGTTTTTTTTTAGAGTACAGTAACTTTGAGAGGGCAATCACCTGATTTTCGTACACCCAAACAAATTCCCTCTTCACCTGCTTATCACAACACAACGAAAACATTCAATCTTGCATCGGATTCACGAGCATTAACTGAACGCAAAAGTGATGATTTTGAGAAAAGATGTAAATCTGAACTAAGGAAAAAGACTTCATTTTACCGAAAAGTAAATTTACTTTAAGTCGTATTATTAATAATACTAATGATGATAATTGCATGAATTATTTAAAACTAAACTAAAGAAGCGAGATTTAGCGATCAATTTAATTTTTTTTTAAATCATTTGCATTCTTGACTAGTATTTTTCAATATTTTCCATCCACATATCTGCGTTCCAGTATAATGGGGAATTTTTTTCAGTGAAGTCGAATTACCTGCACAGATTACAGTTTTCCTTTCTTTATACAGTAATATGTTATTGATGAGGGCTACTTCGCAGACTTCTTGTGATATTTGAGATTTCTACGGATTTTTTGATCGACTAATATATACAGATATTTTTAATCGCCGTAAATATGATTATCCAACTTTAGTAAGCACTATCGACAAATACAAAGTTTTCATGGTTAAATTAACCTTTTGTCGAACAGTATAGACATTCTGCCTATAATTAAATCAAGGTTATTTACAGGTAATTTATGAGTCTTATATGTAAGGTTAAACATGCTACCAATCCTATGTGAAGAAACTCCTGTAGCCTATTGCTAACGTCGTCAAGAAGGATGATAAGAACTTCGTAATCATCTTGGCCGACGAGTGCAAATCTACTAAAATCACCTACTTGAGTTACGAATTTTGACCCTCATCTCATAATTGTTAAACAGTGGAAAATCGGCAATTTCGGTTACCTAAAAAAACTAAAAAAGTCCTCCTAGTGAATGGATACCAACTAGGGCACTATCGTGTTACAAGACACCAGTGGAATAAATTATCAGATGACATTTTTAAGTTTCAGAATGACATTCCAGAGTATGATGTTCATTTGACATAAATGGCTTAAACAAATAGAATTTTGACTGAAAATAACGCTGTTTTTGGAAAATATATACTAATTCACTGAAACTGTCTGCTTTTTCTTTATATCAACCGACTATCAGACAATGCCGGCTGCACTACCAACTCAAGGTGAGTTCTGAGTTTCAGTACTAAAATGTCTTTTTGGTGATTACTGAATATGTTAGTCAATAAAAATGTATTTAGTGTACATCAATTAATTTCACAGTGATTTTGATTTATCCAACATTTTCTGTCAGTAACTTCCATCAGCTCCCCTAAATTGCTTCCGTTCCCTTTTTTCAAAGTTTTAATATCATCAACGATTAGTCACTTAGACTGAAACACTACATTCTCATCGATAACTATTGAATGCATCAAACATTTTTGGAAACAGTTTTATATCTGTTGGCCATTATATTTTCGTATATTTTACATTCATTAGGGTTAGGTTTTAAAATCAGGCTAAACTTGACACATGTTTCATTACGGTATTTCACTCTTTAACAAAGAGTACTTGTAACCCTGACCATTTCAGAAATTTATGATTACACAGAAAGCGTTCAATTGTTAGACCATTAGGTTAAACGATATTGTAAACTGAATAGTTATTTTAGGAAAATGGCCACAGGAACTTATATTTCATCGTGAAATCATGATCGATTTTTGTATAAGATGATAGTTATTTGTGTCTGTACTATCTTTCTAACTATTTAGATAGAAATTTGATGTTATTATTATTATTATTATTTAATTTTACTCAACAATAAGTCAAAATATCATCCCACATATTGCATCATATCTCTTTATTCCATAGTTCAACTAATCACTTGACTCAGTGCAATTGTCTAATTCATACACTATTCAGGTTTTACTAGTAATAATAATAAATATTATTAGTTGAAATATTTGAAATCATCTCATAAAGTTAACTTGTTTGAATCTTTTTTATTATTTTTCTCCAGTAATTGAGCTGAACATTGATGGTAACAATAATTCATCAACTTCAATTGAATCTTGTTCATTAATCTCTAACAAGAATAAAATTAGAAGTTTCTCATCTGATGGTGTTCGATTAGCAAATCGTCAATCCACTCCGATACTTTCACGCAATACATCACTTTCACAATCGATTTCACAACATTCTTCAAATCAAAATAATAGATTGTCGAACAGTCCTACTCGTAATATTCGCATCAGCCATCATAATAATAATCCTAGCATTAGTAATGTTGATAAACCTGTTTCATCACATTCAAGGCATCATCGCCATGCTTCACCAAGTAAACGTAATAATAATAATAATAATATCAATAACAACAATAACAATAATATGCGTCATGTAGACCCAGTGTTCGCAGCAACTGTTAAAGTTGTCAAAACTGTTAGTTTGGTTAGTCAACAGATTACTACAAGTAAACCGGAAGAATATAGTAGTTTGATAAAAGTATGTTTATTGCTGTTTTTGTTTGTGTTTCGCTGAATTGTGACTGCAGTATTTTTCCATTTATTAAATGTTGCCAAATTTCATAGGAAACGATTCGATTTTAATAAACTGAAGATTATTTTTTTATGTGCAGATTCAGATAGTGTCTGGCTGAGTGACAGTTACTCAGAGTAGTTAAATTCATGATGTGAAGCTATCGATGAACAGATATCATAAAAGTATAGGACAACTATTCAGAAACGAAAGGTTGTCTTACATACCAATATAAAGAATTGGTCACTCATTATTTAGTGACTGATAAACTGTATTAGTCACACAAGAGGTTAGTCACTACAGGAATAGCTCAATGATAACTTTTTACATTATGAAACTTGATAATTAAAGCTTGAATTCGATAGACTGGAGCCTACTTTCCCTTAATAATGTAAATATTCTTGACATGACATACGAATAGACTCAAAACTTCAACATCTAAAATAAGTGTTGATTAAACTTGAAAGATCATTTGTTATAGATAGTGAATTCTGTTGATAATTCATCAGCCTAGGAAATCAAGACTTATTAATTATATTGACCTAAACTTTCATACGCTATATCAACTTCTCATGATTAAATCAACAAAACGATAACAATAACGTAAATTTCCAAATCAGAAAAATTCACGGTTTCAATCAATAAATACTGTAAACGGTTTTAGTATTTTTCTACTTAACCATCATATAATTTGCAGTTGAATCTGACAAGTTGAAATATATATGTACATGATTTAATACTTTTTTAATTGAGTGCTAGTATATCTGATCAAATAAGTCTGTCTAATGACTTCTAATATGGTAGTAACTTGTTTCATTAATTAGAACAATCTAGAGAATCATATAAGAACACCGCGTGCTAATTTGTAACCCTACTCAATCATTTTCATTGTTTTATTTGAAGACGCTGAATGATATCCCAAGTTAAGTCATAAATGCTTATTATTGAAAAGTTCTTAAGAACGATGAAAAAATCTTATTGGACTTTTGTGGTCAAATGATCCCTTGAATTATCTCAATTCTTGAATAAAATCTGCTTGAGGTCAAGTTAAATATTCAAAAAGCTGCCGTCTTCACTTCTTCACTCTTGATAGCCAGAATAAAATATCGATCAATACTTTTTCATTTGTACTGGTTGTTCGAAGCATCCGATTGATATTTAGAACTGCAGTTGATCAGTCCCTTTGGCATATATGCATCGTGTCTCGATATTGCCTTCAGGCTACAGGCATCACTAATGTAGGTGGGTTCGAGACCCGGAGTGAACTTCAATTCTGAGATGTAAGTATTTGCAGCTGACGAGGACCAAACAGAACGAAGCATGCTTTTCTGGATTCCACTGACAGCCACTATCCACCTCTGCTAATAAATATCAATATTTTGTCTTTAATTCGCTTTATTTTACTCAAATATTTAATGCTACTTCGTAAAAATAATTTGAATAATAAAACATCTCCCAAATTCAAACTGAATCTAAATGTTTTTGTTATTAAAATCTTTTATCCATTAAAAACATTTCTGTTGATATGTTATTCATTTAAACAGACTATTGGAACATCAATAAAAGATTTATTTTCCGCAATTCAAAATGAATTCGGTGATCATGTTTGCGATAAAGTAAGACGATTTCATTTGTTCTTAATTATATATGTTTAGTAGTTACTTATGTGATTATGTTTCTTGTACAGTTGTTGACAAATGACTGGTGAAGCATAGACTCTCTTTTACAAAGTTTAATGAGTAGGTTGACGCATAAAACACAAATCAATTTTCTCTGATAAGTCTAATATAATTAATTGCCTTGTAAATATAAATGTTTAGTTGTTCACTAATGAACATATGGTTTGACTTAAATGCAAATTATGGTGAAAAAACCAGTAAGGAATGGTGAACATTGATGGATTTAGTTTGAATAAAAAACCGATCTAAGTTGTCATTGCGCTCGAAACCGAAGGTCCTAGATCTGATTCCCACAAGTGTGGTTGTGGATTCGTACTAATGAGGCGTCCCATGCTCGGACGAAACGACCATCCAGTACTCCTAAATATCCAATGGCGGTTTAGCTTAGATCAATTCATAAATTCAAAAATCTGGTAAAACTGGTTGACAAAATTGACCACTAAAAGCCAATTAGGAGACCTAACACACCGAAATAATTAAATTTTTCTCTGATTTGTAAGAATTATTTTTAAAAAGTTACAATAAATTTCAGTATTGTCAACAATGATAACACGTATAAGCAGTATCTTGTAAGTGATATTTAAAAAGGATAGTTTGTATAAAAAAATGGATTGAAAGCAAAAAACGTACATTTGAAAAATTCATCCGCAGTTAAGTTACACACTCTCCTCAAACGCATTTCCAATAATTTCCTACTGCTTTGAAGAAAGTCTTTCCATTCATTTTGTCGATGTATGGACTGGACACTTATAATAATCCAGTAGTATAAAGAAGATAATTTGTACTTACTTTAATTATTTATATTAGTAAAACAAAATATCAAAGTGGATAATTTATATATATATATATATATATATATATATATATATATACATATATATATATATATATATACATATATATATATATAATAGTGTGATCGTAAAATCACACATCCACGGTCACACAGGTAGTTCAACAGTTTCACAAAAAACTCGAATGTGACCTATAAACTCCGATCATTGTCTGAAATCTGACATTTTTGAAGTTTAAGAGTCATATATTTTGTCATATTATTTGTGCATATATTTATTTCGAAATGGCAGTTAAATTGCTTTCAAACAACTCATGTTTGAAAAACTGAACAGTTGAACGAAGGTTTCAATAATCCAGAAAAAGTAGATTCCATATTCACACTCTCTTATTAACTAGACAACCGTGAAAAGTCTAAGGGCAGTCATGTTGATGTCAAATATCGAGTAGAAGCTATTTCCTAGTCAAATTGAATCTTCAAATTATGAATCACATTTATCTCCATGATGTTTATGAATATAAAACGTTGACAACTTTAAAAAAAGTGTTGATGGTTTCAGTGACTGAATTTTTCATTGCTTGAATCTTGAATACTACAATCACTAAGCACAATTATTCATAAATATGATTAGCATAATTGCTCCCTTCTATACTAAAATGAGAGGATGTAGAAGCAATGAAGTGAATTTAACAATAGTCAAGTGTATTTTTATTCAACGCTAAATTAGAATTGAAAAGTATTACAACACAGTATCAAATAACACTTGTTGTGAGGCTATAATTTTTTTTCAACAGGAAATTACTACAAGAACTGGTTCATGTGTGAAAATGTTTACAACACATACTTTTTAGTCATAAAACTATTTGGAATATCACTTTAATGATGAAAAACAATAATAATAATAATAATAATAATAATAATAATAATAATGAACACTTTTATATTTCTTAATTCCTATACATCAAGATTCTTTTAGCTGAACGTCAATTAAATTCTTCAATGTATTCTCTAATAACAACTACAAAACATGCTAAATTACAAAATAATCGAGGTCCATTACTGGAAGAATATCGGCGACACTTAATGAGTCTGGCTTATACAATTGCAGCTGATGCACATTCCTTATATACAACCATTCATGAAAATCGTATAAAATAATTTAATTTGACAAAAGAACTAATATTATTCTCATTATGCATAACTAATGCAGATATAATTCTCTTGAGTATATCTATATGTATTTGATTATTATTATTATTATTTATGTTCATTTTAATAGTATACACTTTCTTAACACTGACACTAATACTACTACTGTTTTCTAAAAAAAACTGTAGAAATCAGTAGGCTGTAAATTTGTATAAAAAGCAATACTACTTATAATGATGACACCAATGCCATAATAATTCAAAATTTGCGCTTGATACTCGTCTTTCCAATTGTGTTTTCTATTCTGAGATTGAGTTTCCATTTTCTGCTTAAATATTTTTTCCGTTTGATTTTAATTTTGAACAATTTTTGAAAAGTTGTTCCAAAAATTATAAATTATTGTACGGCTTAAATTTAAAATAATTGCAGGATAGCTATGAATCGTGAATTACGAACTTTTATAATAAATACAATACAAATATAAGTTAACCTTCGTTATTCTAAACAAGAAATAGTTAAATATACAGGGAAAAATAAGAATAAAAAATAAATTGTCAGAGAAATATAAGAAACACAAAGAACTATAAAATATATCATTTTACCTAAAAAAAAGCCCAATTAGCAAACCGACGAGCAACGATCAAATCACATTATTAGAAACGAGTGTAAAATATCAACAGTTCACTAGTGCTGGCGATTTAACAAAAAGCCGAATCAAAACAACAGCACAAACAGATTGTATATCTCTATTCTGTAGGACTGCCTAACTTCACTACTGAGCATACTGCTTAATGCAACCACAGTTGCAGTTCCCTTAGTTTTTTTAGACACAACGCTAGAAGGATTTTCCTATGTGTCATTGTATCAAAACCATCTTTAGATCAACGTACATTGGACACCGAAATGGTAGAAATGTTAGTTCTGGTGATTTTGCGTTTTCTGATCTAAATGTTTAGATCATGGACCTTCGGCTTATGTTTTGAACAATGTTATCAACTCGCACTATAAATAAAAAGGGACTTTCCTAAAAACAATATCTCAAGCACTAAATCAATCTTTTTTAACGATCTTGTTTCAGACATTTTGACTCCAGATAACTCACGGTCACTATACGCTGTAGCACTGTAGTTGACTGCTTTTTGTCTATTCTTTGATAAAGCTGTTACTGCGATTTTCGTATCGAATCTACTCGTATGAAACATGTGAACATGTAAATGACTCTCGAGGAACAGCGACTGGTCGATGCTGTATTTGAGCTGTCACTGGAGGCAGCAATCACATGTACGCAGATAGTCGCTGTACGTTATCTGATATAAATGAAGTTGCTGCTCCGCCGAGAGAAAAATTCCCCCGGCAGATGCAACGTCGTGCAGTATACAAATTCAGAAGAGGAACATTAAATATCTGCCGTTTCTACTCTGCAGTCACTGCATGGTCTCCAACTAATGCTATCTTTTTTGCGAACCTAGTGGGGAGCGAAGTCCAAAGAACTGTGAGAAAGATGAAATAATACATATAGCATGTAAACTGTCAAACTCACGCTTAATGTAAACTAATTTGTCCAGTGCCAGTCGTTTTGCTGTGACTGGGTGTCCAGGCTTTACGATGTTGTTTACCACATAATTAATGGCCAATAGGATCTCCCCGGTCCAGAAATGTTGAAACATTTATCAAATATAACATGAGGTAAATATTCACGCAGAAAATACACCAGTGATTCAGTGCACACCCACTGAAGCGTTAAAACCCTTGAATTTAATATTTGAAGAAGTATCGAATAAGCAGCCTATGTTAATTGAGTAGCAATTCATAGAGCTGTTTCGAATCAGTACCGAGTACGATTGTGGGAACATTAGCATAGATTCACGTGCACAGATACTGTCGTCGATTATTCAGGTTGTCGTTTACCATAGGTCAGTATGGCCTAGCCATTTGCTGCGTTTATTCGAATAGCTGTAGCTCGAGATCTGTTACCTGACAATACTACTTAAAATTGGGCACCTGAGGCTACTAGGTACCTAGCGTTAGTTCAAAAATTGTTCACGTAAAGTAAACGAGCATTCTGAGGTAACGGGAAGTAGACAGGTTAAAATGCAATAACCTGCACCTAGGGGTCTGTTATTAGTATTCCTAAAGCCATCTACCATTTCCAAACGTTGTTGCAAGTATAATATTTATTGAATGGTATCGACATGATATATGCAACAGATAAGTAAAACGATGTGTATAGATTGACAATAGACTCAACATAATTAACTTCTTCGGACGAAACGTCTGCTCACCAAATGTAGCGTGTCAAGTCGAGATTGACTATGATCACCATCACAGACCAACTACGTGCCATTCAGTCTGTAAAATCATTGTGTACCATTTTTTATCAAATGCGAAGCTCAACACATATTTTTCATCTATCAATATATCAAGTAATTCTACTTGATAGATAGTTAATCTGCGGGTCTGCCTAACTCTGCAACTAGGAATACAAATTCTTGCAACCACATTCGTAGTTTCCCAAGATTTTCCAAACTAAACACTAGAATGATTCAAGTATAGGTTCAATTTTATCAAATCAGGTCAAAACACATTATACAGTATCAATCTTATAAAAAGGCAAATTAACTATTAATTGAAAAATGGTTAAAACGATACACCATGTATCATATTTACAAGGTTTTCTTCCTCAGGTTTGCCCATACCAGTGACTCCAATATAAGCCAAGAGGTTACATCATTCCTGTTCAACTGGAGTATACAGTAACCTTCAAGACGGATCACTAACAATTATTATCTGCATTTCTTTAAGTTGAACTGACTCGGAGATAGGATCATCTGAAGCGTCAGGTACTTACATTTAATTAGCCTATCACATTAAAGATCCAAACAGAACTGACCCTAGTTAGACTGATTATATGATAAATACAAATCATATAATAATATTTGTATATACGTATTTATAAATATATACATGTATATATGCATAACATGAAAAAAATGCGTATTTAATGGTAGATAGGCTGTGCCTAATAGTTCACGTTTGATGACCAGTCCCTTTTTCATTAATCTACCGCACATTGGTTTATAAATTTATGGCGAAAATAAAATGGTTACAAACTGTTATTTTATTGGTAACCACAACAGTCTTGGTAGTTATACTGATATATATCTACTCAAAATGATAGCTATTAACTTGTTCGGTATTCAATTTCGAATATCATTTGATTACTTCCAGGTCGCTTCCTGTTTTTCGGTACGGTTTCGGATATTCTGTAATGAAAACAAAACTGAAAATATTTTAGCAAAGACGTCTTTGAGAATGTCTGTATTCAATCTGCACAGCTGTAAAGCACAAGATCACCAAAAACGTATTTGAGAATAAAAAGAGGTACTAACTAATTTACATAAACAATGTTTTGATCACACATAAAGATCGCTGGCCTGATGTCGAGTATCTTAATAAGGCCATCAAATGCCCTCTGAATCCCCACTATCAAACGACTTCATTAGTCGCGCCTTTGCTATAAGTAAGTTACCTGGGCTGAAAACGCCAAATTGAAACCATGTTCTTCACTATTTCTCGATTTGCTGGTTTAGAAGATCACAAAGACCTTTTCTGTAATCCTTTACAATATTTTAATTGCAAAACTGCTAAGTCTGACAGCTTCGAGATCAATGAATTTCCTTTGTGTTACGTGTTGCAAAGTGAATTCAGAACTCCCCAAAGATAGTCGACACAGACTAAATGAAATCCAGGTATCGTACTCAGCGGGTAGAAAATTACAGTGTAGTTTATTTTAGGCTTCTTGGCCTTAGCGTATTGGATCCTTGAGACATTTAAGGGATCCAAAGAGCATCGTGCCTTCAGTGCTTTTTCATAATGAATAATTATTCAATTTAGTAGTGGCCGAGTCGAGATTGGCAATGATCACCACTAAATACTAATAACTGCTCCGTCAAAATGAATACAAATATATCTGTGATATAGATTATATTTGAGGGAGAAAGTTGGCGATACAACGAGCAGCAACTTATGTATGATGTCAGCAACGCAAAAAAGAAGGTTGCGCGTAAGTAGGTGTTTTTAGTACAGTTAGACAAAACGAGTACAATAATGAGTGTTTTATTTCAATTAATTGCGTTTCCTTCGAAGAAATTTTCCACTACATCCCCCTTCTCCCTAGATAGGGTTTACACTTTCGATACGTAGGAGGTTCGTGTGTGGAGGTGGTCGGCCAACATGAGGTTCAGGTACTGAAGGATTGACGAACAGGAGGTGACAAATAAGGCTCGAAGTGTCAACGAAATTCTTCTATGTCGAACCGTATGAGTGGTAACTTGCCGGGTTTAATACTCGAGTTGACGTGCAACACCAGCGTGGCTCGTGTCCACAGTCTGAAAATTGTGTTCGTAGGTGCTCGGACCAGAAGATGCTGCAGACGTAGGACCGAATCAGATTGGGCGAAGAAGCCAGCTGCGACGAGAATGAAAAAGTTTGAAACCATAAGTATGCCAGATATATTCGGAGCTAGAACATCGACTGAATGCATTGACAAGAATGTAAGTGAACAGGCCAGCTTTTGCCAAGATTAACTGAAGTCACCGATATTGACTCGGCGATGGTTGTAGAAGCGAGCTCAGGGCACAAAACGAAAGAAGAAGAGAAGGGTGTAGCATACATATGTCATGAGAATAAGGTACTATGGCGTACCCTTCGCTGCTTGGGTGTTTAGTCGCGGAAACATACATGCAGATGTACTTGGAGACTGTAATGTGAGGCGGTAGTCTCGTACGTACCTCGTGGGCCTGAAGTCTCATCCGAAGCCACCTCCGTGTGCTGGCTTGAGACGATCAATGCTGATGATCTCGACGCTGACATGTCTCTTTTCACGACGAGAAATCACGTGAAAAGATCCTTCGTTAGTCTGTTGCAAGGGTTCGCGTACCGAATCGACTTGTATGAAAGCATGTGAATAGGTAGATAATTCTCGATGCCGAATTCGAGTTGACACAGGAGGCAGTGTTCGCATGAATTCAGTTAGATGTATTTTGATTTATTTAGGTTATTACTGTTCCGTGGCGTAAAAATCTCCCAGGCAGACGCAATGTTGTGCGGCAGAACATTGAATATTCACCTTTGAGTTCGTTCTGATACCTGAGAGGACAAACTGTAACGTTTAGTGCCAACTGTTGTTTCTGTGTGCTCGAAGAGCGTCCTTACGTTGGCGATGAAACCGTTCAACTAAACCATTTGAATCTACGTGGTAGGCGGTAATGCGTATGCGCTCCGTACCAAGCACCCGGTTTAGCGAGGAAAATAATTCGAACTCGAACTGCTGCACGCTCATTACTGATTCAGAAGTTAGGATGCTTCCCCATTCAGTGTGACGAGAGCCGATTCAAGGGATAGCTTCATAAGTCGACTTCATAGACTATTATGCATATAGGAACAGATCGTACATTTATGATACTGAAACTTGAAATTTAATTCACTTATAGTAAAAAGCAACCAAAACTAGCGTGAAGAAACGCTGTTGTCCTTTGGAGTAGTTCTTAAAAAGCGACACTTATTTTCTCCTTGAAAAAAAGTACTCACTGACGGCTAAACATCTACCACTTTAACTGACTGTCTGGTGCATGTTTCGTATTACATATTATTAACTCGTTCTAATATCGTCTATTGTCGTTGCCGTTTCTTCCTCTATTCCTAAATTTTGGTCTCCTCACACTTTATCCACTACCAGCTAACTAGCTTAGTTGTTGATCTAGTTCTGGATACAGTCGTCCTCTCTTAGTATTCGGACATTACATTGTATTTGACGAACCTCCTGCCTGGAAGTGTGATAACGGCTGGTATCCAGAAACCTTACTGACCTAAAGCAAATGCACTTACTTGGATCACAAGATATAAAAACTAGTGGTAGGATATTGATTGGATTTAAGCATGTCGTAAGCAGACGTATTTTAAAATGCGCTGATTAGCGCACTTTTAACCAATCAGCTCTGGATAGCTGGAGGAGTTTCTCGAATAGCCTTGTGTGAAAATTATGAGTAAGCTTTATGTATAGGGTACTTTCGCATTCAACTTGTTTTGTCAAAATATATTTTACTACATGTTCAATCCAGCTTCTGACCTTAGGGACTGTTCGATCGTTGTATATTGCCGAAGGATACTGAGCAAAAAGTTATCCGGGTAGTATAATCGGGATCGCTAACACAAACCAACAAACAACTACCAAGTTGACAGGCATTAAAGCAGTAGAGTTGCTGGTAAATCGCAATTTTTTCAAGTATAAACCCGTAACCGTGCTCAAACAGCAGGAAAAAATCACGAAAAATTAGTAGCGTCCAAAAAGAAGCGTGTTGCGAATATATTGGATATTGGATGAGGCTGGTGCTAAATGTAGTTCTTACGTTACGTTTGTAGGTCTAACCTTGACTGTGCAGCTTATTGGATAGTGAGATAAGGTTAGTTTTTTCACACTCATAAAACTATATAAATTAAGTTAGGCTTGTGAAATGCGAGTTTTTTTATCAATGATGTTCATTCGAAAGCTAACCTTGCTAATAAGAATTCTGAAGTTTTGTTGTTTTCATAAATTTCGTTTGCCTGCTGAGGTTTAGGAAGCGTAGCTGTCGCTTGTGAGACATATACCATAGTCTCAGTACGCATTAAAGTTTTTGGCTTCTGGAGGGGTCGAATGTCATTGCTCATTTAGGTTGAAGTATTACCGAACTACAAGTGTTTACAAAATAAGGTACAACGTAATTGTTTACGGTCCTACAGATATAGTGAGATAAATTCATTTTATCAACTCATACAGTAAAAGCCGATAAGCAGCTTGATCACAGAATAGACAAAAAGCAGTCAACTACAGTGCTACAGCGTATAGTGACCGTGAGTTATCTGGAGTCAAAATGTCTGAAACAAGATCGTTAAAAAAGATTGATTTAGTGCTTGAGATATTGTTTTTAGGAAAGTCCCTTTTTATTTATAGTGCGAGTTGATAACATTGTTCAAAACATAAGCCGAAGGTCCATGATCTAAACATTTAGATCAGAAAACGCAAAATCACCAGAACTAACATTTCTACCATTTCGGTGTCCAATGTACGTTGATCTAAAGATGGTTTTGATACAATGACACATAGGAAAATCCTTCTAGCGTTGTGTCTAAAAAAACTAAGGGAACTGCAACTGTGGTTGCATTAAGCAGTATGCTTAGTGGTGGAGTTAGTCACCCCTGCGGAATAGCAATCTGTAAAGTAGACGTGATATCTTAGATATTATTTCTCTAAAAGTGCTAGTATTTTCTATCCTAGTTCAATATTCGCTATTTCCTCTCTACTTTCATTTGTCAAAAAGCGGCCTGCATATCACGTCTCTTTTTATGTGATTGAATGTTCCTTTGTGTAGCTTTTTTCGAACCCGTTTGTCTCCCATATATAGGTCTCTTTTTTTTATTGTAATGTCATAAAATTTGTTGAATATACCATTTCTATTGGCGTTCGGTTTTCGGGTCTATTGACATAAGATTTGGTGAGGGTAAATGTGGTTACCATTTATTCAGCTGACTTGTTTTACACACCTGTTCCCGGTTTTCTCAGAGCATAATTGTACACGTTTGAACAAGACTCGAAATGTGTGTGCAAGTTTAGTTTCTTCATCAAAAACGATGACCGTATGCCAAACATGTAAAGTGTATAAGCACTTGCTACTCATAAAACAAGTTCATCAAACTGATATTACTTTGCGTGATCTAACAATAGTTAAGAAATCACTAAAGAAGACCCGGACATTTATGTCTTGGGAATTGTATCGGTACTGTGTGATATTGTAATAGAAATCCGAGTATATCAAAAAAGAAAGAAAGAGCACCTAAAATATGATACCCTTGACAGCTACAAACATCGGGTTCTTACTCTTTACCATGATGTCTATATTATAGTTGTTTCTCTCGTATTTTCGATCCGTCTATATATTTGCTGTCAGAATGTGGTTGTGAAATTTTGACCACATCCATATAATGCACTGCAATCGTAAAAAACAGGTTTGTCTCTCCACTTGATTACGATAGGAGTGTGATTTAGTCCAGAGCATTGGTGTTGGTTTTAGTCAACAGTGATAGCTCATCGCCTTCCGTTTTGCAAAGAAACAAAGCCAAGTACACACCTGTGTGTCAAAACTCTGTACAATACTATGGTGTAGTCTTCGATCCAGTATGAGTAACACCTTAACAAACAAATTTTGTGGTAAATCATATTAAGGACTTTTAATGTTTTTAAAGCTCTCAAAATGGTTCATTCATATACGCTTTTGTTGTTATTACTAGGTGCATAAAATTTTTAAAATATGTTAAATCTACCCTTTGAAAACAACAGATCCAGAAGTTTAATATGACATTCCCTAAATTTTTTTCAGGAATACTTTCTGTGTTTAGTAATGAGTGTGCAATCTTTCCATCTATCCGAATTAGAAGAAAAAGCGCGTGCTACTGCATTAAAGAGAGTTTCTGATCATTTTCAAGTTAGTTTGTGTATATTTAATTAAATTTTTCTCAGAAGCCAGAACAACTAGATAAAATAGATGTAATTAAATCTAAATTTCTGAATCAAAAGGTCGGTTCTACTGTCTTGTATATATCCACATATTCGTTTTGTGCAGACTGCTACAGAAGCTCAGTTAAAGATGGCTTTATACAGTCAGTTAGACGGTAGTAAAATTGGCTTGGAAAAGTTGGATACTGCCCTCGCTGAATCACAAACATGTAGGAACAGGTAAATTTTACTTCTCTTTATTATAATATAGACTTATTCAATTGGGATCATCATTATCCGGTTTGTCTGGCTTATCACAAGAGCTGCATGAATTAAAAAATCTTTCAACCAAATATAGTCAAGTGAGTGTTCTCTTATTATTGATGCATAGTTGTATAGCTTGGTGCTGCTATGGAAAATATGAGTTATCTAGTCAAAGCCCCTGAAACATTTGAACAGGCTCGAAATTATCTGGAAGCAGAAAACCTTTTGGAAGGTCATAAACTGTAAATCCTTGTCTTTTTAATTACTTTTTCCATTCAGGATGCAGGACTTAGAAGGAATCCGAGATGAACTGATGTTTGAAGTGTATCGACAAAAGTCTATGGAGGATCTAGATGTATGTGCTTGAATTTTTAATTATTTCAATTCTATATTTTTCTCTCTATTCCATAGACACTACGTGCCTTTTTCCGTGAGCTTGAAAATTTAAATGAAACGTTTAGACATAAAATAATTATTCTTGGGTCTCGTCTGACTAGTGCAGTAATCACTCACAATCGCTTTGTTGTTAATTGTGTACGTGTTATTGACCGTGAAGAAAGGTAATTTTAATGTTTGTTCCAGTTGTTTGACATTGTACTTAATTTTCTTTTGATTGCCAGTATTTTGGTATGTAATCGCACTGTATGACATGATGCAATCTTCGAAAATTCTGTTTGTTATGCAATTCAGTCGTTTGACCCGTTGACTTTGACCATGTCATAAAGGTGTCTTCTCTTTGGAATAATTATTGTGTGGTTTAATGGGATTAATGTTGCCTACAGTTCTCACTATCCTAGCTCACGACAATATCCAACTATGCCGAAAAAGTTCAAACCAAATTTTCACATTTAAAGAAATACCTCAATGTTGCTTGACCATCGTATCTAAAGTTTTTGCGTAACATTTTTTCCACAATCTTGTTGTAATTTCTTATGTTTTCACTTTCTACCTGAGCTTTACTAAGCTAGTTATCTTTATTCATAAGTATTACGTAAAGAGAGGCATAGATCTTCGATTTCTAAACATGCCTCCCATACTTCACACAGTTTCACTCTCTCAATTATTTGTATATTTAACATACAACATACAGCAGTTTATTTTTAATTCTTCCTTGATCGTTGTCCTTGATATTAAACTACTTCTGTAAGCTGAACTCAATTTTAATGAACATCTTTTCTGATATAGAGTAATGATGTTTATCGTGTTTTAAATAATTAGAACTGATGTTATTTGGCGGAAACGATCAGAAAAACATGGTTTTATGCCAGACGGACGACCGAAACAATGGAAAAAACTATTGTTTGACAGTATATTTAATACTATAAAGAATAAGTGAGTTGAATTAGTTTTATGGAATTTCAATAAATTTATTCATTCTTATTACTGCCATTTTTCATGATTAAATCGATCATTTTTTAGGTTAGATAACACTTTGACATATACTTCAGTATTTTTAATCATTGCTAACATTTATATGCTTATGGAGGATCGACCTAGGTGAGTTGAAAAACCCTGGTGGCATACTAAGGCTCTAAGATCGTAACGGAACGAATAGCGTGTGAACATATTGTTGGTCGCTGTCTACCATGGGGCTCCAGCTCCTGATGTTGCTCCACTGCCTTATGGACTAAGCCTCTTGGGTAAAGGCTATGGGAGTGACCCTCTACGAAAATTAACTGCTTCAGTGTTAGCACCTAGACAGTATCATAGCCCAAACACAATCTAAATGATGATGATAACTGGAAATGTTTATGCCCACACCTTCCGTCACTCCCATATATCCTGCTTACAATTATTTGGTAACATTAGTTTTTATTTTACATCACGTTGCTTGTTTATTCCAATCTTTAGTATTCCTCACCCTCTAACTCATAAAACAGCTCGCCTATGGTGGAAATCTTGTCCTATCTAAACGATCTGAGGTTTCTGACTGGTCGAAATTTTGAATGCTACCACTGAATACGAATTGTGAATCACACTTTCTGAAGCCACATAGTCTATTCAAACTGGCCTCCTTCAGCGTTCACACACTAACAGAAGTCGGATAACAGACAGAGTTGGTTATGTCTTCAGAAAGTTTGAAAATGGATGTTTCTTGTCTAACCGAGACTAGCTACATACTGCGCATTCGCTCTCTGTCTGTCTCCTCGAAAAGCTAGTTTCACGTGTGTTTGTCTGAGAACCCTAAGGCATCTTTACGTAGTCTTGCTGAGGTTAAGCTAATCTGTTGGATCCACATTAACAGTTTATTATGTGCTGTTAGATTTAAAAGCTCCATCAAAGTGAGGAGAAACCATGGTAAGAAACGATGCCTATTAGTTATTTCCTACTACGCCTCGACGGGTTGCATCCCGGATGCAATCAAAACTGAGGTTTACCACCAGTAAAGTGACCCAGTCTAATATTATGCTTCAGTGGCCAACAAACTCGTCGTCCTAAACGGATCGATGTCAGTAAATTGGTTGCAGCTTCTGTCGCAACTAAGTATCATAACGAGCTAGCTATCGATCCTTTCGGAAAGTACAGATTAGCACTGGTTGCAATCGCACGAAGCCATGAAGATGGCTACAGCCATATTTGGATCGATACGGTAGCTGTTGGACTTAACGTCACTTATCTATCTTTGTTTCGGATACTCTTCGGAGTAACTGTTACACCAACCGGCTTCTTACTGGGATACGCATCAAGAGGTTTTACATCGTCACGGTCACATACTCGGCCTTCAACAGCTTCCAACCCGATATAATTGACAACTCTCTTATATTCCGGGCGTGCGTTAGATAGAAACGAAGAATCCTCATGTCTCGCACGCAGACCACTAGTAGCTTCCGTATTATGTCCTGTTTTAGCCCGATAAGCTAATCTTCCGAACCTACTACTAGCTATCTTAGCGCGAGACATAATAAATTCCGTCAACTCATTGAAATTAGGCTCTCTCTCCTCTTCGTCCCACTTGATTCCCAACTCTGCCCACTGGGCTTGCATTCGACGAGGTAAGAGCCTGACTATTCGTTCTAAAGTAACCAAGGAATGAAGTTCCGTTGTACAATTTAGCTGTTCTAAGGTTAAAGCAGCATTCTGCATTTTAATAGCCAAATTCGTCAATTCTTCAGGATCATTAAAATCTGCGTTCCCGGTTCTAAATATGTCCTCTAAGGTTTCACGGGCTATTACATGCGACTGTCCAAAGAGCTGTTTTAAGATGGTCTTAGCTCTCTTATATCCCGCTTGTGGATCCATTATAATACAACCTTCGATCGCATTTTTTGCCCTTCCTTTACAAGAGTGAATTAAGTATAATAAACGCAAATTTTCATCTTTTATTCTTGGTTCTATAAACGTTTCTATTTGGCGCATAAATCTAAAGTAGTTGCGAGACCTTCCATCAAAAAATGAAAGTTCGACCTTAGGTAGTTCTAAACCTACTATCGGTGTCTTAAGTATCTGATCCGTCTCTGGTACCTTAGAACTCTCACTTAAGCCTAGTTCCTTAACGCCTGCCAAAGGTGACTTACAATAATAAGTATCAGACATAACATCGTTTCCAGAAGACTTTAAGTAGCATAACATGGGATCAATATTTATCTCTCCATCTCCTGATACAGAGGAGGTTTGATCAGCATTCGTCATCGTCGGTAACTTATTTGTCACATCAGTGACATCCAGATTATTATCAACGTCATCATGATTCCGTTCTGTCAGACAAGTCGCGTCGATTCGGTCTGCACTAGCATCCGTAGAGTGGAACTCTTCCATTTTTGTATAACTCATATCACTACATGAAGGAACAGCATTAGTATCGCAATTCAAAACTAATATACTCACTTGTTGTTCTTCATGTTCCGTTTCAGAGACACACGACATATGCACATCAATAGCATCGTTATCATGCAACACTGTAAACTGACTGTTACCATCAGACGCTTCCTTCTCATCATCACTTGACTGACAGTCAACCGGAGTTGGAACACTTACAGTTACACAACCTTGTGTATCCTCAATCAACTTAACATTCGTGACGAGGTCCGATGACGTCGAAACACTAGAAGGCTCATTCGATGAAGTTGATCGACTAGTCACTATAAGTGGACTGCTGACACTTTCTATCTCCTTATTATCGCTGTCACTACTAAGATTCTGATGGCTACTATTTCCATTGCTAGTCATAGCATCCGAAAGAGAATGAGGTTTAGGCTTCTTAATAATAGTAGCATCATGTTGTCTCCTAGGCTTCTTAGCCTTTACAGTACCACCATCACTTATCCTAGAATTAACTCTAGGTCCAGTTATATAATTTACCCTAAATGAAGGGTTCCAAAAATAGGCTTTATTCCGTCCAGACAATCCTGCCTGGGCCTTCTTCATATTTACTGAACTCATTAACCTCTGATTACTCGAATCCAAATAACCGTTCCAGGCTTTTCTAAGTATGGAAAAGAAAGAAAAAGGTGAAAAGTGTAGGCATCAAGATGGATCCGAAGTGTGTGATGATAAAAGCCTCTTAGCTGCTCGAAAAGCCTGGAACGGTTATTTGGATTCGAGTAATCAGAGGTTAATGAGTTCAGTAAATACGAAGAAGGCCCAGGCAGGATTGTCTGGACGGAATAAAGCCTATTTTTGGAACCCTTCATTTAGGGTAAATTATATAACTGGACCTAGAGTTAATTCTAGGATAAGTGATGGTGGTACTGTAAAGGCTAAGAAGCCTAGGAGACAACATGATGCTACTATTATTAAGAAGCCTAAACCTCATTCTCTTTCGGATGCTATGACTAGCAATGGAAATAGTAGCCATCAGAATCTTAGTAGTGACAGCGATAATAAGGAGATAGAAAGTGTCAGCAGTCCACTTATAGTGACTAGTCGATCAACTTCATCGAATGAGCCTTCTAGTGTTTCGACGTCATCGGACCTCGTCACGAATGTTAAGTTGATTGAGGATACACAAGGTTGTGTAACTGTAAGTGTTCCAACTCCGGTTGACTGTCAGTCAAGTGATGATGAGAAGGAAGCGTCTGATGGTAACAGTCAGTTTACAGTGTTGCATGATAACGATGCTATTGATGTGCATATGTCGTGTGTCTCTGAAACGGAACATGAAGAACAACAAGTGAGTATATTAGTTTTGAATTGCGATACTAATGCTGTTCCTTCATGTAGTGATATGAGTTATACAAAAATGGAAGAGTTCCACTCTACGGATGCTAGTGCAGACCGAATCGACGCGACTTGTCTGACAGAACGGAATCATGATGACGTTGATAATAATCTGGATGTCACTGATGTGACAAATAAGTTACCGACGATGACGAATGCTGATCAAACCTCCTCTGTATCAGGAGATGGAGAGATAAATATTGATCCCATGTTATGCTACTTAAAGTCTTCTGGAAACGATGTTATGTCTGATACTTATTATTGTAAGTCACCTTTGGCAGGCGTTAAGGAACTAGGCTTAAGTGAGAGTTCTAAGGTACCAGAGACGGATCAGATACTTAAGACACCGATAGTAGGTTTAGAACTACCTAAGGTCGAACTTTCATTTTTTGATGGAAGGTCTCGCAACTACTTTAGATTTATGCGCCAAATAGAAACGTTTATAGAACCAAGAATAAAAGATGAAAATTTGCGTTTATTATACTTAATTCACTCTTGTAAAGGAAGGGCAAAAAATGCGATCGAAGGTTGTATTATAATGGATCCACAAGCGGGATATAAGAGAGCTAAGACCATCTTAAAACAGCTCTTTGGACAGTCGCATGTAATAGCCCGTGAAACCTTAGAGGACATATTTAGAACCGGGAACGCAGATTTTAATGATCCTGAAGAATTGACGAATTTGGCTATTAAAATGCAGAATGCTGCTTTAACCTTAGAACAGCTAAATTGTACAACGGAACTTCATTCCTTGGTTACTTTAGAACGAATAGTCAGGCTCTTACCTCGTCGAATGCAAGCCCAGTGGGCAGAGTTGGGAATCAAGTGGGACGAAGAGGAGAGAGAGCCTAATTTCAATGAGTTGACGGAATTTATTATGTCTCGCGCTAAGATAGCTAGTAGTAGGTTCGGAAGATTAGCTTATCGGGCTAAAACAGGACATAATACGGAAGCTACTAGTGGTCTGCGTGCGAGACATGAGGATTCTTCGTTTCTATCTAACGCACGCCCGGAATATAAGAGAGTTGTCAATTATATCGGGTTGGAAGCTGTTGAAGGCCGAGTATGTGACCGTGACGATGTAAAACCTCTTGATGCGTATCCCAGTAAGAAGCCGGTTGGTGTAACAGTTACTCCGAAGAGTATCCGAAACAAAGATAGATAAGTGACGTTAAGTCCAACAGCTACCGTATCGATCCAAATATGGCTGTAGCCATCTTCATGGCTTCGTGCGATTGCAACCAGTGCTAATCTGTACTTTCCGAAAGGATCGATAGCTAGCTCGTTATGATACTTAGTTGCGACAGAAGCTGCAACCAATTTACTGACATCGATCCGTTTAGGACGACGAGTTTGTTGGCCACTGAAGCATAATATTAGACTGGGTCACTTTACTGGTGGTAAACCTCAGTTTTGATTGCATCCGGGATGCAACCCGTCGAGGCGTAGTAGGAAATAACTAATAGGCATCGTTTCTTACCATGGTTTCTCCTCACTTTGATGGAGCTTTTAAATCTAACAGCACATAATAAACTGTTAATGTGGATCCAACAGATTAGCTTAACCTCAGCAAGACTACGTAAAGATGCCTTAGGGTTCTCAGACAAACACACGTGAAACTAGCTTTTCGAGGAGACAGACAGAGAGCGAATGCGCAGTATGTAGCTAGTCTCGGTTAGACAAGAAACATCCATTTTCAAACTTTCTGAAGACATAACCAACTCTGTCTGTTATCCGACTTCTGTTAGTGTGCGAACGCTGAAGGAGGCCAGTTTGAATAGACTATGTGGCTTCAGAAAGTGTGATTCACAATTCGTTTCATTCAAGTGTGAGGTTAGGCGGGGTTTCCCAATCTCACCATCGCTCTCCAATTTCGCTAACGAAGATATTCTGGAATCAGGTTTGATGGATGCAGGTAATGGTTGTTTTTTTTGTTGGTAATCGGTGTCCATAGGTGTGACATTTGCTTTTCACCTTATAAATGCAAAGTACTTTTACGAAACTGGTAGGATCCTGAACTTGCACTCACTTTTGGTAGTGAGGAGATAGAAGTACTCGAGGAATTGATGCAGCTGGGTTACTGTGTAAGTGGTGATGGTGGTGGTGGTAGCGTTCGTGGTGAAACTGACTCACATGTAGTAAAAGCCTTGATGCTGTTAGCCCGGACGTAAAAGATCGCGGCTACAATGTGTCGGTGAGAACACTTTTGGTCTATGCTTTTGAAACTTGGTTTCTCTGAGTTGAAGATCCTAGAAAACCTTCTGTGTTTGATCATGGTTATTTCCTAAGGATTGCTGATATTCAGTTGTAACACCATGTTAGTAATACCGAGGTTCGGCAGCGTGTGTTTGGACGCAGCAACTGTAATGCAATTGATGTCACCATCTTGAAACACCAACTTCGATGGCTCGGACATGTTCTACGAATGTGGTCCCAGTGAATTCTACATCGTGCGTTATTTGCCAAAAACCCAGCTATTCCTAATATTCATTATTCTCAGACACCAGCTCACTCGAGACGTTATCTCAAAACAGAACACGGTTGAACAGGAAAATAGATTATATTCCAATAGTAAGGTTAGATGGAAGTCCAAAACATTAGTATACTTATAGTTTTTTAAATGAGAAAATCGAAACTGTCTCCCCCATTATTATTATTATTATTATTATTTAACTCTCATACGTTCATTTCTATCCGTATTTTGCATTTCATACTCCGGTCTTTTTCTCTCTCTGCGCAAACTCATTTTTATTGTGTAGCGCACAAATATTTTAATACCTACTTGTACCAACATTTATGTGTCTCAAATCAAATAAATAACTAAAATTTTAGTCCAGTAGGTGCATTTCGTCTTGCTATAACCTCATCAGCCGAGAGCACTTGGATCTTAAACTTAACGTTTTTACGTAAAATATCAAACTCCGTGTCATTCACTTTAAATACTAAAACGTTTTGCATCAGAGTGTTAATTGTTCAACGAGTGGTATTTACTTTTTTTTATGAAATCATTTACTTCCCTGCTAGCGAGTTTCCAAATTGAATTTACCAATCCCTATCGTTATTTGGTTTGATGGAATGTGTGCCTTGCCATTACTACTTAGATTCACACGATCCAGATGCATCCAGCTGATGTATTTCAGAAAGGACAAAAGGGATGTTTTTAGACTCCTTGGCTAAATTTATTAAGACTTATAGCTAGCTGAATGACAATGTTAAGACAACTTACCTATGACCTATATATGATTTTATGAAAAATGATTAACTTTAGTCCTAAATAATAACATTGGGAAAATTCAAATGCTTACGAAATCTGCAAGATTGTTAAAGTAGATATACCTTCAGCCATTTAGTTAATGGGTTATCTAGGCAAGTACATCCAAAGACGCTTTCTAGAATCTGAACAGTTTTGTTCTAGGCAACAGCTCTCGTGGTTAGTCAGTCAAATGTAACGAAGAACCTAGTACGTACGTACATCAATTCAAGCTGTCATTACATATTAACATAACGACATGAATTTGGTGAAGCGAATTCCAGAGTAGTGTAGGTAGTTACATTATTTGTGGTAATATAAAAGATTAGGCATCAAAAATGCAGTGAAACAGAAGGCATTATAGGTGATTCAAAAACTTAGGACTCGAGGAAAGACAATGAATAAATGCTTCGTTCTCATTACAGACTATTTTGACCAATATCACTCAAAGTCTCTGACCGCTGGTTATGATTGTCACTCGAACCTGATCAGTTAGTGTACACCTATTAATATGGCTTAGTTTAGCTATCAATCTCCTCATGGACTGGTGTCATGTTTTAATTTAGCCACCCCTAGCTTTTCCCAATCTACTCCTGTACCAGACAATATCACTTTTCTATGTAGGTGGTGGCTGAGCATACGTAATAGGTGTCCAGATCATCTCAGAATTTAGTAGCCCACCAATTTATTTTCTACTTTTACATGGCAAACTCCGCCTGGAGCCGCCCCGGTTCCAAGCCCGGATAAAGGATGAGGGTTGGGCTTGGGGTTGGAGACCTCATTCCGTACAAAATTGACTCGCTAAAAAAACGCTAACTCTTTACCTGGCACCCTTTCCTTAACCCCAAGACTGTTTACTCGATGGCCACTGTTATGACTTATGAAATGATCAATTGACTATTTTCTTCTTGAATAAGTCAACTTTTTATGATGGCCAAAACTATTGTCTGACAGGTTTTCTGTCAGTTTTTCATAGGATAATTTTCTATTTACTTTGATATAAATAGAGTGTTTGGAAGCTCATTGGACAATGAAAATGATAAGAATAGACTAGTTCGACACAATGAAGCTATCAGACAACACACACTAGCAGATTTAAAAATAGCAAAAGTGAGTCAATGTATTTTAGTTATATAATACAATGAAATGCTGTCTAAAAGTGATAAGTTGTTACTAATTTTTACGGAAAAAAGACAAATATGAACTTAATACAACAATAATTTTGGTAAATTCTAATGATTCAACTATGGTTAAGTTAGCTGGAATCTACGTCAAACGTATCACTTTGAATCTGCCGGTATTGCTAGAGACCGAATCGTTACAATATGTGGAACAAAGTACTAGAAATAATATAAACTACATCGGAAATCTAAACATTGCAAAGTGCGAATCAATGACTGAATCGAAATTTAAAAGATATTACGAAACAACTTTAGTCACATCATTCTGAACACGCTCATTTTGTCATCGTATTTGATGAGACGCCTATTGGCGGTCGGTAGGCAACCCTACTGAATTTAGGTTCTGTGCTGATTCACATTCGTGAATAAGGCGAATCTACTATCTGACGGGAGCTGATACTCCCTAGGAGATTTCGGTTTTTTGGTTACAATCATAGATATTACTTTTAAGTTATTTTCATTCGGACTTGATCTTTTGTACAGTGGTTCATCACAGCGTAATTACCATTTATGTTATTTGTTTCTTTGTACCGACTGAATCCCATCAATCAAGCGTCGATGCTGCCCTCCGTTTTAAAACGTTCTTATTTCTGCAGCTAACTCGATTATTTACATCATATATGTATATATTACCGAACAATATATCGGCAGATGTAAATTACATCTGATCTGTGTAACTACTTCTGTATTAAAAAAAAATTATGGTGAGATGTGTATTGATTGCATAACACATTTACTGAAACGAAATTCTCAGAGAAATCTTCATATTGATTTATGTTGGGAAGCAAAACACGTATGATCATATTTTTTTATTAGAAATGTGAAAATAAAACACTTCAAGGTTAAATTTATTCTGTCTGTGTGTACTGGAATGGCTATAATAAAAATTCTGGGCACAGATTACATCTCTTAAATTCTGTAATAATTTTTTTTCTCTGTAGAAACCAAACTCAAAAAACGTTGATTACAAAATTAGTTTGATTTTATCCAGTCTCATCTACTTTTTCCGTTAATAGCATCCCATCAGAACTCAGGCTTTTAATCTGCTCCACCATTCTATGTGTTATCATGACACAAAAACGTTTCAGCACCGTCTATTCATGATAAGTTTACGTTAAAGGAAACGAAATGAGATCAATTAGAGTTACGAAATGACTAGGTCCGGTGAAACTAGCCAGAAACTCGCAAACAATCACTTCTAAACTGCCAAGACTGTTGTTGCAGCATAGTAGCTCCATTGAATAAAATCACACAAGTCTGGGTGCTTGGTTCCATTATTTACTGTAGCTAGTATTCACTCTACGTTTAACCTATTTACAGTACCATTAAAAACTCGGTGCATCAGACAGTTTTTTTGTCCTTTAATGGAACTCCTTACTAGTCCATACCCTTTGGTTCCCCTGAGGTTAAAACTACTAAATTTAGATCCTCGAGTGAAGCTACAGACATGAAACCTCTGTATCATAATTCAGTGTTACGGGATTCTAATTTCAATTTATTCACGATATAACTTGACGACCATGCATTCCCTTAAATGTTACCCCAATGGACATCGATTTGTAACGATTGGTACCAGCGTGTTTAAAGAACCCCAACAAACCCTGTTCAACTAAATCGTGTATATGTTTTCGTATAGTTTTTCCGAAACAAAGTTTTTGTAATGAGCACACAAATATCTTATTAGTATTTATTCTTTAAATGTTCAAAACTGTTCATCTATTTACTACTGTTTTCCAGAATATATGCCCAACATATTTCCCAGCAGATTATGCTATATTTGATCGATTTGTTGAAATGTATCACGAAGCTATCGGAATGCATGTAAGTTTAAACAGTAAAGTTAATGAACATTGTTACAATTTATACATACAGGTTGAAAGTTTAGTACTTGAAGGTCTGTCTGATACAGAAATTGTACAACTACTCGGTTGGATAAATTCTTATCAGTAAGTTACCTTGACTTTGATCATCGTAAAAAATTTATTTTTAGCACTGAAGAATTCATGAAAAATCCTTTTATGAATATTGACTTTAATCGGTTGAATTTAAAACATCCAATTAATTTGTTACCTGACGAAAAATTGAATTCACTTCGGAAACAGTAAGTTCTTTGTATAACTATGAACTAGATGATCTATAACTTCATTATTAGTTTTTTTCCCTTTATTGAGACCATGAACCGATATGATTTAGGCAAACACTGAAATCTTGAAAGCTTCGACTAGCTGTGCTGGTTCGATTCCAGCTTGTAGGGGTCGTGAATGCTCACTTTTTAGAAGTGTCATACTATGACGAGTCGGCTATCCAGTGCTTCCATGTTTTGGATTGTGCTCTAGCTGAGATTGGCTCGTGATTTCAACCAAGAAAGTAAGATATACAAATCCCCTTCATCAACTGGTCGAATTATCTTTCACACACAAGTTGGGACAAGTTTCTCCGATTGTACTGTATACACTATTCAGGAGTCACTTATTACAACAATGCCTGTTCTCTCTTGGAATTGTGTGAAAAAGTTGTCATTGGTGAGTAGAACAGATGGATTATGTCTACTTCTGGAATTCGTGATGCACGCTTCATCCCCTTTGAAACTCGCCAACTACATCTATCTGTGGAGATGCATTTGACATTTGAGACAAAGAGTGCTGGGTTGGAATCTCAGAGTTAATGTCAAAACTAGGATACCTGTACTTCCAACTAACGGGTCCTAAACAGGACGAAACGAGTGTCTTAATTTCCAGCTATAATCCATCTATCCTGTAGAAGCTTACGATAGAGTGGCTATATTGGGCCAATCCACTTTTGGTACTCATATATCAAGTGATCGAAATTCATTCCAGATTATCGAAAACCCGGTATTTCAAATCCTTTCCAACAATTTCGTAATCCCATCTGTATGTTCTCTTTATCTTCTAATTTTTTTAATAGATATGTTTCAAAGACAATTGAACGACTTAAATCATGGTTAGCAAATTCACTCTTAAAGGATACTTCTGTACGTTTTTCATTGTTGATTTGCTTATATCTTTATTTATGATTGAACCTAATTTTCAAATTATTTGCTGTCTGGTCATTAGCTTTCATCTTTCTTAACTTTCCTAATTTTAAAAATTAGCTTGTTATTTTGGTTTCGTTTTGTAATTCATTGATCACTTATATCAACCCCGAAAAATTGGTCAAATTTGATATTTCTGGAGGATTGTGTTCGTGTGTAAGTAGGATTAATGACAGGAGTGTTTCAAAAAAATACCTAAATGGCGTATGTGCCTTTCAAAATGCCTAAAAATAATTATTCATTTTTGTTGGAAAATCAATGATTACCCAAAAGCCGAACATTAATCAGTCAGAAAATGAATATTCATCCATAAACGCTTTCTTTTTTAAATTGTTTAACCACTGATACGGTGTTAAATTAGACTCCGTAAACCCCAAATCTTCAATGACTGGTCCTCAATAACATCTTGAAAAGTGTATCAATACCTACGTTTTTTTCTCAGGTATTACTGTCTTTTAAGGCGTCGATTAAACTATTTATCTTAGCATTTTTCAATAATTTGGCGGCCAGATCAAGATTTACTGCGGGGACAGCACAGAATCAATTGAAGAGGTCTGTGTTATTTTCATTCATTGCATTTAACTAATGCATTATCATTTCGATTTGAATATCCAAAACTGGATTCTAACAAACAGCATTTGAAATGAAAATATTTCCACTGTAAACCTTTATCTTGCTATCTTTTATTTGATTTTCTTCGTCAAGAAATTGATTTTTTGTGGCATCTAGTATGACTTGATATTTACTTGTGAGAAACAAGCATTAGACTTATTAAAAAAAATTGTCTAATTAAAACTGAATTGTTGATTTTTGGCTAAATAAATAAATAACATTTTCCTAATTCAATATAATCGATGTAATTTTTTTAATTGATTTAGGATTGGCAACGTTCAACTGGACCTGAACTAGATGGATCTTCTAATTATTTTACTGATTTGCCTGTATTAGTCATGACACCTATCAATGAAATGGTTAGTTCCTATTGTTATTATTATAATGATTGTTTTATTGCTTAACAAATATAAGCGATTATCAGTAAACGGAATTCTATATGTATACTACCTACATGATATGATTCTGAACCAGTCACAAATCACAGAGAGTATTTTCACTTGGCGTGACATATGGCATATCGTTGGGTTGATATGATGTCAGATTCGACATTGTTTGTGATTCACCGATTTCTTCAGAAATCTTGTGTTCTTTAGCGTCCACCTAACTATTAGTTGTCAAGAATCTTCACATTTATATCGATGAGATATATCGATCTTTTGAACTTTTCAAGTTCAGTGAATCTATGAATTAACTTGATTGGATTCACAAATCGACCAACACAATAAATTGTTGATCTAAAAGGGAACTAAATACAATCAAGGAATCGCTACTCTGAATGTTTGAGATTATTGTGCAAATTAATTGATGGATTTTTCTCCATTGTTCAAAATCTGTTAAACGCTGTCAAAACATTGATTGTTGAATTTAAATTCAAAGTCCTCTTATGTTTGCTTTGTTATAGAACACATGTTAAACTAAAAAAATTCCCTATTTTATTAAAACAACAACAATCAACGTAGAAGAATAAGATAAATTCATTAATTTCGTGTAGTTTTCTTAAAATCTAGAGATAATTAAGTATTGATTGTTTACAATGTGTATGCCTGTTTTATGTGATATTAGCAATCGATAACGACATACACGTATAAAGCGGTAAAGTAGATGAATAATTCTATTTTTTATTAACTTAGTGAAAGAAATTTCAACAGACAAGGAGACACATGTTTAAAGAATGAAAATTAATGTCACAGTTACGTAATAACTACCATAGAAAAGTCAGTTAGTCAGTCAGTTACAACGTGGAACTTGGTACGTAAGTACATCAGTTCAGGTTGCCATACTACATTAGCACTGAGACGCGATCGTCAATTCGAATCCCATAATGCTAGAGATAGTAGAAGAATTACTGTTAGTGGAGAAGATTAGGATTTGAAGATAATATTCAAGAAGTATAATTCAGTGGCATAAGTTTAGAAAGACGAAGTTAGTGTTGACGAATCCAGTCCATAAAACTGGATAGATTAATAGAGTGATAAATTATGTATAGCAGAAAAATGACTCATTTAATGCAGGAAAGGATTCGGTTATTGAAAATATGAAATAAGATGCTATATAATGGAGTAATTAAAATAGTGACAGAGTTACAACGAGATCCTTTCGGATGCACTAGTTCAGTTTCATCTTGTTCTCAGTAATAGCATCGGCGTGACAAAACAAATTCTAAGTTGTCCGAGTATGAATTATTTCCAAAATGACGATTGTCCAATGTCAAGCGGGTGATGGATAATCACACTGCTGAAAACCTTTTAATCTCAATTTTTTGTGCAATATGCACCTGAATGTGAACAAGAACTCCTCTCTTCTCGTTCTCCTAATGTAAATAGCAGGAACAGTAAACCAGTAAATACAATTATAGGTAAAAAACGTTAAAAAACGTTAACAATAAGAAATAATTCTAACTATATAAACTCTGCTCTGGGAGTTAGTCTTCATTTACAAGAATTATGACGTCTCATAATGAAAGCCGAGTTCCTTCGGAAGCCATGAGGCCGATGCCCCTTCTGACAACCAGAACCCTTCCACGGTGTGAGCAGCCGGGAAGTAACATCTGTCCTCACACGAGACCAAATTGGTCACAATCAATCAAATCCATTGCATCTATTTAGATCAATAACCAATCACTTCATTTTATTACTGATCAATATTCCACAATTAGTTGAGGTTATTTTATAGTCTTGAGGCCATCAATTATTGCGCAGTTGCATTTGCACTTTCAAAGTATCATGTTATCTTACTTCATGTTTAATTCAAAATAAAAGATATTAACTACTGCAATATCAGCTCTATGTCTTTACAACCTAAATTATGATGTAGTGCCGCATTTGTGATATTCGGTTGTGTGTGCGGGAACTAATCTTACTGCTCTAGACTTATCGTATCCGCCTAACTCTATGAACTCAATCGGTAAACTATTTCTTACATCTCTACTAAAGACCGCTGTCGAGAACACTGAGTAGTCCTGTGCAAACTGTATATCCTGTTATATTATGATAAAAGCAAGAAATAAACAATATATATATATATATATATATATATATATATATATATATATATATATATATATATATATATATATATATATAGAACTACACATATAAGCGATCAATATTGTTTTCGATTAGATCGTCATCAGGCTTCACTCTAATATACATGAATATTTACATGACAATGTTTAACCAATAAAGACAATATGAGTCATAATCATATATATTAGAGTAAAGCCTGATGACGATCTAATCGAAAACAATATTGATCGCTTATATGTGTTGTTCTAATGTATATACTTGTTAACTAAGTTTTTTCAACTTATTATTTTGTACAGATTGGTAAAGGTAATTTATTACATTATTTGGGTAATGCAGTGAGAGAGCAATTTTTTACACAATGCGTTGAAGAGATGACACTTTTCGTCAAAGATTACGATGGTAAGGATTTTGTCCATTTGCTCAATTAGTTTAATTTGTTGTTAATTGTTTGATAGCGATCTGCTCTTGATGGCATTTATCAATAAGACTTATGTACAACCTTAGACAGTGAATTGATTTTCCAAATGGAATCTAAATACATAAACCAGTCAACGTCACACAGTTAAAGATCTTATTTGTTTTACGCATTACGTTAAATCTCATGAATGTAGAATAATAGCTTTTAAATCGTGGTTATCAGTAGAAATACTTATGGTGAAATCTCTATAACCAAGTTTGTGTCAATGGTTTTGTCTCCCGTACATACACTTAGTATATTGATGATGCATTAGGCGAGACTATAACTTATGGATGAACCAATCAAATTCAAGATAACCGGTCTGGCATTTTGGCGCGAAATCCATTCATGCATATGTCTAACCAGCATTCTCGCGTTATATTTGTTATCAATTAAAACTGCGAATCTGTTTCCTAACCTTAACTTCTAACTCTAAGCCCTAATTCAAATTCCTTACGCTAATTCATATTCCTCTTTAAACCCAAGTAAGTAGGCTAGTTTTCTCAAGGTAACTTCGTTGTCGCTGTAAGGTCGTCCGCGGATTAAAATCTGACCATACATTATGCGATTTTCTTAATGGGATTTAAAGTTTGAACTGCTTTAATATACAATCCGTTGACTAGTGGTGATCAATGAAGCCCCTGCTTCCACGCTAGCACTTAATGGTACAATATGTCTGTCGTTTTGTTCAATATTTTATTCCTCCAAAAACTATACTACTCACCAGCTTGATAATATTTGTATGGCTCAACACAATACTACGTATAATTTTATTCTGTAATATGTCATTTCCATACTTTATATGTTTATTGATTACTAGATGACATTAAAAAGTATCGAGCAGCTTATATACAAGACAGATCGAAATTTCCATGCTATATAGAATACATTGTAAGTAGTGCTTAATAATTACCATCTTCTTTTAGCATTATTATTGTTATTATTATGTTTCGTTTTACTATGTGCATAGTACTGATATTTGAAGAAAATGCAATCAAGTTATCTAATCGTACATTGATGAATTAAGGTTTATGCAATATTTGTTCGTTTTTGTGTATGTGTGTGTGTTTATGTCACTGAGACACAAATATAAGTAGTATAGATGTAGACTTGAAGGAAAACTAGGCATATATCTTGCACCTACAAAGTGTTAAGTACGTCTACCTTCATTCACTTTATTTATGGTGATAAACTCTCAGGAATCGTTGATAATTTCCCGTGTTTAACTAGTTATGTCAGTGTAGGTGTGGGGCGGTATACCAGATATGAACAGAATTTAAATAATGAAAGCTAAAGTGACTTTTTGTCAACCTGGGTTATATTTGACCCTCGAATTTGTTAAACGATGATAGTCAATAATCCTACCCCATTTGTTAAATCGAATTAGATGGAAATGGTTTCAAACTAACTGTGATTAGTAATGATGATAGTAATTGCTTGATTCGGTACTGTATGTTAAGCTTAATATAGAATTCTCAGTACAGCAGAAAGTTCCAGCTCTAATTATCTACTATTCTTATAATATTGGATATCCTATCTGGAACTAATAGAATTCCTTACTAGCGAAAATTTCTCAATACCAATATATAAGCTTAGATGAGCACTAAAATTCTAATGAAATACTTACTGACAGTTTATTTAAGATTGATACTAAATACAGGAGAAAAAGTCCTCATTCTATTCAAATTTACACCCATTTACACGCACACATACACATCGATTTTCTAGCTCAGTGTACTATCTAACCTTCACCATTGTAATAATAATTATCTCTTATTAGTGGTCTACTACATTAAGCTTTAAAACCTGGCTAGAAAATGTGTGTGTGTAATTGGGTATACATTTGAATAGAATGAGTGAGTATTAATCTTAAACAAACTGTCAGTAGGTATCTCTTCAGAATTCTAGTACTCATCCAAGCTTATATATATCAATATATTACCGCTAATACTTCCACTATCTCTACCACTATCGGATTTGAACCGACAATTGCTTCCTGTGCTAATGCGCTATGAGAACCTGCACTTGTAACTGACTGATATTGATATTGACAATTTTAGCCCGGCGCTCGAGTCTACTGACCCCTCTATCGTTAAAAATTATGCGCTTTGATTAGAAATATTTAAAAAATAAGTGATGCAAACACCACCATATACAACGCAGTCAAGAACATGATATCGGTGTCCGCAACAATATTGAAAACGATAGAGCTAGTACTTTGTAAATTATTAGGCTTCATATTTTGGTGAAAAGGTGAACATTGAGGGAGTAATGACCGTTCTATATTATTTAACAGAAAATAATATCTACAATTTTAAAACTCTTTAATTTATTAAATAAAAAAATTCTAACAAAAAACATTTTGAGATAGGATGGTGTCATTCAGAAATAAAATAAAATACAAAAAGAACTGAGGGTTAAAGGTTATTCCTTTTTTTCTTTCATTAATTATATCAGTTAGCTAATGCAAATGGTGCTTGTATGATTGCGCACAGTTTTGTCACAGTAATTATGGATGAATTATCTGAAGACTCACATCTTAAAGGTAATCTATCAGCTAGAATTAGTCATTTGAAATCAGAATACGAAAAGGTAGCTGAACAATGGTAAGTGTTTCTCCATTCCTATCCAACTTTGTCATTGACATGCTTTCAGAGACGACACTTTTTCAATTTATTTCACTGGATTATACTACTTGAATAATTCCTTCGAACCATAATCTTCTTCATTACCTCTAATACTCCTACTACCTCTACCTACCACGGTGGGATTTGAATTGACAGTGGGATCTCTCTGTGCTAATGTGGTATATTTAATCTTTGTTGTTTCCATATAGAGCTAATATTATAATCATTTACCATAGTATATATCCATGATGTATTTATTAGGACATCATTTATAATAACTATCTACATGAATTCTAAAAGGTGGCATTTTATAAAACATACGAAAAAGATCAGTTAGCATTTAATACCGAGTTTTATTTAAATGCTCTTTTCGTTGAGAATAAATTAGTTATGAACCTATTAGCACTGGATAAACATAGCGCACTGAATCGCCGTCAACCATTGGTGGATTAGCTCGGTTAAAGACTTCTACTCTATTTGAAGCACATTTTTTTAATTTTTATCACTTTCTGACGCGAGCACACATTTTCTCTTGTCTTACTGAACGCAGAAAACCCACAACAGGAAAATCCTTCAAAGTTCAGCTCAGCTATGAAAGCGTCAGGAGTATATTTTACAAAAGCACAATAACTAAAGTGACACTCACGCCATTGTAGTTTGATACATAACTGACAATGTGAAACTTTAAGGTTCTAGGTTGAATTCGATGTACAGAAAGAGAAAGTCATTAGTCGTCACTGATCTAAACCTTTGAAACTGAGGCAAAACAAATCAAAAGTTTATACTGTCTAATTTTCCAAGTAATGTTTGACTTAAATTATCTTTTACATTCGACTATCTATTCAAAATCTATCAAATCAGATCAACATGGTCATTACGTGGTACAAAACTTTGTTTTTTTTTCTTATGAGTAAACAGGTTTGTTCGTTTCTAAGTTGTAATTGTGAAATAGAAAAGAATATCACAGTAATTATTGCATTCAGCAAAAGCTTCTAATTCATAGAATAAAACAGGCACATAACTAAATGTTAATACTTTACATAATCCCAGTTAAGTGAGACAATGTCCCGAAAAATTACTTCGTGATTTCTATTTTTACATCAGAAGTTTCATCATGCTTAATATCTTAACTGTCACGGAAACATATTGTATGATACCTCAATCGCAATCGATCATTCCCTTCGGCATATATCCATCCTGTGCGCATTGCCTCGCTATAACCGTTAAGTTACAATCATTATTAGTATAAACGGGCGGGATACAGGACCATCCTGATATTGAGTCCCAAATAGGACGGAATGCGCGTCCTGGATTCCACTGCTAGCTATGTTGAAGATGTTTGAACCCTAGCAATCGCTCAGCAATCTATTTTAATGATTCAATCGATTATTTATATTCATATATTCTTCGTATAGGATAGCTTATGCTGAAGAAACAGTATTCATGGATTTAAACCGTGTATTAGGCGTGATTATGACATCTCAATGGTAAGTGTACGAATGTATATTATGTAAATAATAATTGTTCCGTTTTAATTTCATTGTAAAAATCCCTATGGTTTAACAGTCAGTAACGTGCCTCTTGTTTTGACTGTTTATTTGCACTCTTAGTACCTTCCGTCGTACGTATTGATGTTAGTTAAATGACTATTGTCCCTCTTGATTGTTACCATTGCATATACTCATTGTATTTGGTGTGTTTTACATTTGAAAGTAACTGGTGGAAAAACGGTAATTACAGTTTCAATCTGGTTAATAGTCATCTACAGTTTAAGAAAGTAATTCATAATTTTCTGAAATTTCATCAATGCATTGTTTAACATTTATGTACACTAACTAAGGCACTTTCATCCTCTTGTAAAAACAGTAACTAATTATATTTCTTTATTTTCCATATCAATCTCAGAGTTACATTTGATCGATTGATTCTATATAGATAGAGTACATAATATTGATCACACTGTTCGCAGACGTCTATAAGTTGATTTCCGATTGACATCATGATACATAGATGTTAATGTAAACTTATCAGGGCATAATTACAATGCAAGCAAATTCTAAATATCAACACAATACAAAAGTGCTTGCTTACATTTGTTGATTACCGATTAGTATGTTTTTACAAAAGACTAACCGTATTCAAAAATATTCACAGTAGCAGCAGTGTATGAGCATGTATGTCTATGTGTGTAAATCATAACAACATATCTACACCTATACGATCTTGTGAACAACAATTTTTGTTTAAACTGTTTTTATTTTATTCATAGAAATTCTTACCGTTGTTTTTATTATGTTCATCACTAAGTATGCTTGAGGCTATTACGAGTTTACCTTAGTCAATAAACGCGAACGAGACTTTTATCAGCGTCCAGGTAGGCTACCTTGAATCCCCAGGCTGAAGTAAAAAGGCTTTGTAAGCGTAGAAAGTATATTCTACAAACACCCAGCAATCACAGTACAATCAAGCAAACAACTCTCGTCTATTTATGCATCATAGAAACGTCCTTGAGACAGTTAAGAAAATAGCACACTAAAATACACAGCAGCCAATCACGGCCATGGATTTTCCTGATGGGAATTGAAATCTCAGGGTCAACTGATTAGCCCATGCTGGCAAACTTAGAATCCCAAATAAGGTATTTAACAAGCGAATTTCGGGGATCTAACATCCCCAACAGTTTTTCAGTTGATGCATTTTCGTTTAGTATTTTTTTTTAAATTCTCTCATTCTCCAAATGTATTTAACCTGTAGGGTTATTACTATTATTATTATTATTTTTATCAATCTATAAATTATGAATAACAGGCTACGCCCAGATGATATGACAACACAATACTTGGTTGGCACATTAGCTGATTATGATGAAACATTGAAGCATATGAAGCAGAATTTATATGATAAATTAGCTGAAAAATTGGCCGAACGAATGTTGATTGAATATTTGAAAGCATTAATCAGCCGGTATTAACAATTACTCATCATTCATAATCTTATATATTATTTTTCATTGATTTATAATGACTATTATAATAATTCATGTTATCAATTACTGACTGACTATACAACAATCTGATTGCCTTACAAAAAAATATTGCCCATTTGTGGAGCGATTCGCTTTTGAAATTGTATCAAACTGGCCTAGAAAAATCTTCAGCTGTCTTAGTTTAGCTTTTGCCAGAGTGATATAGACAGACAGTGTTCCTAGATTGATCTCTATACTTAATCAGTAATTGAAAGGCACCAAAGATTGGCTGCAAATATTCACGATTTTTATTCACACAACTGATCGACATTAGTCCTGGATTCATTATCATTCCTGTAATGTTCAAAGCCGTTAAGTGAATTAATGACTGATGCATTCGAGATTAGTTTTCTCTTTTCAGATATTTTTGCTATAAACATTTCTAAGCAGTTATCATTTCATCTTAGAAGTACTTTATCACTAATTCTCTTTCAAATATCAGTTACACACTTTTCGATTGTGATTCGCTAATGTCAGTAACGTTGGATAGATAATTTAACAGAAAACTATTAACGTTCTACTGAATTATCGTGAGTGAATAGATGTACAAGAAAAGTTTAAGTAGATGGATAGTTTGATTGATTACTTTTGAATTTAAATGATATGGTCGTTTTGTGAAGAACATTGGTTGACTATTTAGTGAACAAGTGAATCTATCCTAAAAATAGCATTGAATTTAATGTTAATGAAAATTTCAATAGAATAAATACGGTGTGTTCATAAATAAGCGAACCATACTCTCGAAATCGTCTACTAATCTAACTTAGTAAATCAAGATGAGGCATTGTTACATATGTCTGATAATAAGAGAGTGAACTAGAAACGAAATAATAACTGGAAATTTACGTAGCACCTCACGGTGTGCAAATACTCACAAATAAGAGAAATCAATGATATAACAACCGATTAGGTAAATATATAATTAAAACAAAAAATAGAGTAAATTGAATTTCTATCTCTTCAATATATTATTAAACATAAACGGGAAATAAGATTTTTTATTGTGTGTTTATTGCGCTTTTATTGTACACAGACGAAGTCCACTTTCCACAGAAGCGGATAGAAAAAAAGCTGGTGAAAAAATCACACGAGACGGACATGATTTAAAAAATTATTTTGGAGAGAAAATGAAAGTGAAAAGTGAAGTAAGTAGATTCACATGGATTATTAATTAATGTGTCACGTGTTACATGGATTTTATCTTAAGGACTTTTTTAAAAAAGATGACACCTATACAATCAATAAAAAAGCTGTCAGTTTATTGTATATAATCTGATTGTAGCTGTTACCTCGTAATGCTGGTTACGCCTGAGTATCGGGATTACACTTTATATCCTACTTTACCAGGAAGTTCTATTTGAATACTGTAAAACAACAAAGCAAAGTCATAATCCGATTCCTTAGTACTTATTGTATCTGTCTGTATGTGACGACAATAAGATATTTCCCTTAGACAACCATTATCTACAGCGGTGCTGCAGTATTAATGCAGTTACAAAGATTGATCATGAAATTATCGTACCTCACCTTAACCTATGGATTTGTGTCACTTACGGTGAGGTCTTAAAAGTGCTGACCTAACTCATAAAAAGATATTCACAGAAAAGCTTTGTATAGCAAGCTCTAATCAGTAGTTTCTTGGGCTCTGAGAGGATACTTTTAGGTTTTCATGGCTACCTCTAACCCAGTTTATAGTTTCAGATCCCACAAGAATAATCTTCTTCCATGGTGTAGCAGTCGGCCATTTAAAAACGCACTTGCACCTTTTACTGCACGCGATATTACTTTTTTATGTGAAATATAAAAAGATCGGAAATTTTGTATGTATAATCCTCCCGTTCATAGAATCACGAACAGTATAATACTCATTTTTTAAGGCACGTGACAAAAGACTTTTAACAACTCCATCAAAACGTCTTATTCATTAACCAAAAATCAGAATTGCCAGAATCTGAGACTATTTTCAGTCCCTGCAATCAATATACGACATTGCAACTGTGTATATAAAATAATATACTACTTGGAGCAGTCAGTAGTAGTCTCACCATACTTAAAACACTTCAGCTTGACGTATCTTCATTACAGTGAGCCTTTATCGCATTAGATTTCTCTCTCAACGAGTCTCACTGTGAGCATCAAAGCTAGAATGCAGATATATCAACCTGAAGATTTTCAAATAGAAAGATACCTGCATTTTGGATCCGACTTCTAGTCATATCAAATGCACTAAAACCTTTAACATTACTAAGTTGAGGTAATCTGTTGATCGGTCAAAGTCCTGACAGTCAGAAACATAAGTTAGAAATTGTAACTATGGTACTATCACTAGTAAAAATGTTTTCATAATTGAGTAACTATAAATCCATAAACTCAGTACGCATTATTTTCGTATTGATCATTTCTGGATATATGTATTTCTGATAAACTCAATTTTAGGTGATTGCTGCATATGATGCCCTAACAACTATCGGTCAATTGTTTCTTACAACTGATACGTCAATGTTACCGTTAGATATTGCTGTAAGTATTTGTTTATATGGTTGAGTCCAGTTTCGGATTAGTTAAGTGGATGACAATTATTTACCAAAATGACGGACGGCATGCGAAACAATTTATATGTGAAAACTCAAATCTTTGAATTAGACTAGATACAACAGGCCAAGAAATGGGCAAGAATGAACCTTGTGAGACGTATAATAAGTATTTATCTAGTTTGCAGTATTTTTATATCCGTCCTATTTTGAGCTTTTAGTTAGATGATTAACTGTTGATATACGGTTTATTGTCTGTTGATTATGCATTTTTTTAAACACAATTCCACATCACAAATGACTATGTCTGATGTCAGGAAGTTACCGACCAAAGACAATGAAAGGTGGTAGCGTAATAACGTGGATTGATGAAAGTTAGACTTGTATACCATAAGATATCGGTTCAGTGGTTTAGAGATGTTAATGATGTGCTAAGAGGCGCCATACTTGGATGAGACGTCCATCCAGTGCTTTCAGGTTTTCGATGGCCGTCTAACGTTGATCAGTTCATGATTGCAGTTAAATTCAATAATCTCCACAACTCTGTACGGACATGTAATCTAGTTATATGCAGATTGTGATTTCTTATTTGTGTGTTGTCGTAATCTAACCGATGCATTTAGTCTTGTGAATTAGGCTTTAAATTATTTGCAACAACTGAAATCTCCATTAGTGGGCCTCGATAGTTTGCTGTCCCAGTTAAGTAGGCTTCTAGAAGTCGTAGTCATATCAACTTGTGTAAAATATATTTAACACAAATTTAATTTGTTCGATACATGAAAATTTAAAGGATATGGATGTTTGTAGATAATATACTAATCGCGTCACTTATTTTTCCTATTTCATTTACCTTAGTAAATAATAGTTTACGTGTTCACCAATTAAATTCACTATTGAACTGATTTGTTTCAAATTTCAATTCTCTCTGTGGAATTTTCTGCCACTCCGGAATTCAGTTTTTCAACTTATTCCTTTGTTCGAATATGCTTCAAAGACGGTCTTTGGAGACCAATAAAGTCTTTTATTGGTAGTTTCTGAATTCTAGGAAATTTTTCTAAAAATCTTATTGACAAATAGATTCTTAAACTCATTTAGCTGTAGGTACAGTGACATTATTATGAACATTCGTAACAGTAGTATCTCAAGGATTATATTTTCGGAGACGCTTTATACAATTTTATCACCTGTATAAGTACTGTTACTTATTTTCCATAATACTGTTACAATTACAGTGTTATGATCTCACTCTTCTCGGCCCAAATAATTAGGATCACTAGTCTCTGTAAAGTCTTCTTGTGACGAGTTTGTTGCGCCTATCAGATCAGTGACTCTCACTTGAACAAAAACACAAATCACCTTCAACGCCTAATTTGACTAAGTCTTATTTGTTTATGTATGTGCATGTATATATATATATATATATATTATTTTTTAGAATCTAAAACGTCAATTTCCTGACATTCGTCCTGATCAAGTTTATGCATTGCTTGTGGCTCGTGGAGATGTTTCATCAGATAATGCTAAAGGAGTAAGTTTCTGAGAAAAAAGACTACTGTCTATTAACACAGTGCATTCAACTTTTCTTGTGGGTATCTATAACTCAAACCTTTCATTTTTTTAAATACCAGCAACTGGCTCCATAGATGCATCAGGTATCCCAAATACAACAAAACGTGCCTCCCATTCTAGCCTTTAACCATCTTCGATAAAAGTCATTGCAGCTGAATGTTAACAGTGGGAAAAACCGTTCACCAGACACATATGGCGGTAATAAAGCCTAACAAAATAAATGGTTAGTATGGCTTATTGACTCGTCCAAAATACCGGGTATTGTGCAACACCGGATATCCAACATAATTAAAGTTTTGTTCTTGGTTTTATACGTTTTATTTTAGTCTGGAACTTATCAGGAAATTCGCTAATGTTACAATAACATTCTTCTCATTGTAACACTACAAACATTGCAGTAGTTTAGGCAGTTCTATATGACTTCTCGTCAGCTGTTTACCTGTATTATCACGAAATCCCAAGTGTCTAGGACAACAGTTTCCGTTCCTTGTGATTTATGAAGCTTGATATGGTGACAGCTAAGACGCAGTCATTCTGCAAAAAAGACCGATGTATCGTAACTCTGTTTTGCTTCTACACTCTCAGTGTCAAATTTCTAGGTAAGAAAATTAAATGATAATCTTTAGAGACTATCTCCAGGCTTATTTTATATTTGCTGAGTTTTCGCGTACTGTCAACAAAACATTCATTTGTTATGACTCTTGGCCTAGTCTGCGTTAAAGTATTTCCTTCAGTATTAAACTTTTTCTTTTTATCTGACCAGTTGAAGAACCAGAATTTGAATGGCATTTGTTTCTGGTAGGTAGGATAAATATCATTTTCCGAGCATTTATTATAGCAGCCTGTGAACATGCCTTTAGTTATCTATTTTTATAGCTACCTCATATAATAGTCACAATCCAAGCTGAGTCTCTAACTATCTCTTTAATCCTAATAGGCAAGTAATTGCTGCGTCCCTATTGTGTGAAATACTAGCTTTTCATGGAAGGCCTGTAATGGGACGAGTCGCAGTTGACTAAGATCACCACTACAGACCAATTACGTTCCCGCCACAGAGAAAAAAGTAGATCCATACAAGAGAATATATTTGCTGGCGATTTCATGGTATCAGAAGAATACCGAAATCGTTCCAGAAAAGAGGGGCAAAATTACAGGGAGAAAACCATATTGAGCCGAGAAGCCAGAATCAACCATGATAACCAAGTTTGCGACCATACGTATGCCAGACGTAATCGGAACTAGATCACAGACTGTGTACATTGCAAAGAGCGTGGGTGATCAGGCCAGATTTCGCCAAAATTGATTGAAGTCAACGGTACCAGCAAGGGATGGTTGGAGGCTTGAGCTCATGATAAAAAAAAACAAAGAAAAAGGTGTAGTAAGGGGTATAATCCTAAACCCTATACATTGCTTACTGAGGCTAGTTGCGAGAGCATGCAGATAGATGTACCTGGCTACAGGAACTTAAGACGGTAGTCTCGTTCGTACTTCGTGTTTGAGAGCTTGAGACTGCAGTCTCGTCAAAGGAGTTGTGGTCTGCTGATCTGGGAGTGAGACTGATGTCTCATCCGTAGATAGTGCAGATGACACGTGCTTTTGACTCAGACGTGACAATGAGGTCTCTGAGTTATCTGGCGTGAATTTCGAAGGAGACGTAAGGATTCCGCTAGTGAATTAGTTGACTCTGGCATTGAATCCCGACTTATCAGGCAGGGCACTGTCATTACGTGCGATGGTTTGAGACGATCAATGTTGACGGTGCCTATCAACCTTGGAAATATTTTCGTGACGGCAAAGCATGCAAAAAGGTCCTTCGTAAGGATGTTGCAAAGGTTTGAGTACCGAATCTACTCGTATGAAACATGTGAACTATTTAATAACTCTTGAATTTGGAGGCAGTGTACGCAGTTAGTCGGACGTTATCTGATATACATAAAATCTCTGCTCCATGTTGTGAAAAATTCCCCGTGCCGTATAGAAATTCAGAGGCTGAACATTGAATATCTGCCGTTACTGCTCTGTAATCGCCGCACAGTCTTCAACTAATGCCATCTATTTTGCGAACCAAGTGGATCGGGAAGGCCGAAGGACTTTGAGAAAGACGAAATTATTCATATAGCAAGCAAACTGTCAAACTCATGCTTAGCGAAAACTAATTTGTCCAGTGCCAATCAGCGAGGTTTTGCCGTGACTAGGTATCCATGGGTGAAGATGTGGCCTAATTGCAGATAAGATCTCTTCGGTTCAGTCACTTTGAAAAATCTATCGAATATAACATGAGATAAATATTTACGCAAAAAATACACCAGTGATTCGAAGCATATCCGTTGAAGCGTTAAAAACCTTGAATTTAATATTCGACGAAGTATTAGTTAATTGCAGTCTACGTGAGCCGGATAGCAATTCATAGAGCTTTAGGGAATCGATACCGAGTAAGGTTATGGAGACATCAGCATGGATGAGCTTCCACAGGTACTGTCATCGACTATTCAGGTTGATCGTCAGCTGGCTTTTACCGTAGGTATCGCTATCGATAAACCCATCACTTTATGTTTCCTCTAGATATGAAATAAGCTCCCTCCTCTCCTCAATAAGATAATGCCCGGTTTTTAGTTCACCATCTACCTAATGTTCTGATTACACTTGACTCCTTCCATTCCTGTGCTCTATAACTACTATTGGAACCGCGATCATTCCACAATTAAATTTTCCAATGTCTTAGCGAGCATACTGACGCATTCATTTGCTGTTTGGCTTCATGCAACCCCTTTTATTCTACTCTGAACTTCGTTTGATAACTGTAGTATGAAAACTAAGGTATCCTGATATCTGAATCAAAACGAGAAAAGTGTTACTTTCCAGTCCAGGGTATAGATCTTTCAATACATATATGTAATGTTTTGGGATTCGTTTCAAGTGTAAACGAGATGTCATTTCACATTTATTAAGTAGCTTCCGTGTCAGTGACATTCTCTCCGCTCTGTTTATGCCAAAAGCCAGCAACGTGATTGTAGTAGGTCCTTATTGAGATCGTAAAAACAGCTTTGTGAATAAAACGAACAAAGCGTTCAGCAATCAGGGATCCATAATATGAAATATAATGCCAACCAAAAGTAAGGAAGTTCATACTTTGTGTATAATGTTTCTTCATGTACGTGTACGTATTCAGCTTGTAATTACTGTACCTAAGCTGTTGCATTATAAACACTTGTATTTCCATTCTTTAATTCAGTTGGTATTGTATCTTCTTATTCTACTGTTGTTTTGTGCTCTTAGCTTTCATCGGATTCTCACTACGGAAGAGAATTGTCTCAGAAGTCATCACCGTTCGCGATTTTCACACGGTTAGCCGTTGCAATGGACCCGCATTAGTGCTTTCCTGGAAATTATCTCGTAATTTGTTAATTTTTGTGGCTTTTTTGTTAAACCCTAATTTTATCCTTATAATATGATCATTGAGTTACAGTTGTAAAGTGTCTTTGTCTTCTTTCTTTACAATCTAAATAAACGCTTTTCAGTAAATTATGTGTTACTACCTGCGAATAGCCTCGACGCTATAAGTCTCTTAAGTTTTTGGCTTTGTCTAATAGGATTTGCGGTGCATGCGTTCGCGCTTTCCATGCATTGAAACGAACAAGTAGTGAATGAAAAATATCCAAAACGAGGTTCGAGACTTTACAGTTTTTAGTGGCGTGGGTTTGATGCTAGGCATTAGACTCAGTGAAGTTCTGTTCAGCATTATTGCATATTCAGTAAATCGTACCTGAAGTCTTGTAAACGTCTCATTGCTCTAAGGAATATGACCCCTGTAGGAACGTCACTGATATTCGGAGCTTGGCAGTCCTTTTTTTCGTAAACCGCGAATTCCGTCACATCGAATTCAATCATGGAGGTTAGAGTCGTGTTTGGAATATGGCTGGTCAGTCGGACGGCGTTTCATTCAATCTGGTTAACTGTTGCAGCGGGTTTCCTGGCACCGAGTTCCTAGTGCTGATCAAGGGCGATCGATATCTTTTAGCCAAGATGTACTTAGCACAACGAATTCCATCAATACCCTTGTGGAGTGTTGGTGCGACCAATTTTTCGACATTTTATTCACCGCGACCCCTTTTAACGATAGTAAAACAATATGGACGTAAAATCCAGAAGTGTTTTTGGAGTTCATTCGAGTCAAATGCATTATAATCTAGCTCTTAGTTTCCTCAACGAAATCATGTTCTTTACTCAGAAGTCAATAAAATAAAAGAGTTTGTGATGTGAGTAGGTCTTTACTTCGATGCCAAAATTGAAAAAATCTTTTGGAAATTGTCTCAGTTCATCAATAGATGTCAGGTAAAAATATGATTGTGTGGAACATCACACAGCTAATGAATGTTACATTTTGGGATTGTTACGAAAACTAACAAGTTAATACGTTATTAACTGCACCTGAGGACCCTCTGGGGTTACTGATATTCCAAAGCCTGGATAAAGGGAGAGGACTGGTAGTTAAGTTGACAACTCTATCCCGTAGAACACCATGTCAATAAAATTAAGCAAACCAGAAAAATAATTCAAACCATTTAAACCTAGTTCTTGGAGTTTGGAGGCCAGATTGCTGCAGAAATGAAAAAGGGTGGTTTGAATCAGTGAAACCCATTAGACATAGGTTGGACAAGAAGGACCAGCTACAGAAGAGCTGCTGTTATACTCCGGCCATGAAAAAGATAATGCCTCGCACACACAGGGAGTTGCACTGATGCTGTTGAAACAAGCCCAAAAGGCACTGGTAGGATGGAGATCTTATGGACTCAGGATCACCAAATCATCCTTCGAAAGAAAGAAAGACTGCATTACAATGGACGTTATCTAATGCTATTCGCCCGCCAACAAAAGCAGTGGGAATGTTGAGGTTTGATTTAGAATCCTTTTTAAAAGGCTTTGTGTGGGAAAATATCTTCATGTATACATTTGTAATATGTCCTAATTGACTCTTTCTTTCTTAATTTTGGTCGTCTGTTTAATCGCATTTAGCGATGCTAATATTTGTATTTTATTATAGTTTCTATTTTTGTACCCTTTTTTAGTTTCTGTATTGTTTAGGTTGATACTCATTTATGGTGACAGCCATATCGAATTTTGATTCTCCGCTGCTTGAGTCCCTTGTCTGGACTGAAAGGAAGCTTTATGGATTAAATTTTGAGCCCTTTCCAGAATCGGAAAAACTTTTTGTTGTTACGGAAGTAGTAAACGTGTAATACTGTTTAAGTAATAACTTGTATTTGTGTTTATGATTAATAATAGAACCGCCGCTTACCTGCAACTGCTTTTTTGGAATTTAACTGGGCAAGACGCATATCCTGAACCGTTATTCCTAAAAGTAAAACTCTGTTCTGCTTTGATAATTGATTCTTTGAGAGGCCCCAGTCAGTCTCCGAGAAACACTCAGTCAAATATTTCGCCATTTTGGAAATGAAAACGTTGTGTACAAAAACACTATGGGACCACAAGTATTCGGAGAAAGGACCGAAATCGGTAAGAGACTTACTTGCAAAACCTATGTGTCCTGAACAAACTGATTACAGGTATCATCATATTCACACATAAACACATACATAAAGCCACATGGATTTCACTGGCTCACATTACGCCGAGACAAATGGACCATATATTCATCAATAGAAAGTTGAAAAGGGCAACGAAGAACGTGATAACCAAGCGAGTAACTGGCTTAGCTTCATATCGTCACATGATAGTCACCAAGATGAAACTAAGACTTATCAGGACACCAGTGTGAACAACATAAAATTTTAATATGCCCTTCATCGGGATGGTGACAAATCTAATGAATTCAGGATATCCCTTAGCTATACGTTTAAGGCCATTCACGATCTACTCAATGTAGAGGCAACTAGAAAGTGGTTGAATTGGCTAACACTTCAAAATTTGATGAGGTTCTTGGTCACAAGAAGCAGAATGACAAGGAATCGAACAATGTTGATTCAAAGATTCACGAAAGAAGGAACAAGAAGGCAGCGATCAATATCAACCTAAAAAGTGCAGAGAATGTCAAGGCACAAGCTAAATACACAGAAGCAAACAGGCAGTTGAAGAAGAGTATCAGAGCCGACAATCGAAAATGTGTGGAAGATACTGTGCTTCCCTCCAGATGTCGACGTCTTCATAATCCGTTCGATCACCAGGAGAAAGAGAATGGGTGAGAGTAAGCAACCTTGTCTAACACCGGTTTACACCTCAAACGAGTTTGTTAGCTATATTACAGTTAAATCCATCATAAGAATTCAGTATGACGTTGACTATCATCTCAGGCATGTGGTAGTGTCGAAGAAGACAACATAGTGCTTCCCTTTCCACTCTATCGAATGGTTTCCTCGTAATCAATGAAGTTGATTTATAGTGGTGAGTTCCACTCAATTGATTGATCCACGATAATCCGCAATGTTATAATTTAGCCGGCACACGATCGGTCCTTACGAAATCCAGCCTGTTGATCTCGAAGTTGGGCGTCTACGAAGTCCTTCATTCTGTTTAACAATACCCTGTTGAAGACTTTACCTGGTATTGAAAGAAGAGTGATGCCTCTGTAGTTCTCCTTTCTTTGGTATTCTGATGAGGTATCCTTCTTCCCAATCTGATGGCACTTATTTCTCATCCTAAATCTTGTTGAAGAGGTTGTGAAATATTGTCGCAGTTGCTTCTACATCTGCTTTCATTGCCTCTGCTGGAATGTTGTCTGGTCCTGCTGCTTTGACGCTCTTGATTTGTCTGATGGCCATGCTGATATCCTCAATCATAGGTGCGCCAATATTAATTGGGAGGTCCGTGGATGCTGCTTCGATGTTGGGTGTGTTCAGTGGAGCTGTTCGATTCAATAGTTCCTTAAAGTGCTCTACCCACCTATTTCGCTGGTCTTCAGTGTTGCTGATTACTTTGCCTTCCTTGCTTTTCAACGGTCCTTCTGCTTTACGATAGTTTCCGGCGAGCTTCTTTGTTGTTTCGTACAATTGTTTCAAGTTTCCTTCTCTTGCAGCCTTTTCCGCCATCATTGCTAGATCTTCCACGTATTTTCGTTTGTCAGCTGTGATGCTCTTCTCTACTTCCCTGTTTGCTTCTGTGTGTGCAGCTTGTGCGGTAACTTTCTCTGCTCTTGTTCGGCTGACATTCACTACTGCCTTCTTGTTCCTCCTTTCTTCAATTTTTTCAAGAGTACCAACAGAGATCTATTCCTTGTGATGCTGCTTCTGGCAACCAAGGACCTCCTGACATGTTGAAGTGATTGCCTCCTTGACCTCTTTTCAATTGTTCTCCAATGTTGCTTCCTCTCCATTGAGTACATCCTGAAAGGCCTGGAACCTATTGTAGAGGGCTATCTTGAATTCGTTGAGTTTCACGGTATCTCGAAGAAAGGCTGTATTAAACTTCTGTGATGTTGTCTGCACCGTTATCCATCGCTTTTTTAGTTTCGGTTTCATTTTGGCGACCAGCAAGTGGTGATCTCATGCTACATCAGCTTCTCTCTTCGTTCTCACATCCTCTATGGTCCTTCTGAACTTTTTGTTGATACAGATATGATCAATCTGGTTTTGAGTAGTGTGGTCCAGTGAAATCCATGTGGCTTTATGTATGCGTTTGTGCGGGAATATTGTGCCACCGATGACCAGTTTGTTGAAGGCACATAGGTTTGCAAATCTCTCACCGTTTTCGTTCCTTTCTCCCAGTCCATGTCGTCCCATGATGTCTTCATATCCAGTGTTGTCCATTCCAACCTTGGCATTCAGGTCTCTAATAAGAATCGTCAAATCCTTTGGGGAACATTTCTCGACGATTGACTGCAGCCTTTCGTAGAATTGATCTTTAACGTCGTCATTTTAGTCATTGGTAGATGCTTAACATTGGATGACGTTCATTGTAATGTCCTGTTTCTTTGTTTTGAAGGATGCTTTAACGATCCTGTGTCCATGAGATTCCCATCCTATCAGTGTCGTTTGTGCTTGTTTAGGCAGCATCAGTGCAACTTCTTGTGTATGTGAAGCATTTTCCTCTTCATGACCAGAGCATAACATCAGTTCACCTGAAGCTACTCTTAGTTGTCCTACTTGCGTCCAATGTGTTTCACTGATTCCAAGTACCTCTAGGTTGTATCTTTTCACTTCTGCGGCAACTAGAAATAGTTTTCCAGTCTCCCACAATGTACGAACGTTCCATGTACCTAAATAAATGGTTGATCTGGTTGTCAGAAGGGGAATCGGAATCGTGACTTACGAGGGAACTCGGCTTTCATCACGAGACGTCATAATTCTTCTTCCAACTCCCAGGGCAAAGTTAAAATGGTTTAAATTATCTGTTCTGGTAGGCGTTTTTTGTCTAGTTAGTTTTTTAGTGTGATAGGGTCGCGAACCCCATGCCTAACCCTCCTCGTTTATCCTGGCTTCAGACCGACAGTAGCCTCGAAGGGATGGAACTCACCATTTTATATCAACTCAATTGACTACGACAAAGCATTTGATAGTGTGGACAGAAAAACACTATAGAGTCTTCTTCGAACTTATGGCGTACCGGAGAAGATAGTCAACATCATTCGGAACTCTAACGATGGATTGAATTGAGAAATCGTGCTCACAGACTCGTTTGAGGTGAAGACAATGTGTTAGACAAGGTTACTTACTCTCACTCGTTCTTTTTCTATTTGTATTATGAAGACGTGATTATTTAATGAGAACGGGATACAATGAACTGCTCGGATACAGTTAGAAGATCTAGACTTGGCAGACGTTCCATTAAGGGTAACAGGCGTAAGTTACATGTTATTGAAAGTTATATAAAGAGTTCTCAGGTCACTGTTGCAGTAGATATAAAAAATAATGAGGTGACTAGGTCACTGGATAACAAACGCCCGAGGAGCATATTATATGTTTTAAATTTTTCAACTTACCCACAAATCTTGTTATGCATATGAGGTTCAGGTTTTCGGACGTCCTATAAATCCATTTAGAAGGATAGAACGTGATCAATAAATTAAGCAAGGTAAAGCATTACACATTCAGACTTTCTCATCTGTAATCTAAAATTCTTCGTATCTTGATATGGTGAATTTAGTGAAGATTGATCATATGAAAATCCCCCAACTTCTGAAATGGCGCTGGTTACGGTTCTAGGTTACCACACCTGGTTTCCTTGTCTTATTTGCTCACCACTGATTTTGCTCCAAATAATGTCATCTCTCAGCATATAATACAAATGCCACTGTTCGATAATATCAGGAAATGTGTTAGTCGCAGACATGGTTTGTCTCGTCGTGTGACTAGGGTGTTATTCAATGTAAAGATTAGTGAATCATTTAAATCACAAAATGTCCCGTCTCAGATTCGGGTAAGTGTTTTGTATTCTGTTTGAAAGTTTAGGATTTATTGGTTTACATTGCTCGCGAGGGAGTAGCTGTGACAGATTTGTTCAGAAGACCTGGTAATCCACAGGATATGAAGAAGATTATCGCCGATCTTGAAGCTGGGAGATTAATTAAATGGACAGATTACAACTTCTATACCCTTGCGAATATCGCCAAACGATATTTGTTACATATTGAAGGTGGGATTTTGGGTCCTGAAGCTGAAGAGAAGCTACTTTCTACTCTTGACATTCCCGACGATCAAGCTCGTATCGAAGCAATGCACAGGTATGTATGGTTCCTATCAACCGTATTATGTAATTGAGTGAGGGATAGTCTCCGCATCTTTTGGTTTTTACCAACCTTATTAGTATGCATTTATACAGGTCACGGTCTTTAACCCGTCCGAGAGTCTTCAGAAGACACCAATTCTTACCGAACGAACAATAGTTAGTCGATATATCAACGTATTCACCTCCTCTTTTTCTTTCGTTTGCGTCACTCTTTTTTCACGAATATGCAGCATAAAATCTAATGGTTTTGGGTCCTCAAATCAGGTCATGATAATCATCTTGATTAGTTAGTGTTTAACTTCTGTCTCATTATTTTCTTGCTGCGTACAATTTACAAAGCCAATCATTGCGCATATCAATGAAGTTATCGACATTTTTATCACAATATGATCATATAAACATCAATTTGGTTTTTACCCGGGTTTTTCAGGGGGTTATTTTGATATTATCGACTTTTGTACGGTAAGGATTTGAAAAATGCCGACCATGCTAAAAATTTTATGCAATGTCTAGTCCTAACAATATTAGTTAGTTATTGACGGCTTATTTCAATCTAAAAATACATAGTTGAAGTCTGGTACATTTCACACTAACACAGTGATAAAGGAAATCAATAAGATGAAAAATAAATTAGGGAAACTATTATGAACTACAGCCACAATCTACACATAAGAAACGTAGTTTGAAATGAACGAGTGAACACAGTGAGATGCATGAGTTGATATTCGTGTCACACTTAAGATAGAAATAACGAATAAATAGGATCTCACCGGTTATTACCCATATTACCAACCGGGAAGTCAGTATCCAGAGGTACGATTTAGTCCTAGAGTCCGTTAATCCATGGATTAATACAATGTCTTAATCTTACTGCTCTTAACTTTCTGCAATACGCTTATGTCACCTAGTACTGTGCATCACTAGCCAGATTATTTTACGGGTCAACGGTGAATATTAAGCTTTTGTATTCATCTCATGAATATCGTAATGGACTAATAACCTAAACTTCATTTAAAATGTATTTTCTGATTATCGCTCCTACATTTGTAGTGTGATCGTTTCCCAACCGAAGCCTGTCCAACAGTTACTTGCTCTACTCTTCGGTATCTGGTTTCGAATGATCTATCATACCGAAGTCAATGCTATGTCTGTGGAAGCTGTTGCTAAATCTGTCGCTGGGTCTGTTTTCCCTAGCTGCACAACTACTCCAAGAAAAGTGAGCGATGCTTGTCTTATAGTTCCTAATTAATCATGGTTTTATCTTTCAGTGAAGTAATTAATTTTGAAAAACACCTTGTATATATGTTTCAATTTCAATTAAATGTCCAGACCTTTTATATCATTGTATTTGGATTTGGTAGTATGTATGAATAATGAGTCAACTTTTATAAGCTCTACTCAAAATGGATTCTTTATAGCCTAAATATTCTAGTAAGTGTTTGCAAACATCTAGGAGAAATTTTATTTGGTTTGTATTACGGCTTTGATGATAACGACAGGGTATTTGTTGACTGAATATTTATTCACAAACTCCATTTGGAAACTGGTGCTTCGTCTCTTGGAATGGGGATTCAGTCAATCGTTGTATCAGAACTATGTAGAAATGTTGGGTTCCCTTTTCAAATAACGCATGGTTAGTACTTTGCCTCGATAAAAGTGTGTCCCACCAAAACAAATGTTTAGTTCTTTTACAACGTCTTCGTTATGTATTTCTAAACAGGGCTTGGTGAGTATGTCTAAAACTTTCTCGCGTAATTTATTGATTTACTCTCCAAGTATCCGTACAGTCTGATGGTTTACCGTAACTCTGCAAATTGTTATTGCAAAGATATTCGATAGCGTGTATAACAAATCCAGCTTTTCTGTTGTAAAATATTTTTCGAAACGTTTATATCTTCCAGCATATTCTGTTTACTTTTGATGTAGTAATGCACATGAAGTCTCATATGCAACTGTTTAGTTTTTTATATTTAAAAATAATGTTTACTTAACTTCCGGGTACAACCTGATTTCATTTTTGAGTATTTTTCAGCATATAGGATTTTTCTTACTCACCCCAGTATCTCCACCTGGGGAAAAGGTGCACATTTATATCTGTAAGGTATATGCTTATGTCTAACATTTCGCTACAATAGTAATTAAACTCCTTGAATAACAAAGTTTGTTTTGTTTCAGGTTGAACGAGCATCCAAAGTTATGGAGTACCTCATAACGGGTTTTGCTTCTGCTGATCTATTCAGCCGTGAGCTTATCGAATATTTCACGCTAGAAACAAAAACTAGCATTTCGAGAGTAGAGAAGTTCAAGTACGAATTCCGATTTCCCAAAGACGTACCAAGTGAGTCGATTTACATAAGCATTTGAAAGATTGTTTTCTCTCGTTTGTCGATATATTTCGTGACTTTTCTCCTTTTTATCAGAACTTAAAATTCCTAAGTCTAGATTTGATAAAATTTCGTCGAACGAGTTTTTGTTTTATCGTAGCATTTAAATAACTTCAATCGACACATTCTTGACCATAAATTCTTTTCATCAGTTAGATAGTCGGTTTGTCCAGTTCTACGGTAACAACATTGTTTTCATATATCTCATTTATTTACAAGTAGATATCCATATATACACATCCATTTCATTCAACTAGAGGCTTTAAATATGTTAAAAACAATCCAGCTCTCTTAAAAGGCATAGACAAAAAACTTGAATGTTTTCGAGTAATAATCGCCTGTGTAATTTTTACAAACAATAGTAATGAGCATTTCGTGTTGCCGATATCCAAACATCGGATCTTCTTGTCTTGACGTATACATCAATTGCTTATTCATGGTTAGTTTAATCTGTGCATCTCTAAGTAAAAATCATAACTTATACTTTTATTCACTCTGGTGTTATGGCTCAGAATCGTTTGCAATGGTGCATCCACTCTTTGTGTTCTATGAAATTCTAAGATTCTGCATTCCTCATAATCTCTACCTTTCTCCTTCTAAATTTATCTTACTGAATTATACTTTTCGAATCATATCTTCACTCCCTAATCTTCTCGATGACTGCTAATACTTCTATTATTGCTATCACTGTTGGATTTGAACTGACATTTGCGTCTCTGTGCTGATGGGGCATGGCAACCTGAACTGATGTACTTACGTACGAAGTTCTGCGTTGTATCTGTCTGTCTGTCTGTCTGGTGTTATGTTCACTCAATTCTAGCATATAGTCAAAAAGTACTCGAAGCTGTAATTGATTCCAGTTTCATTTAAACTAATTGATACCTGATAACTCATTTTCATTGGCTTCAAAAGCAATCGTTTAAAGCTTTTGAAGGACTATATTAATGGCATGCATTACATCTATTGTCGAAAGCTCCATATTCACAAGTTTTAAATGTTTAATAACCTCACTTGTGAACACTGTCCTTCAGTTTCCGCTTTAATCCTCAACTTTTGTCTATTCGGTCCTCAAATAATCTTAAAAATCGAAGGTGTGGAACGTTAGCTTATACTTACCACCTTGTACTGCTGCATATTGCATAACTCTTAAGTTAGAGCATAAAACAGTATTGTTAGCTTTCGCTAACTATTCAATAAATTAAATTCTGATTTGTATCTATTAGTATAAGCACATGAGATAGTAAGATCACCTAAATATTTATGCACCACTCAAATAATTGGATTTTTGTGGGGTGGGATATTGCTTAGGTGCCCAAGCTGAAGTAGGTAATTTTCTTAAGGAGCTGCTCCTCGAATCTTTGATATGCAGGTCTAATCCACAAGGTACTGAATCAGCTTTAAGAGCTGCAGTTCCGTGAAAGCCAGTGACCAAGAATAGGTTCATACACCATTTGTTCACTCAGGATCCTGGAGCCTGTGTACACCATTAGTTTGGAATCAGGGTTTTTCAGCCTTCCTAAGTGAATCCTCCATACCACTGACTCAGTCCGAGTACTGCATGTTCTCATTCTGTCCTCCTAATTTTGTAAACACCCCCACCACGAGGAAGTAGTGAAACAGACTTCCCTGATTATGGCCATATACGCGTGGCTACATTAGCGCATTTCGAGAGGGTGAGCTAACTCTTGCTACTATCAACCGTACCAGTGTGGTGGGTACTACTCAACATGGGTTTCAAGTAGCATACAGCGGAGTGTCACCCAGAAGTTACTGCTGGAGAGAAGAGTAGCAGATTTGAATGTATGACTCAATCAGTGTTTATTGAAAATTAGATGACATGTGACAAATGATAGCCGAGAACCCTATTGTCTTCCAAATCGAAGGCTAAAGATAAAGTGTACACATCTTGTTGGTTGACTGTGGTTTCTGTAAATACACTATTCAGTCAGTCAGTTTCAACGTAGAACTTGGATGTAAAGTTCAAGTTCCATACCACATTAGCACAGAGATGCGATTGTCAATTCGAATTCATTAGTCGTAAAGGTAATCATAAAGATTAGGGTTCAAAGATATTATTCAAAGGATATAATCCAGTAAAATAAAATTGAGAAGAAAAATATGAAGGTCATAAGGAGTTCAGAAGATCAGAATTCGAAGTTACCATCGTCTCGTGGACTCCAACGAAGTAGTCTACACCTACTAAAATGGCTCACTCCACTTGTCAGTGACTTCATGAATTTATACCATGTTCTGGTCTAGTCTCACCTAGCTTTCTTCCAGTCGGAGGTATTAACCTGTCTTAACCCCTTCAAATGATGAAGATTCACTACTTCATTTGATTTTCCATCCTTACCTAGTAAAATACACTATCCCATCTCATTTTGACGTCTTCATTCCTTACGCGAGGGTATTTGTGGGCCTAAATTAAAATCTAAGTTCATCACTAAATAAGATATAAAGTTTGATCTGATTTCACCCGCTTCAAATAGCTTTTTGACCACATTGTTATTTTTCTTTGACAGGAGAAAAATCTGTGCGTCTTTTCGTTCGAATGCTGTTGGAAGAAGGCAGAAAGCATGGATTTCACCTCATTAAAGATGGTACGTGTCCAATTTTCGGGAATTATGGTTATCGGTTTCTTTCATATAACGCATAGAACCAGTCAACGACGAAGTCATTTTTATTTCGTTGCATTCTGTGCACATACAATTTGATAAGTTAAATATTGACATGATGTCCTAGTAAATTTTAATTCAGTTTGTAATGGTTTGAATGATTTGGAAACTCCATTGTCGCTACCACGGCAACCAATTTTACAAAGAAAGATCAAGTTTTAGCTTAATTGCTATGGCTTCTGTTAAGCAGAACTGCGCTGTCTGTTGAATTTTGTGACTTTGTTAGGTTTGTTTACATTTTTAGAAATGCTACTTTATCTCTCGTTGGTGTTTTGATTCTGATTAATCCACGTTTCTTTTATTAGCTTACATTTTTCTGTTGTAACGTATGAATATTCGAGAACCGCTTAAAAGGGATAATACTGATGAGCTGTCTGTAAAGCTAACAGGTTGCCATAGTAAATTAACTTGAAAAAAATAGAAACAGCAAGATGAATCACGAAATCAATCGGAATAATGCAATACCAGTGATAGCAACAAAGACTAAATATTGTGAATATTGTCCGAAAAGATTCTGAAAAACGATATCATTTAATCTCACTGTTTCTATAACTAAAATTCTTCGTCATTTTTGATTATTATTAAAGTATCAATTCTCCACACTTCTTGGTCCTCTTCAGTTGATCAGAAACTAGGTTAGAGTAGACCTTTTAATAAAATCTGTATAATAAAAGTACTGTTTCCCCGTACCATTATCAGTTTCAGGAAGTGTATGAACCATTCAAATATCCAGAACTTCATACGTAAGTACATCAGTTCGTGTCGCCATACCACATCAGCACAGAGATATAACTGTCAATTCAAATCCAATAGTAGAAGAGGTAGTAAAGGTATTAGAAGTAATCGGAGAGGTTAGGATTAGAAGATCTTATTCAAGAAGTATGATTCAGTGAGAAAAGCTTAGAAAGTCAAAACTAGAGGGGTTGAAGAATCCAGAAGATTAGGATTTGAGAGAACACAGAGAATAAATGCACCGGCGCCATTGCAAACGATTTTGATCCATGTCATTCAGGGTATCTAACCATCGATGATTATCATCTCACGGACCCCAACCAGGTAGTCGACAACTACCGACATGGCTAAGTCCACTCGTCAATGATTTCATGGATTTCCGCCATGTTTTGGTTTGGCCGCCTCTAACTTTCTTCCAACCTACTCCTACACCACAAAACAAAGCACGTCGAGGCAGTCGGTGGTTAGGCATACGCAACACATGTCCCAACCACCTCAACTGATGAAGTTTCATTACTTCATCTATTGACCTGCCGTCCTTAACTAACAACCGTTTCCTAACAACAGCATTGCTTACTCGAGCAATGCTTCGAAGACACCTATGATTGAAAACCAGTAACCTACGAATATCTTCTACTTTGACTGGCCATGTTTCACATCCATAAAGTAAGACGGAGCGAATCACTGCACAGTACACTCGTCATTTAGTCAACAAACGGATATCTCGCCTTTGCCATAAGTGACGCAGGTTGGCAAAAGCCAATCTGTATCCGAGCTGAGATTTCGTCAGTCACCAGGCCATGGTATACAACTGTTTTTTTTTTCAGTAACTCACTAATTTATAATTAGTTCACAACCCTAATTTCTATTTTGATTTAGTTACTTCCTCTGAATCATATTAAACTTTGCAATTTGTTTTGTATTATTTTTAGCCGTAACCAAGGAGGTTTTCGAAAAAGCAGCTTGTAATAACACATCCACTCCGAACAGTATAGAAAACTTGGGACCTAATCAGGTCACTTCTGGGCCAGGTGATAATACGCTAGTTGAAAATACTTCACCAAATGTTTCGCACATACAGAATATCAGTTCACAAAGTGAACGTTACATATCTGGAGATGGGACTATTTTATATACAGAGGCAAGCTCCACGCTGACACCTACTCTTTTAAGACGGGAAAATCGGCCCTTTGAAATAGGTATGATGATCTCGTTTCTGAAAAACTATGTGGTGTTGTGCAGATATGTGTTTTTTGGTTACAAATCGAATAGGTTGTTGTTATCTAGTTTAAAAAATAATATTACCCTTTATTTCACTAGTTACTAAGTAGCTTATTCGTTCATTAAGCATTTTTTGTAATTCACAAAGCAGTTTGTTCCCTTCAAGTTTATCAGTCAGTTAATCAATCATAAGCCACATAGAACCTTGGGAATAAATCTACTGATTCAAGTTGTCGCACCATATCAGGACACTGAGACGAAATTTACTAAAGTAATTACAAAAACGTAGGAGTAGCGGTTGTCAGTCAGTTGTAACTTTCTATCTTGTGCGTAAGTGTATCAGTTTAGTTTGTTATTCCCCATGAACATAGAGAAATAAAATAGGTGGGGTATAGGTAGTAACAGCATTTTTGGTAATCTAAAAGATTAGGTAGGCATCAACGATGCAGTTCAAGAAAATATTAATTAGTGAAATAGAAAGCGTCATAAGTGATTCAAAACTTAGGATTAAGGGAAAGACAACGAATAAATGCATCTTTGCCATTGCAAACTATTTCGAGTAATCATAATCACTGGTTATGATTAACACGACATTGCTCGATTCCAATCAGGTAGTGAACACCTTTTAATATGGCTCAGTTCAGTTGTCAATTGCTTCATGGACTGGTGCCATGTTTCAATTTCTCCACCTCTAGCTTTACCCAACTTCAAGGAAGGGTTTGATTGTGAGCAACATGTTCTCGTGTGCACTTAGAGGTATGAGAATGGTTGTCTTTTTACAACTACTCACGACCACCCACCTGCATGGCTCAGTTCAACAGTTACTGTTTCCATAGGTTGATATCAACATCTTGGTTTTTTCACTTCTGACCTTCCAACCTGTTGCCGTGCCGCCAAATGAGATTTGTTGAGGTTAAGCAGTGGTTGGTCATACGTAATACATATCTCAATCAATGGCGAATCATTACCTCACTGCTAAATTTGGCATCTCTGTATTTTTTTCGGTAGAAATTAAGATTTACATAACTGATCAATCTTTTCTTCAAAAACTTGATTTATACAAAAATACGCTTGTAAGTATGCAGTTATATTATGTAAAGAAAGTGTTAGAAAATTTATCAGCAATCTTCGTAAGTAAGGTTGGATCAGTTATTGTGCAAAGTGATTTTTTCCTCACATACCATATGCCTAGGAATTTATGTTTCATGGGATGTAAGCAAAAAGGTGGTAGTTATTTGTTCAGCCCTTTATTTTTCTTATGATCAGATATAATGATTGAGTGTATTGGTTTAAAATGTTAGGTGTTTAGATTTAGTAGTCCTCTGGAAACCCTGGGTATAAGTTTCATGCTTGTTAACTAGACATATCTCACACTTGGAAGAACTCATTAGTTTGATGGATACAAACACAAATTCTGCTGTTTTATATTTACAGACGTTACCATTGAGTTATTTGGTTCGTGACTGAGTTTATAGGTTACCTATACTTTATCAAAGTTATGAGCTATTTATAATACATGTTTAAAAATGCTTTCTTATATAGATACCGGAGGATCCAACTTACTAAATGCTCCCATTCAACAAACATCAGAAAAGCGTACATGTGTTACTACAACACCTATTGGAAAAACTGCACATCATACTCCACCAGTCAACTTAGATCCATTAAAAGCGCATGACTTTTCAAATCCTATGACAACAGTAAACAACTCAGATGATCAGTCAAAGAATTTCAAACTTCCCTCTGTTGTTCCATCTACTCCATCAGTTGGAAATAAAGAATATAATGCTAAAACAAAGGTAAGTTAGTTGATAATTTCTAGACATTCTTGCAAATTGTCTACTTGAATTAGTAATCCGATTGTTGTTGATCCTACCGTGTTCACATGGTGATCACCTATCAATTGCATTAGTCACCATCTTAGAAGTATTGGTGTTAAGAAATTTCTAATTTTACTCAACAGTTATTATGAGATAAGTTTATTACTAATATTTTCTGGGAATTGCTGTATCATTTCATACGGTTGTATTCGTTAATTTGAAGAATTCCTTTAATTTTCTTACTGATTAAAGCGTCTAGTAGTAGACCAGTAACAACCAAGGATGAATGGATTTCTCATGAAAGCTCGGTTGGCTTTTACCAGCCTGCGTCACTTATGGCAAAGGCGAGATATCCGTTTGTTGACTAAATGACGAGTGTACTGCGCAGTAGTTCGCTCCGTCCTAATATATGGCTGTGAAACATGGCCAGTCAAAGTAGAAGATATTCGTAGATTACTTGTTTTCGATCATAGGTGTCTCCGAAGCATTGCTCGAGTAAGCAATGCTGTTGTTAGGAAACGGGTGTTAGTTAAGGACGGCAGGTCAATAGATGAAGTAATGAAACTTCATCAATTGAGGTGGTTGAGACATGTGTTGCGTATGCCTAACCACCGACTGCCTCGACGTGCTTTGTTTTGTGGTGTAGGAGTAGGTTGGAAGAAAGTTAGAGGCGGCCAAACCAAAACATGGCGGAAATCCATGAAATCATTGACGAGTGGACTTAGCCATGTCGGTAGTTGTCGACTACCTGGTTGGGGTCCGCGAGATGATAATGATCGATGGTTAGATACCCTGAATAACATGGCTTCAAATCGTATGCAATGGCGCAGGTGTTCAATGAAACTCTATCTTATGAATTCTTCATCACCTCTATCTTTTTCTAAATTAGCCTCACTGGATTATACCTCTCGAATCATATCTTTGAACCCTAACCTCTCCGATTACTTCTAATACCTTTACTACCTCTTCTACTATTGGATTTGAATTGACAATTATATCTCTGTGCTTGTGTGGTATGGCAACTTGAACTGATGTACTTACGTACGAAGTTCAACGCTGTAACTGATGATGATGAGATTTCTCATGATTTACGTCTTTACATAAAATAAGAATTATCAACTTACTCACTTAAAATGTAATCTCGTTGTTAATATGTAGTATAATTCTGGTCGTTCTAAATCTCAAAAAAGTATTTCTACTAGGAACAGACCTAAACAGCTGCTCATTACCATACCATTTTGCTCAAAATTATAATTTATTATTAAATTGAAAATGAATGTTCTTGGTACATAGTCTTATCAATCGAACACATTCACTTGTATGTAGTTAAAGCGAAAACAGCAAAATACGAAGATTTCTTCGTGTTTTACAAATATTGTTAAAGTTTATGATGAGGAATCAAGTTTTCTCAAGTGCTTTCTAGTTTAATTTTTAACTGATAGAAGAAAGTTTATTGTTTTAAATGAAAGCTTGTAACCTGTGTATCATAACAATTCAACAACACTACTATTTCATCTGAGTACATCCACGCATGTCTTATGTGTATATCTTCACAACCCTTTCTGTATTTTTGTTTCTTTACCAAATTGTAAAACGATCCACATTTACTTATTTCCCATTGTATAACCAACCATTTGCTATCCTACTTCTATAAGGACTGCATCTGTAAGAAGAAATTGAAACATAAATAATCAATTATTAGGCATACTGTATATCCGGAAATACGAAGGAGAAAATCAAATAATTTCGCATATCGATCTAAGGTTTTAGTCATTCAGTCAACTTCAATGCTTTTTCATTGTATTAACTTGTTCGGAGGGAATCTTATTCACTTCTATGGTTTTTTTAAAATCTTCCTAAATAAAATAAAATGATATTGTGTGGTACATAAAATATCAGTCAGTTTTCTTTTTCTCAAGATTTGTATTTTATCTTTACGTATTTCTGAAGAGTACAGCTTATCGAACACCATCTTCTCAGTCAGTTGGTTTTAATTCTGTTAAACGACGTCAATTGGAGCGTTTACAAAAGCGTTCTGATTGGTTTCTTAGTCCCCCAGCTGGTTTACGCTCATCCACTGGTTTAATGCATTTAAATCCTAATGCTCCTGGAAGTGAGTTTATATACAATTAATACTTTCCTTCTTTTATTCTGTAACTTCATACTATTGTATGTAATCAATAGTCCTTTTAGTTGTATATTCTATGTCTAGAAATTTTGTCTTTTTGGAGTTTAGTCGATCAAAGTGGTCTGATGGATAAACAGGCAAATATGTGTCCAAATCATCGAGTTGCATGCTCGTTGTGATAATAAAATGCTATTCATATAAGGAAGCAATTCTCCATACATATTTTCTCCTCTGTCAAAGATACGATGTCCCTAACCTAACTATCAGGTTTCAATTGATTATTTCAAATATCTACGATATTTTGTTATATTTTCGAGGTGGTAGCAACAATAAACTTCAGACCTAAGTTTCGAGGCTATTTGGCACTCTTCAGGAAGGTTTGTCTGTAATCCTGTGGGGACTGATACTTCCTAGTAGATTCAATCACATGTCATCTAGCTTCATATTCAGATGTCAACAGTGGAACATTTGGGTCGTAGCTAATCTTCTGTATGTTTGGGATATGTTCACAGCTGATTGATCAGTGAGTGGTAGCCAATGCTGTGAATGTTAATTGCTTCTTAGTACTGGTCAAATTCTATCGATCAAGTTTTTGATGTGGCCACTAGCGTATTAACACTACCACCTGAATTTCTAGCATATTACCCGCGATTAGGACTTATCATTAATTTTAATAATCGGAAATCCATCTGATCAATCACTACTGCTAACCTGAAAACATCAAATATGTTCAGCTGAACAGCGTTTTTTCAGGCAACGGGATTTTAGTGCTTACACAAACACCTGGTCTAAATCATTTCTCGGTAATGGTTCTATACTATCACTCTACTACACATACTTCTGTTTGAGCAGTTGAATCGTGTTATTGACCACTAGACAGTAGTAGAATTTTTAAAAATCAACTATTTGGCTAGTGAGTTACATATCTTAATCTAATTTAATAAAGGCGTAGACGATTCTCTAAATTTACCATAAAATATGCTGAAAAAATCATAATCAGAAGACAAAGTAATGAAACAATGGTTTTGGTAACTATTATCGTTGCTATTGCGAGTAGTAATTTGATGAAAAATAGATTTAACAGTTGATAACTTTTTTCATCGAAGTCTGTTGTAGTTGTGACAGAATCAGATGCAACTTAATTTAACGGAGGAAGATAAGTATTGTTGTGCTCACTAATGAGCAGCTTCAAAATGCAACCTCTAGAGTTTCAGTGAGAAGCTACAACCAGCAGATTTCAACCATGTAGGATGTGAAACAGTTACCTACCGTAGGCAATGGATTTGGGTTACGTAATATCACGAATCGAGTGAGGTTAGACAATAAAACCATTGGATGCCAGCTCTTTGGTTTAGTGGCTGGGCATTCGAGCACGAAGAGTGATTCGTTGCTATAACTTTTTCACATATTTAGTTGTATAAGCGTGCGTAAAATTCATTAAATAATAGCTGAATCTGTAGTTTATAGTTAATCTTTAGAGTCTTTAGTTATTATTTGCAGATAATGAAAGAACACAAGTACTCAAATGGGTATTCTCCACATCTTTGAGTGGTTAGAAGTAGTTGAAAGTTAACTATGAAGTTTCGGTTGTATCTTTGATCTCAAAAGTTGCTAACGCTTTCTATGTGATTCAAACTACTTCTACTACCTACTACTATGGGATTTGAATTGACAATTGCGTCTCTGTGATACTGTGGTATGGCAAGTTGAACTGATTTACTTACATACGTACACACGATGTTCTGCGTTGTAACTGACCGACTGACTGACTTTGAATTTCCAAAAAGTCCTAATCTGACATATGCAGGGGGGGTAAAGCATGACTATTTAAATGTGACATATATGTTGAGTTACATATAATTCTGCTTGAAGCAGTGGTTCAGTGGCTAATTAATGCTTTCGATGGGTTCAAACCACACAAGCTACTTCGGTTTGAACAACTGGATAATATCACTAAGCCTAACTTTTAGAATATGACTTGAACCCCCTCAAGTATACGAGTGTGTAACTAGCAAATAAGTTAATAACTTGACTGATGAAATGTTTCACTCATCATAGCGTAGCATGTACATTTATAATGTATATTTACATACTTTCATGATTTTTCATTATTTTCTTAAGCTGTACACGGTTTCACACAAACTGAAAATAAATTAAACACATCTCAAACTAATGTAAATTATCCTATTGTATCTGCTGAACCAAATTCATCATCTGATCTTGATTCATCTTCATTGATGGACATTGATCTAACTGAGGAGGTTATAACACCAAACTATGACATTCAAAATTTAAACCCACTAAATATTAATGGAAATGATGTGGATGTAAATGTTATTGGGCAATTAGTATTCACTGCTCCTGAACGAATATGGAATTGTAGTAGTATTAATAACATTAATAATGATCCATATAAATCATCATCAACTGTAACAGCTGGTTGTAAACGTCATTCGCATACACTTTCTACACCTGAACATACCATGTCATCAAGTTCACCGAATCGATTGCCACCTCCCACGACATCGACAGCAGCAACAAATTGTCCTAACAATTACCCCGTTAAACGTTCATCGTTTCAACCAGCAATAATTGAAGAGAAGGAAAACTATCCAGAGGTATGATTCCGTTTTGTTTTCCATTTTACTTGTTTTAATATTTACACTATCATCTTTTTTCTTCCTTGTTTGGCTATTTTTAGTTTGGCATACTTGAACTCTTGAACAAGGTTGTATACATGTGACCTTATTTACATATACATATATATGTATATGTATGTCGGTATGCACAAGCATACTTACAAAGTAGTTTATCTTTCATAGTCGACTTGATTTATTCGATGAAAGTTACTTTGTACTGAAAACATTAAAACGAAAAACAAAAGTGTGCCTCAAACATATACATATATATAGCAACTGTTTGTATATAGTCATCTGTTCTATTTCGGTAATATATATATATATATATATGGATTTTACATAAAAATATACAACTGTTAATTTCCTGATCTAATTATACTAATGGTAGCAATTACAATATTATCCTTGTTTTTAGGCACTTAAGTATGCATCAGAACTACTTAGATGATATTCGGTTTAAAATCTGATATTTTGTAATTCTCACAAATTGTTGTTATTTAGGGTAACATCGAAACCAAGAGGACTCGACCGTAGCTGCTACTTTGACGTGGTGGTCGGGCTTGCCTATTGTGATGACCCAACAGAGCTATATTGGCTGGAACATATGTTCCTGAAGGTTCTACCATGCCAGGCAGGTTGATTGGAGAACGATGAGACTAAAAGCAGCTACCGAAGGTCTGAGGGCGAAGTCGTACTGCTGACTGCATAAAGGGTGTGACAGAAGTAAGGTGTTTCCCTTGGATAACCAGCATCTGCAGCGATGCTGCCTTCTCACATGGAAGGATGGGTTAGAAAAGGTTGACCCTAAAAATGTCACACCTCACCCTACCTAACGGATTTCCGTCTCCTTGGGTAAGGGTGCCCACTAAGGGCCTTTAAGAGCGGAGCTAATCCTCAAAAAACGTTTCATGAAAAGGCTGTGCGTGACCGGCCTCAAGCAGTTGTCCCTTGGACTCTGCGGTCACGCTCCCAGGTCTTTAAGACCAACACTAATCTATCTTCCTTTTCAGGTCCCTCAAGAAACAACCTTCCACTGTGTGGGCAGCCGGGAAGTGATAACCGCCCTCATACCCGTAACAGCACGCGAGACCAAATTGGTCAAAATCAAATCCTTCCTACACCCACACATACCTCTCTTATCTCCACGACTAACTCTTCTTACATTCCTTTATCACACAGCACAGCTAATGCAAACGATGCGAGTTCACAAAACGTCATTCCTGGTCTCTTGAAACCTCGTTCTAGCCTATATGTTGGAGAATTTAATGTACGGACATTGTATCAAATAGGGCAACAGGGATCATTAGCTAGGACTTTAGAATCCCGTGCCATCGATGTATGTTGCGTCTCGGAAACGCGCATACAGGATCCTAGTAAAATTATTAATCTGATTTCACCTTATCAAAATAAAGAAGCAGTTCGATTTACTCTTCGCGTATCCGGTAGCCCTGATGCTGCTTCCAGGGGTCTTGCTGGCGTAGGCATAGCATTGAGTCGTAGAGCTGAACAATCTCTCCTTGAGTGGATCCCTGTAGATAGTCGCTTGTGCGCTGTCCGATTAAACGGGAGAGTAGGTGTTCGGAAGGATAGGGACACTCGCCGTTGCCTCTTCGTCATATCTGCCTATGCCCCCACTGACTGCAGTTCAGACGAGGTTAAAGATGAGTTTTACAGAAAGCTTTCGGACCTCCTCCAAAAAGCTAAGCGCTCTGATATAGTATTAATGGCTGGCGACTTCAATGCTCAAGTAGGTAGACTGAGTGAAAATGAAAGACACCTTGGTGGATGTTATGGTGTGCCGGCTCAGAGAACAGACAATGGTGACCGTTTGTTGCAAGCATGCTCAGACAACCGCCTATTCTTAGCAAACACTAACTTTAGGCATAAGGAAAAGCATCTGTTGACCTGGCGACCTCCAAAGTCGTCTCAACGTTGGACTCAACTAGATCACATTGCCATCAGCCACCGATGGAGGGGTTCGATAGAGGACTGTCACTCGTTCTGGAGCACATGTCTAGATTCAGATCATGCCCTAGTGCGAGCACGTATTTGTTTGAAGCTTACTGGGTGTAGGAAAGACACCGTAAGAAAGCCTCTTAGGGTTTTACTTAATGATAATAGGGCGAAGAATATATTTCAGGAACAACTAGAAAGACAGTTAGGCGACCATTTAAGCGATTCCCATCCGGAGTCAGGTTGGAATGATATCAAAAAGGCTGTGGAAACAGCAGTGATATCTGTTAGTAAGGTTGACCATAAGGCTAGAATGAAACCGTGGATCTCAGTAGCATCCACCGAACTGATGGATGCCCGAAAACTCATCCCACCTGGCTCTGAACATGATGAAGAACGAAGTCAACTTAGGCGCAGACTTATAAAAAGCCTACGTAACGACCGCGAACAGTGGTGGGTGGCGAAAGCAAAAGCGATGGAAAAGGCAGCGGCGATAGGCAACACTAGACAACTTTTCTGCCTTATTAAAGAAACTGGTATTAGGAACCCGAATGTGAGTGAGACTATCCCGGAAAAGGATGGTCTTATTATCCATTCTCAATCCAGGAGACTGGATCGATGGGCAAAACACTCTAGGGATCAGTTCAACTGGCCACGAGCCACTCTTCGGTTGCCCACGATCTCTAGTCGTCCTGAATGGTTAATCGACGTAAGTCCACCTAGTCTTAATGAAGTTGAGAAAGCGTTAGGAAATCTGAAACGAGGACGAGCTGCAGTTCCTGATAGACTGACCCCTGAGATATTTAAGGATGGTGGTCCAGTTTTAGCAGCTAGATTGACTGAGATCTTAGGTAGAATCTGAGAACTAGACGTAATCCCATCCGACTGGTCTCAATCACTGATTGTCCCAACCTATAAGAAAGGACAGAAGTCTTCTTTTGACGATCACAGAGGAATAAGTCTAACTAATATAGTATCTAAAATACTGGCCTCAATAATACTTCAGCGCTTAACGAAAGGTCGTGAAGAGCAGACTAGAGAAAACCAGGCTGGTTTTCGACCACATCTTCACACTACGACAGGTCCTAGAACACAGACACACATTTAGACGTCCGACAATAATTATGTTCCTGGACCTAAAAGCGGCATTTGACTCAGTGGATCGTGAGGTTCTGCGGCAGAGTCTTTCATTGAAAGGTGTATCAAAGAAGTACATTAACCTTATACAAGCTCTCTACTCGAACACCACTGGTCGAGTGAGAGCTTATGATGAACTCTCAGCGGAATTCTTCACTTCAAGTGGTGTCCGTCAGGGATGTCCACTTTCTCCATTTTTGTTTACTTTTATCATAGACACGCTCCTAGAAATAACCCTATCCTCACCTGAATTTTCAGGAGTAGACCTTCTACCAGGTGGCTCGCTTATTGACTTAGAATATGCCGATGACATTGTCCTACTTGGTGAAGACGCTGACAAAACGCAGAGTCTTCTGAGCACCCTAAGCAACAATGCAAGCATGTTCGGGATGCGGTTCTCACCCTCGAAATGCAAAATGTTGCTTGAAGACTGGGTTGCATCGGCACCTGAACTAGTGATAGGGAGTGAAGTAGTCGAACGTATAGAGCGCTTCACTTATCTTGGGAGTCTCATCAGTGCCGATGGCCTGGTGACTGACGAAATCTCAGCTCGGATACAGAAGGCTCGATTGGCTTTTGCCAACCTGCGTCACTTATGGCGTAGGTGGGATATCCGTTTGCTGACTAAAGGACGAGTATACTGCGCAGTGGTTCGCTCCGTCTTACTTTAGGGCTGTGAAACATGGCCAGTGAGAGTAGAAGATATTCGTAGGTTACTGGTTTTCGATCATAGGTAACTTCGAAGCATTGCTCGTATATCGTGGGACACCCGAGTGAGCAACGCTGTTATTAGGAACCGAGTGCTAGATATGAATGGCAGATCAATCGATGAAGTAATGAAACTTCATCAGTTGAAGTGGTTGGGACATGTGTTGCGTATGCCTAACCACCGACTGCCTCGACGTGCTTTGTTTTGTAGTGTAGGAGTAGGTTGGAAGAAAGTTAGGGGCGGCTAAACCAAAACATGGCAGAAATCCATGAAATCATTGACGAGTGGACTTAGCCATGTCGGTAATTGTCGACTACCTGGTTGGGGTCCGTGAGATGATAATGATCGATCGCTAGAGACGTTGAATGACATGGATCAAAATCGTTCGCAATGGCGCCGGTGCATTTATTCTTTGTGTTCTCTCAAACCCTAATCTTCTGGATTCTTCAACCCCTCTAGTTTTGACTTTCTAAACTTTTCTCACTGAATCATACTTCTTGAATAATATCTTCTAATCTTAACCTCTCCGACTACTAATACCTTTACTACCTCTTCTACTATTGGATTTGAATTGACAATTATATCTCTGTGCTGATGTGGTATGGCGACATGAACTGATGTACTTACGTACGAAGTTCTACGTTGCATCTGACTGACTGACTGACTGAAACCAAGAGGTCCTGGACAACTGGTTCGTCTCCGGAATAGTACACATGGACGACACTATCAAAAGTCGAACTTAGGTCCTTCAGTGTTTAGGACCAAGCACTGAACTGTAACCGTCCCATTATATGACCGATTGAATAAAGTTGGAAACGTACTACTGTACGCAAACCTCAGCGGTTCTAATTTATAAACGCTCTTCGGAAAGCTTGAGTGTCGTGGATTTGTTCCCTTGCTATGTCATATTCTCTCACTTCTATGAAATCTTATAATAGGACATAACTAACAGCTGTTCAGTGCGTTTTAGTTTTAAATAATGTCACAGCTTAGATCATTTGTTCAAGGACTCCTTCAACACAATGAAATTATCTCTGTAAATCTCTTAAAATAAACTACCATAGTTTAATTTTTCAGGGTTTTCCAAATATCTTGTTGTTTATATTCTCAATGAAATTGTGATCAGTCTTGGTTGATATATGTCCTTTTTTTGCAGACTGCCCCTATGTGGTTATTTTGTCACAAGTTTTCTAGAGGGGCGGGTTCTAACTGGAATGCGGGACGTGACTCTGAGATGCATAAACTTCCAGCTGCTCAGCTTTGATTAGGATTAAACGAGCTTCCGGAACTCTACTTCCACTCAAAATTGATCCCTCCCATCAAAAGTTGGTATTACCATTTAAGAAAAGAGAAACAACTGTGTGCTTTCATTTATAATTAACAATAGTTGGCACTGTACGTTAAACTAAAGAAGAACAGTTAGTGGAAGAATTTGTGTATCTTATTGTGCATCATTTAATTATCCGCCTATTCTTCACTTTTGTGGAGTTATGGCTTAGTAGTTTAGTCGTTCGATTATCAGCAGTTGAGTTACAGGTTAGAACCCCACCCCACCTACTTCAGTTTAACCGAACAATCAGTATCATTAGTCCTCACAGTTGGAGTGTGACCCATAATCAGGTCTATTAATCTGATTATTAAATGAGACTAAATTGATGGTGAAAGTTATAGTTATCTGCAACATTTGTGTCAAACTACAGCATAATTAGTTTCATGATTTCGAACTGACTCTATTTTCAAGCGTTATAAACAATAGAGTTCAGTCCAACCTTATCAGTAAATCAACACTTCAGTGTCATCACATTCGAAAATTGTTCTATTTCAATACATCTTTATCGATTTCTGTTAAACACTTTGTTGTCACAATCAATATTCATTTGGCTTAATTGTTCTTTGAATTTTCTTTTCCATTCACACTGTCTTCATTCTTTTCTGTTCAATTGCATTATTCTCCAGGTGGAAACACGATATTATATTGTTGAACGATACTACGGTCCGGAACCTCGACCACCGCCAACAACTGTACTCAACAATGTCTAATTATATTCATAACCAAGGACTACTTAAAGAATATTGTTGATATCATGTGTAGAGGTGGGAGGTCTAATTATACTATACCTATGATGTACATTTCAGTTATTTAATTTATTCTTTTTCCACATTACATGACCGTATATATTGTTATTCATTCATTCATTCATTCATTCACACACTAACTATTCGCATGATAAAACTAGTGATTTTCTCGTATGTTTTGTAAGCGACACCAACGGAAAATTCCTTCTCTTATTATTATTACTATTATTGTTATTATTATTGTTATTACTTCGTTTTTATGTTGCTTTTTTTTACTGATTTGATCCATAAACATGAAATTATTGTTGTATTATTCACACAATGTGCCTACTACTACATACTTACAGGAAATAGTCTATATCTATTCGTTATGACGATAGTGATCTGGTTGGGTTTTTTTGGATTGCTTTTCTTAGCAGAAAAAGTCTAGTTAGAACCTTCAGAGAGTAATGAAATAACTCAGACAACAACAACAAGAAACAACAATACCTTATTCTCTATTTGTATATATATACATCTATTATCATTGTTTGTTCGTCTACTTTCTTTTCTTTTCAAGTATAGAAACCATATAGGTTTTTTTTAAAAAAAGGAAAATTAATGTGAATTTTATGTAACCGTGCATTCTCTCTTATGCCCTCCTCGTCATGCTCTTTTACACCACTTGAATATTGCTTCTTCTTGTTGTCGTTGTTGTTGTATTGTTTTTTTTCCTTCTCGTTGAGTGAATTCAATAACTCTGAACACATCGCGTTATTCGATGCCTTCTTCAGATCACTTTTTATTTATTTATTCTCGTTGTTTTATTCGTTTTTTTTATTTTCTAGCGAGTTTTATTTTTACTTAGTTTTATCAATTAATAATAATTTTCAATAATCAGATTATACATTTGCACAAATTGCCTTTTTTTTCCTATTTTTCGTTTTACAACAAAATTCAAATCTTTGCTATATCTTGTTGTTGGTGGTGGTATCTTTTCCACGGTTTCTTGTTACTACTGCCTGTTGCTGTTAGGTATTGGTTTTCGTTTCTTCACTCTGTACTTGCTTTCTGTTATTCTTTCTTCCAGGTGTTGTTTACAGCCAGTTGTCAGTTTCGGGCCAATAGAATTGTTACACTGACAGTCCGGCCAGACTCACACAACCATAATCGCTTCCTTCTAACAATGATCTTTTAAAATTACTCAGAGACATTTTTTTTCTAAAATGAATCAAAAGTTGGTTTTACATTTTACGTACAGTGTTAAATTTTAATCCGCTATAAATTCTTGGTAAAGAATTGTCTCCATGTCTTTATCACTATTAACAGTCATGCTATTTGCCTTGTTTAGTGTGTCAGTATTATTGATTTACCGTCTCTGCAAGTGTAAACAATCGACTGTTGTCGTTTTGTTAGAAAATCTTCATTCAACAATCACTACCTTATCTAATAGTATTTTTTATTTTACATGGTCGTTAATTCTTTCTATAAAGAAATATTTTTATATTTTCTCAGTAATTCAACTTTAGAGATCGGTTTTGTGGTAGATCATTCCCTCACTGCTCTTTTTACACCTGTCTATCTGCGTATTTAGTATATATAAATATGAATATAACTAATTTATGTGAAGAATTTGTATGCAAATAATTTTCATGATAAATGCTATTCTCCATAATCTGTTCTTTTTTTTACACATTCACTTAACTGTTTGCCTACCTGCCTATTGTTGTCTGATCAATCTCTACTGTTTGTGTTTACGTTGGTTTGCGCGCTTGGATTCTGTTTTGTTTCGTTGATAATAAAAAAGTTCAAAAAAAACAGTTCCTATTTGAAAAATAAACATTCATCCGACTTCTTTTTTTTTTGTTTAACATAACCACTTGTTATATTATCCCTGTTTTAGTCAGAATTGTCAATCAAATTGAACAGATCTTTCGTTTACATCCTGTATATGAGTTCAACACACGATTAGATATTATGTTGGGTAGTTAGAAATAGTCTGCACGAAACCATATATCTAGGTTTCACGTTTGTTGACCCTGATCGGCAGGTTGTACTTTCACAGTCACCGATAGACATTACATATGAGTTACTTGGATAAAGACTGACCTTTTGAACTAAGATATCTACAACTGTTCATAATGTTTAGTTTGTTTAGTACTTAAACGCTGATCGAATTCTATCTATGAGGTTTGTCTCGCCACTATTCTGAGTGACACGGAATCGCTTGCACTATGTTGAAATATGAATGGATTGGTAAATCTGTCTATCAAAGCTATATAATTTCTATAGTGGTAAAAAATTTATTATAAGAGCAGAATCTATTCATTACAAGTGTAAATCAGTCGATGTTAGCATTTGATTAATCTAATTGATTGCTAATATGTGTGGTAAGTTAGCTATAATAGTGATGCTTCAATGGGATCTGTAACTGCTTTTTACAAAGGTGCATATACTATTCTGCAATTACTTCGGTTGAGGTGAGTGATCTCCAAATGTTCATTAGTCAGCAGTATTTGTTGTATAACCATGTGTATTTGTACTGGCTACCATTGTCAATTAGCTTTGCATCGCATGCCTATCCACCTATACAGTTGACGAATGACGTTTGCTAATGTTGATGCAGGTTGTAAGAAAGCTAAGTTTAGCCAAAGCAAAACGTGGAACATAGTCGCTACAGTCATTAACGTAGTCTGAGAAATGTTACCACATATACAAATGCCTTGTTAATACTAACGTACGTATACACGAAGTTCTACGCTGCTGTTGATTGACTGATCGCCTCCCGAATGCCTTAAATAATTGATCATTGTCACTTGGAGTATCGCTGGTATATCTAATTCATACCGTTTGTTTTTGAAGCTGCTAGAGTTTTACGAATTTAATGATCAACATAAAAGTTAGTGAACTTTTCCAAGAGTTGACGGAGTGAAGTTCAACAATAGTGAGATTTATTAAATGTAAAGCAAACTACAAATGCTCTACAATCTTATATTTAGTATATAAAGATCGTTAGTCGGTGTACAAATGACCATCAAGTTGAAATTGTCAAACTCGAATTTTCTTCTAAGGATTTTGTAATAAGGAAACTTGGAAGCTTTCTTCAAAACTATTATTGTCTATAAGAAACCACCAGAGACGTTTTTTTAAGAAATTATTGCCTATGGTTAACAAATCTTATTAGTTCGATTGTTGAATGATTTTTAATCAAAAGCGTTTTTGACTACTAGCTAAAAAAAATCTAGGCATAAAATCACCAAGTCATCCCAACATCGTTATCGCCTCACCCTTACAATTATAACCATACACTATAAGTCACGTGTATGCGTTAATTCAATTAAGCATTATTATACACACGCTTCAACAAGAGAATAAATACGCAATCATTCTACTAGTAGACATTTATTAGTTGATGTGTTAGTCTTTCTTTATTATTTGACATTATTTATTTAGTGATGCATTAAAAGAAGTAGGTTTGTTTTCTCTCTCTCTCGGGTAATAATAATAATAATTATTATTATTTTCTACTTCTTTATTCCAAATTGATGTTGTTACATAATCATCTATCTGTCTATCTATCTGACTACTTGCTTGCATTTCATGCAGTCTATACATACACAATATTCGCCTATTTTTTTTTTGCACAATGATCAAATACATGATTACACAATGAATGGTACGCGTTTATTTTTTCTTCTTCATAGATTCACACCTTCATATATGATATATATAGATTGGCGTCATCCTCTCGCTTAACAGTTGATACATTGATTGATATTATTATTATTATTATTATTATTATTATTATTATTATTATTATTATTATTATTTGAATATAGATCCTTTTTGATATTTAAGAGAGAAAAAAATAAATAAATAGATACTAACTAGCATGCTAGATTTACAATTACAATTACTGTTTTCATACAGTAAAATAATACCACATGCCCATTTTTGTACACTAGTTGATGTCTGTGTGCATTTGAACTTTTCAAGAATCAATGATTATCATTACGTTTGTGTATACAAGGTAAATGCCAACCTGATCAATCACATCCATAGCATATATATATATATATGATAAATTTGCGAAATGCACAATTCACTAATGAATCATTGAATTCAAACTTGATGAAATGAATGCAGGGGACTCAGTTAGTTTAACCGAAATCATAGAGAAACAAGAAAGAAAAAAGAACTGTATCCTTCGAAGCAGTGAAAACTGAAATGGTACACTTGATGGTACATGAATTTACCGATGAAAACAATGCTTATTTCTCCTCACTGATAATTTTCACTGATTTCCGAATAATTTTATTATATGGCAGGCAGATCGATCGATCAAGAAATACCGAATTCTGGAGAAAAGTCGATTCTTGTTCTGATTGCTATTTTGTGCATTTTTTACATATACTCATTACATTAGGGGGTTGTAAGGAGTGTTAAGTTACAACATTTGAAATCATGAATCGATCAATGTTAGACCAACATTAGAAATTTGGAAGCACTGGACAGCCGTTTCGTCCTGGTATGGGACTCATAAACAGTGCGCATCCACGACGGCTGCACCCAGGACCTTCGATCATTAGTTTGTCAGATTGATTGTTTGTTTGTCAAAGAGTTCTAAAGCAATCGGTACGCTTGATGTTTTCGTTTGTGTTACAATTGAAGTACGGAATGATTTAATATATATATGTAAACAGTAGTTCGTTGACTTGAATTTGTGCGCGAACGCCTAACCTCTGGACCACTGGACCGGCACCTAACAGTATTAATGTCTAACTCTGATTGATCTAGGGATTTCGAGCGACCTCACCCATTTGCCTTTGGTAGTTACTGCCTACACCCGACAGGGTTGAACTCCACTGATCACGTCTTCTCAACTAGAACGCCAAGAATCTCCTCACGAAGCTAGTAGTCACTAGTGAGCACATTTTACGATATTTTCAATTAGAGTTATGGTGATTAGTGTTTTTACACAGTTGAAATCATCAAGCAATCATTGTTAGACCACCATGATGACTTCAAATGTGTAAAAACACTAATCTCCATAACTCTAATTGAAATTATTATTATGATCATTGAATAATGACCAACTATGCTGAGAACATTCACTCATCATTCTCTTTCTTATACAGCTGATTAGAACATGGATAAGGGATTTTCTCTGGTAGTTGTTGACAAAATGAAATTATGAATAATAATTACATTGTTTAACGAAATACTAAGGATGAAATCAACTTAATCCAGTGAGAATTAGTGAATCGGTTAAGAAAAAAACAAACAAACCAGTGTGTGTTGTGAGATGTAATTGTTTTCAAATATTTTTATTCAGTTAAATTAAAATAACTCTAGTGTAAGTAAGTATCAGTTGGAAGTAGTTTATTCACTCACATGCTAATTTATTTATTCTTTACTTAAGCAGTTGTAGTTTATCTTGGTCAGCTGTCTTTTAGGCTTCACATGCACCAATGCAATCAATGCATGTAATCCTCAACGTACGATGATTGTCAATCATTAAACTTGAAGGTAACTCTGTTAAGCAGGCAACCTTATTAGAATTAGCTAGTCAAAAACATATATACAAAATGAATTAAACTGTTTTACTTTAGTTCAATAGGTTTTGTGAGAAGATCAATCAGTGATGATTTAAAACCCATATTCGATTTATTTGTTCATTAAGTGTAGACGTTTAGAATCATACATTGTATACCACTGATCATTCATCATGAATGATCATGAATTCTAATTCTAATTCATACTAAATAATAATACAGGTTTCGCTTCGAAATGTTAATCAATATTTTTATAGCTAAGTAATTGCCACATATTTATATTACAAATATATCATTTGGCCACCTATAAATCGTATAGTTCTAAAGCCTGGAACTACTAATAATCAGAGAGATTTTAGCTGCTCACTACTGGACTTCAATGTGAACGAATGATCAAGTGCGCAATGAAATAAATCTTCCTCTCCATTTCCGTTTATTTATACTTAGGTTAACTCCGTTTGTGCGACGGCGCTGGTAAGAAGCCAAATACGGTTTCGCGGATGAATTTTCTTCGTGCATTCATTTATGCAGACCGACATGAGAAGGGAAGGGAAGCGTACCAAGCAGAACGAAGCGAATTGGAGAAGGCGAGTGAGCCAACTCTCCATGAGCTGAAGCAATGACTAAGTATTTATAGTCAAGCAATAATCGGCTAAACATGTAATAAGCGAGTAAGCATCCACACACAATCAAATATACAATAATCGATACAGTGATCGAATTATTACAAATGCAAAACTATGGTCGATACCATTATCGAATAATCTAAACGAAAGTACAGTGAATGAATGAATGATGAGATGCTACAAGATCTTCGATTACTTCCTTTGGAAATACCTTTTATTGATTTGAAATGTTGTAGACGGATTGGATTGAACAATTGAAGTATTGAACAGATTGATGTTAAGTTTTCACTTTACAAAAGTTGAATAAATAGATTTCTTGGAAAGTTCACCTCACCAAAATGATCTCTCATATTTTCGCATATATTTCTCAATTCCAGTCGCTATCTGTAATCTCTTATCAAGTTAGTTATTTTCAATGCTATCAAGTGGTAATAGTGTTTGTTGATTTGTTTTAAATTTTTAAAAATATTTTTTTATGATATTCATGTTTTTTTTTCTTTTTAAGAGAAATGCAAAACAAGAACAAACAATTTAATTCTTCTCTATGCTTCGCACGGATGATATGTGATGAATAATGAAACTTTAAAAAAAATAAGCAAATTATCTAAGCAAACAATAATAGTGTATTTCTCTCGCTCTCTCTCCATATATATTTCTATGAACTTATTCTCTCCACTTACACTTACTTCTCTTACACTCACTCTTTTCATTTGCATGCACAATAAACAAAATGTAATGTTGATCCTACAAAAAAAGGAATTATTATTATTATTATTATTATTATTATTATTATTATTGTGTTACATATGCTACCTACCGCAATCTATTGTTTATTAGTTTCTTCTATTGATCTCAATGCTAGTTTAACATGTTTATTTAATGGCTAATATGTAAGGGAAAACGATATTAATGCAGAGGGAGAGCGAGAGAGAGAAAGAGGAGATAGCGCGTATTTATGTAAGTGTGTGTGTGTAATGGAGAGAGTGATGGTTGAAAATGGTACAAACAGTAAAAAATGTATTTGAACTTCTGAAATGTAGTACACTAGTAATTGGATATTATACCATAAAAAAAAGTAAATTCTTCATTTGTGATTATGATTATTATTAGTAGTAGTGTTTTTATGCTGTGTAACCAACCGAGTGCAATTAAGCTATCGGATGTTGAAGTTAAGTAAATGTTTAATTGTAGAAATTTCGCGAAAGTACCAATGTTAGAAAAGAAAAAAAATAGAATAAAGCATTTCTTAATTTAAACAAATTCTTATCTAATACAATGAATGCAGATATGTGTAGTGTGTAAACAATTTTACAGTAAAAACATTATTATAGATTGGAAAAAGTTCGCATCAAGTTTATACTATCTGTATCTATATTGAAACTTGAAGTGTAGTAATTTTTTTGCAACTCAAATGTCAATGGGTGCAACAGTGATTTATGGAGTTCAGATAGCCAACGGCAATATGCAACAAGTATGAGTTTTACTTTTCACAGTTTACACTTGCCTTTTGTTGATATCCAAAACTGTGATCATAGGTGCATCACATGCGAATTCCCCTTATATTATCGTTCATTTAGAATTTTTTGTATTCGGGTTGAACAATCAATATAATCCAATATGTGTTTCGTTCACTTTGAGAATCATTAGCTGCGTTTGTTTAAATCATTGTGTTGATGTCAGCATTGAGATTTGAACTCAGTAGTGTTTGTTTGAAATGCTGATATGTTGTCCATTGAACCACCGAGTTTGGATAATCAGCAGTAGCTTGTGCAGTGAGTATAAATTTTATCTGTGAGTGATTGCACACTAAACTTTAACAGTAACTTGTTTTGAAATAATAGGATAGATTGAATCTGCTTACGGTGAACATATGTCAATAGGAAATGATCGGTTTTAATGCCTACCATCAACAAAAGTAAAATGTTAACCATTTTAAGTAAAATATCTTTTTTAGTCATCTGAACTTCATCGATCAATATCTAAGCAATTGACGTTTAAAGCGTAATGCACTTGAATGAAATCTCTGTATGATGATTACCAGTTGGAATTCGGGCATGTACAACTAATGAATCCCAAAAAAACTTGAAATACCTCGTTTTCTAATTTACATTATAGGCTAATTTCCAACCGTATCGTCTAGAAGAATTGATTTTAGGGTGATCATTTTATTGTATCAGAATATCTGAATCACTAGTTTAGCTTAATTCAGGGATTATTGAAAATTTTTTTTCAAAATATAGAAATCTGAAAATGATATTATACTATACATTGTATACTTGATTTTGTTTGTAAACGATATGAAGTCATATATTGAAAGATTACAGAACTATTAACTAGACTAAAATATTTCATATAGTGAATTTCATGTAAACATATCTGTTAATACTGTGAATCTCCATTACAGCTACTTACAATCATAATTTTATTATACTATAATAACAATAATGATAATGACCACAATAAATTTATGATTGATAATGAATCAGAGAAATAATGCAGATTATATCAATAATGTTGTCATTTGTGAATAGATCAAGATAATGATTGTTTAAGATTGGTCACGTAATTCTTATTTATTAGAAATTTTCAAAGATTTACGTCAGTTTTCAGGAATGAAGTCAGTCAATAAATAATCAATGTGGTACACTTCTAATTGGTGATTTTTGAATTGCATCATTATTACAATGATAATAAACTGACTACTTATTTCCTAAGAAATTCATCAGTTCACTTAAAGTTGTCTAGTCATACATGTTTCCAACAATTCATTATAAATTATCAACTTGATGTTTATTACATGATTCTCGAAACAGTATGGGATTAAGAGATAGTAATAATTAGAATAATAATAATAATGTCGAGGTAAGCGTTGCATAAACTGTTTGAACGTGAAGTTCAGTGAAGTTCAACCTGTTCGGGTGTAGAAAGCAACTACCGAAGACTGTGTATGAGGTTGCGCAAGTTAGACATTAGCACCGTTAGATACTGCCTCAGTGGTTCGATGGTTAGGCGTTCACACACAATACCGAAGGTCCTGGGTTCGAATCCTGCGGGGTGCAGGAGTCGTGGATACGCACTGCTGTGAGTCCCATACCAGGACGAAACGGCCGTCCAGTGCTTCCAGGTTTCTAATGGTGGTCTAACATTGATCGATCCATGGTTTCAAAAATGTGTATATCTAAAACTTAATAGAATAAGATCAAAAGAATGCAAGAAATTCTAATAAGCAATATAAAGAAAGTTCCATAAAGACCAATTTCTTGTCAACGACTAGCGCTATACAATTGTACTTATGGTCATTTCTGCACATTGTATTCTTTCCGAATATAATCTACAATGATTATCTAAAGGTTTGATTATTGACCAACGTCCAGTCAATGTCGGTTAGTTCGGTTCACCAGAATCTTTACTAACCATTACTTATAAAGGTAGGTATCGTGATTCTAAGCAAAATTGGATAAGACATTCTTTGTAATCAAGAGGTTTTTGGCCATTTTTCAGTTCAGTCTAGCTCTTTGCTTTCAAACGCATTATGTTTTTTATGCTTTTATTTTGTCATGATCCTAATAATTCATTTTTAATTTTGAAAATATTTTTTTTTGTATTAGATTTATTATTTTATTTATTCGTTAAGTGGACAGTCTTTTCATTTTTCAATCCTGTATGTTTTTTGTTTTCATCCTATATTACCCTTTGATGATTGAGTAAATTTTTATTATTCACACTAACTATTATTCCATTTATCAATGATGAAATTAATTATCCGTTCGATTACAGATAAAATAAAAGTCTGATGATTTAGAACAGAAATGAATATTTGTGACAATTGACTTGTTGACTCTGAAGTCTTCCAAAGTAAAAACAAACGAGGCGCAACTTACTTCTTCCGGATTCCTAGTTTTACCGTCCTAGTTCTCTTAGTTATAAGCAGTTCGACATTTTGACAGATTCAGACCTTAGTCGTTTTTTGTGAATCACTTTCAACATGATCGATCTTTGAAAATATTTATTCTGTTATAGTTCATTTGGACCAAATGGGTCAAAATGGGGGCGGTTAGTTTCATCAGGCACTGTTATGTTGTGAAGGACACCTGATCAATAATAATACATGTCCAATCACCAAACATTACCCTAATCCTCTCATTTAGTCTGCTAGTTACTATTTAGGATAGTGTCGCTGACTTGGTTAATTACACAACCGATCAGTACTTTTGACGTAGTCTCTGGCTAGGTCCTCACTGTTCGCTAGCTCCTCTCTGTCTCCAACCTTGAGTCCAAAAGTAATAACCAGCTCCTACTATATATTACAAAGATACGTGGCTTACATACAGACATACCGAAGTATTTCACACCATAAATTAAAAATGTGACAAATTACATATAAATAAGATAAAAGTGCCTGTGAGTTGTAGGCTGACAACAACTTTTGAATAAGAAACCGGAAAACAATAGTTAATCAGTCAACCGAAAATTTATAATAAATGCAAAATGCACACATCGTAATCTAGTTACTTAATAATCATATTAAAGAATATTGCAATCAATAATATATTTTGAAAAACCAACTTCAACAATATCTATCTTGTTATAGAAGACTCACATTCACTTCATAACTCTGTTAGGTATCCATTAAGGATAGCTAGAATATCAACCAATGAAACTTGTTCTATTAGAAGCGTTTAATGATTAGATTACAAAGAAGAATCTAAAAAAATCTGAAACTACCAAAGCCATCATCCAGAAGATACAAGCACTTATTAACAGTTGTCTACGCAAAATACTTCCGAATCGTCGGTCAGACATTATCAGCAACGACCCACTGTAGGAAATAACAAAGCACATTCCAGTGGACGAGGAAATCAGGAAGAAGCGCCGAAAGTGGATAGGACACACATTATGGAAAGCACCCAACTGCGTCACAAGCCCTCACATGGAACCTTCAAAGTGAAAGGAGAAGAGGAAGGCCAAGAAACACACTACATCGAGAAATGGAGGCAGACTTGGGAAGAATGAATAAAACTTGGACGGAACTCGAAAGGGAAGCCCAAGACACAACAGGGTGGGAAATACTAGCCGGAAGTCTATGCTCCATTGAGGGTAACAGTCCTAGGTAAGCAATTTAGTTTTTTTTCGTAATGCAGTTTTATTTTTATTATCAAATATATGGAAAACTTTAAATTGTGTTTACCCTAAATTGAGAGTTCTCAGAGTTGTTCTCTGAAACATTCAGATTACACTAGCGATCAAGAAAAATTGATGCTCTCAGTTAATCTTTAATTTTTATGCTATATATAATATAATCTCTTTTCAAATTTTTCAAGCTATTAATTTTCAGTGAATAAATATTTGGCTTGACAGATTAAAAAGACAATAATAAGTTTTCGGGTTATTATGACTTTTGTCCAGCATCAATTCCATTCTAATTCAATATGATGATTGTTCAATAAAATGTTTGTTTTATTTTTAGTGTTATATTTTGTTCAGTATCGCATGGATTTATTTCAATAGAATGTTTATGTATGTTTTTGCAATAAATTCAATGTAAAATAAGCAGCTTGTGTTTTCTTAGGGATTTTGTGTATTTTCCTCCATACAAGATAATTTTAACTGATTATCAGATATGAATTTTTTGGAGTTGTGCAGATTGTTGATCTAGTTTTTCGAGACCATGAATCGATCAGTGTTGGACCACCATCAGAAACTTGGAAGCATTGGCTGGTCGTTTTATCCTGGTATGCAGCATCTATGACTCCTTCTACTTGCAGGATTCGAACTCAGGACATTCGGTCTTGTGCGCGATGCCAGATATGATTTAAGTCAGTTTATAAATGAATGTTTTTGTATGTCACTGTTATGATTAATATTGAGAGTCAAGTAAATCGTCATCTATCGTTGTCGTTTTGTAATTTGCGTCACCTGATTTCAGGTTTCCCAGTACCAAATTGTTTAATCTACTGAATCTCAAAACCCAGTGTTATTGAGGAGCATTACTGCTATGCAGAGTAATACGATATATATGCATACTATACCTGACAGATTTGTACTTACAGTATATTTGAACAACCATTGAAAACCAAAAATCACTGAACAGTTGTATCATGTTTGTACAGAATTCATCAACAATGTTTCTTTCACAACTACATTTCAGAATGAATATGGGATCTTCGTTCGTTTTGGAGAACGCTTCACCTTCAGACCACTGAAGTTAGAGTTCAGCGGTTTACATTTTAAACTTTAGTGAACTTGAGAAATCCTGCAAAGATTATTTTATTGGCAGTATATCCGAATTCCTGATCATTTTATGCAACAAGGACAAATGTATTTACTAGTAAGGAATAAGCTAATGATGTTAACACTTACCTTATACTTGGTATATACAACATGACATAACTTTGTTTTGGGGTTTTTTTAAATTTTGTAACAAATTGTAATTTGGTGTCTGCCATGTAATGACCTTCCTTTTGTTATATTCGGAAATTCTTAGGGACTAGACAGCTATTTCCGAACTTCAGTAAGACGTTTGGTCAATGCTCTAAATGCCTGCCTTGAAATATGCACTAATTATATGAAGGAGAATGATAGTTTGTAATTCCTTGGATAATCAAAAATTTTCACTAAATACAACAAACATTTTCCCTCAAATATCAAGTGGACTAAGTAATAGTAAAAATTCAGAACATGTGGTTTATTTCTAAAACAGACGAATGGTGACAGATAGTCAAATTCTGGAAGCATACTTATTCCGACTCATTACTTATCAGCTCGATATACCTACATCATCTCTGTGATGTTCACAATCTGAATGGCTATTTAGACACAATCCTCATAAGATAAAAACATTATTGAACAATCCTTAACATTAACACAATAGGATAACTTAAATACTCAATGAGAAAGATGCGTAAAGTTGATACTTTTATACTGATCAACATATTTGTAATAAAGACTGATAGTTTAAGATATTAGATACCTTTCAGTAGAAGAAGTTTTACGTTTTAACGCATAAATCTATCGAGCCATTTTACCGCTGTTTGTTCTTTACTTCTTTATGTAGGGGATTCTGAATTTACAAAATGTTTTCCGTTCCTATTATTTAACTGGCATATGTCACCAGTCTCCAGTCTCAGGGTATCAAGCTTAGTGACCGGGGACTCCGATTGCACAAAAAGAAACGATGGTTTCTTCAAGATTTTAGGTACCCTCTGCTAAAGAGCATGAAACCTAGGTTTTGTCAGGTTTCCTACCAACTACTTCCAACCAATTAGCACCCTAGTATAATCGATCTGATACTGAGTCAATTAGAAAAGTGATCACACTCCAACTCAATCAACAGAATGCAATAAGATCTCTAAAAGACTAGACAAACATAACAATGAGTACTACTCACTGATCACTCAGTTGTAGGTTTTAATATTCAATTAGTAATATGTTTTAATCGTTGGACATAATGTGTGTTTTCATTCCATCGATGAACTCATGAAGTGTCCTTACAACAAACCAATCACCTACCTGTTCGCATCAGATGAATGTTGTTTAGTTTTAATTATAGACTCAATTATAGCGGGAATTAAATGTAATTTAACATTGAACCAGTTTTAACTCAACAAGTTTACAGTTCTAAATTTAAAAAAGAAATAATAATCAGGTTATAAATTTAATAATTTATTTATTAGTATTTCAGTTAAAAGATACTCAGTGTATTTCAACTGTTACAGTTAAATTGTACTAAATTATTCATTGAATGTTTCAAGGTGTATGTAGATGTAGTTTTTTGTTGTTTTGTTAATACTACCACCATGCACAGCTTCATTTGGAATTCTGTTTCAACTATTCACCTTCTTAAATAATTTCACCCGGTTTCTACAATGTGTAAATTAAAGAGAAGAATAAACAGAAATTGTCAAATTAAACCAGAAGTCATCAAGTGATGCTACGCATATTTATTTCATTGTTTTATATGCAGATATATTCCAGTTGTATTCGCTCACCATTTACCTACAGCTATACACGTTTTCAGTCAGTTATTTATTTTATCAATGAATAGACTACTAAATACTGAATCGAATTACTATACGAAACGCACTTGGTGAGATGAAATGAATAAGATGAATAGTAAAGTAGTTAAAATCATTATCATAGAAATGATAATGCGAAAGACTGAACACTGAACTTCTTTAAACAAGTCATCTAAATATATATTAAAAATCTGTTAAGGCTTTCCCTTATTTTTGAACTGCATAATATGTTTATGACATGAATTCCAATGTATTTACCGTTTATCTTTGAGGACAGTATATGAAGGCAAATATACTACCTGTACACTTATAGTTTATGTTTTTTATTGGCATCACAATCGCTCTTGTGCATTTTTAGGAAAATTTGTGAGTACATTTACCTCACAATTTTTGAGAAAGTGGCCAAAATGTCTCGTCAGGCAGTAACATCACCTATACTGTTTAGTAAGTTTGATTGCAAAGACCAAGAAATCATGAAATACTGAGTTATTACGTAACTATATGAAGAAAGTGTTATGCTTGTCACTAGGTATGCTTAAAACTATTACGGGTTCACCTGAGTCGATAAACTAGAACGACACAATGAACCAGCGTCCAGGTAGGCTACTATGATCCGTTGACCCAAAATACTAACGAAAAGTCTTGATATAGCGTAGAAAGTGTATTCTACAAACACTCGGCCAGCACACAATCAATGCAAGCACATAAATCGTGTTTATTTATACACCATAGAGACGTTCTTGGGAGGGTTACAAAATAGCACACTAAAATAACACAGTAACCAATCACAGCCAATGAATTTCCTGGTGGGAAATGTGATCTCAAGGTCAAGTGATCAGCCCATGAATAAAATCCAAAACAAAGAGATTTCTCGAGCGAGTTCTGGAGATCTAACATCCCCGACAAAAAGCTTAGTACCTATCATATCTTAGAATCGCATAATTTTAATCACGTATCTTACTAGATCTATTTTAACTGCAAAACCGTTACGATTGTACAAATTGTAAACAGTGAGAAGACACGAATTTACTTGCTATTCCCTTAACACATATTTATTCCGAAACTTACTTAACCGGTTGTGTACTTTCAGCCATTATCGAAGCGTTTAAATTCAATAAATAATTTTCATTACTTCTACCGGACCAAGTTAATTCATCGATCAATTCTTGTGGTGTAGGTCCTGGATCCGTTATACCGGAATTCGATTGTATTGCTTGTGTTCTTAGTTTACTATAGTTTGAAAAAAAAAATACGTCTTTAAGCACCAATCGATTATTTATTCCTGTACATCTAAAATTACCTAAAATTATACACCATTCACCACGATCTCGAGTTTAAGTAATGTTAGTGACTGCGTTATCGCTCATATTTATTCGCACATATTTGCAGGAACTAAGGATTAGATGATAAGACACTGATTAGTCTTTAGCAAATTGTTGTATATACACTAATAGTTTTAATCATTCTAGCAGTAATGAATACAATGTATCAAAGTGATGAACTGCGGCATGCCAGTAAGTAGGCAGTCCAACAAACAGTGTACGCTGTAACTGATGTCTTTACAGAACCATATGGATGGAATGATGTTTCCCATGATGATAGATTAGTAAAGATAGTTTCACTTTCACTCAATGATTAATTTCACAATTATTGGCAAAGAGCAAAAAATGCTAACATCAATAAACTGATTTTAAATGTCAATATTAAACAGAGAAAGATATTGATATAATAGAAGTTGGAGGATACAAAAAAAATGAATGCGAAATTCCATAAACATATCTGTTTACAAAATAATTTTCTCAAGATTTGTTTCCATATCAAGACTGTTATCTTAATCCGATATAACTGCAGATGAAGTCAGTCAATCCATCGAAATGTCGAGAGCACAATTTAGTGAATGTTACTTATAGCGATTCACAATGTGTTAATTCTGTATCTCTCACATGGTTCTAACAGTAAATTTTGAAGATATTCTAATCACTCAAATATAACTGTTTAAACCAACAGTTTTAATCATCATAGTCGTATGTGCAAACATGTCGTAATTGGTACAGTTCAACACTGTGAAATATGATGAAGTTAACCACCAACAATATTGAATTATGGTGTTTAAGTGTTAAAATTCGATTGAAGTTAAAAGTGTAGACAGTAACTACCGAAGACTGTGTATGAGGTTGCGCAGCTCCGTGAATTGATCAAGTTAGACATTAACACCGTTAGATACCGGCTCAGTGGTTCGATGGTTAGGCGTTCGCACACAACACCGCAGGTCCTGGGTTCGAATCCTGCGGGGTACAGGAGTCATGGATGCGCAATGCTGATGAATCTCATACCAGGACGAAACGGCCGTCCAGTGCTTCCAGGTTCTAATGGTGGTCTAACATTGATCGATTCATGGTTTCAAAAATGTGAAGTTGAAAGTGTAGACTTGGGAACAAGTTAGTGGTTTAAGTGCTAAACGTTTGTCACTAGGTTTGAATGTTTTTATCATCTCGATTTCTAACAGAGTCGTGAATGCACAGAGTTAGGGAACTATATACTAGAACTTAACACCTATCCATTGATTCCTGGTTTTCAACACTGATTACCTAACTATGGTCAGAGCATATGTGCACTGCAAAAATGCATGAAAACAATCAGTTAAACTAGAGAATTCCCTGAATATGTAATGAGTGTACAGCTGAGAGCTTAGATGTGATCTGTTTTTTTTCTTGTATGTTATCGTTCGAATCTATTTTGATTGAATAGATTGTCAAGAAACAAAAAAGAAAACAGGAATTCATGTTCATCACACAGTCAATGTTAATGCAGTCTTACACACACACACACATACACACACAAAACCCATCTAATATTACATTTCTTGTAATCTTAAATAAATAAATAATATTCACTCATATTCAGGACATAAATTAGCTAAAAGTACGTTTCTTCCTTTCTTGCTATCATTCTTGCTTCTCCTTCTCTTCCCCTGTGATCATTTGACTTTTTTTCAAAAAGGATGATTAATGAAAAAAAAAGTTCTGTGGACTTTTGACCTTCTCAGTTAAATTTACTCAATAGTTAAAAATAATAATAATAATTGGACTGTTTTCACTATTGAACATTTCCATCAGATAATGAGAATGTTATCAATAAACATTCCACATTAAACAAAACTATTTATTGTATTCTTTTGTTTTAAAAGAAAAAAAAAGTATTTTTAATCCCAAACAATTATTATGCTCGAAAATGAGAAATAGAGTGAAATGGAATTGAAAAATTTCACCTTATCCATTGTTTAATCACGTTTCAATATGAAGACTTTTAAAATTTTTTAATTCGAATGAACTATTCATTTTTATCACATCAGTTTCAAAAACATGAGAATAATGCTGATGGGAATTATGGTTGAAAGGCATTTTTTGTAGATTGATTTGATTCTGCAGGTTCTATTCGTCACAACTATTTCAACTAAGGTACCCTCAAAAAACCATGGGGAGTTGGATAGCTATTTGGCCCTACTATAGGACAACCCTACCAAGGACTGAAACAAGAACCTTTAGGTTTCCCTGAGGTTCAATTCCAATGTCAGTCAATTTACAAAAACGCTTGACGAGATTATCTAGTATCATCGTGGTGACAACTGTTTTATCAATGGTATTTCTGAACCCTACTAGTTGAGCGCTTCCTAAGAAACATGGAGATAATCGGTTCTGTCACTGACCAGGTTGCCAGTTCCCTTAGTAAGAGGAAACAGGTGTCGACTGCTTTCAGGTTTTCATTGCTACTTTACCAATCTGATTCAATTCATTTTCTCATTTGATCTCTTGATTCCGACTATTTAACTCTTAGTTAATTGGATCAAAGATGCTCTGAAATTTCGAGGTTTTGGAATATTTCAACCTCTATCCAGGATAATAACAGTACTAATCACTGGTGTCAATTACATTGTGAAGCAATTAGTTTGACATTTCTAGTTCTACAATAAAAACTCTTTTGTCCTCATATTCAGTACTCGTGAATAATTGAAAAGGCAACTATTTTCTATGGCAAGATCGGTTAATTACAGATTAATTTATAATGGTCAGAAAAAATTTGCGACCCCAGTAGATGCCATATCAAATGAACCTGTACATAGTAAACACCGGTCAAGTTTTTCGGGGCAAACAATGACAAATTTACAATTAATTCATTCAGTTCAAAGAACTTATTGTGTTGATACTTTATACTTATTCGCCTTATGCTGTATTGTGTTTAATGAATGCTAGTTTACAAGTCGCATGCTAAATGTAAGAACTTCAATTGCAATTCAATTAACCAATAAAATGCAGAAGCAGTGGAATCAATATTTAAGCAAATAATTAATTTGCATTTATTTTCGTGTTCACTGAGGTCATGTGTTTTGGATTAAACATGTCTTGTTGTTTTGCATGTTTGTGCGTGTGTGTGTGTGTGTGTGTATGGTTTATTCCTTATGGAACTTAAACAATAAAAAAATATAGTTTGCAAGATTAGCTTCTTGTCAATTATGAAAAGTGTAGAGCAATATAATTTTATTGCTTGCTCAACCTGTCAACATGAATCAATCAATAATTTATCTATGAATCAATGGTAATTTTATGATTTTTAAATGAAATAATAATAATGGAATTGTAACGTGATTATTACAAATTGATATAAAAGCAAACCAGTGACTAACTGGGTATCGAATAGTATGTGATAGAAATAATGACCACGGTGAAACTACTGACACTTCCAAGCCTTTATGTTAGTACAGACAAACTTAGTGTAATAATATCCACAATGCTCTGCTGTTTGTAATTGGGACGGTGAACCAGTGGAGTGCCAGTGATGCGAAATGAAACACACTGACTGGTATGAATGACTGTTCAAACAGATCATGACGTTTAACTAAATATGCTTATTCATTTATATATTGACCGAATTGATAAACAGAGAGATTGAAAAACACTTGGATGTTCGGTATAAAACAACAAACAACATGCAACATTCACAGTGGCACACAGTTCACACCTGTCATAATGAACAAACTTTCAATTCATTTCGACACCTATTGACCTGAAATAATGTCACACTAGAGATAATATTCACTCACAATCAATACTGACCGAAATGTTGCACTGAGAATAAAACCACTGTCAAATATATTGCACTAACAATAAACAAATATTGCACTGAATAAAAATGTCACATTAGGATTGTGGACAGTGGGAAGAATATAGCTTTTCTTATCATAAATATTTATCTTGATTTGCCATTTGGTATTGCAAATTTCCCTATCAGCCTATAGTGAACCTGATAAGTTTCCTGCTCTTCTAATTGACTTTTGAAGAAACAACATGCTACTTATGCTGTAAATATTATTCTAGGATGAAAGTCGATGTCATAGTGTAGCATCTCATCATTCATTTATTCATTGTGCTTTCGTTTAAATTATTCGATAATGGTATCGACCATAAGTGATTGTATTTGTACTAATTCGATTACAGTATCGATTATTGTATATTTGATTGTGTGTGGATGCTTACTCGCTTATCGAATGTCTAGCCGATTATTGCTTGACTATAAATACTTAGTCATTGCTTCAGCTCATGGAGAGTTGGCTCACTCGCCTTCTCCAATCCGCCTCATTTTGCTTGGTACACTTCCCTTCTCATGTTTGTCTGCATAAATGAATGCATGAAATCAATTCATCTGCGAAACCGTATTTGGCTTCTTACTACCGCCATTCCACAAACGGAGTTAACCTAAGTATAAATATACGGAAGTGGAGAGGAAGATTTATTTCATTGCGCACTTGATCATTCGTTCACACTGAAGTCCAGTAGTTAGTCGCTAAAATAGAAGCGAATCGCTGATTTTAAACACTTACAAATGAGTACGAATAATGACTAATGACAATTTTATGCCAAGAATGTTTCTTTTTTTTGTAACCAAACAAAAAGTTAGTCAATGAAACAATGTTATTATTAGACAGCCATGGAGGGATTCATACTTTTGACTAGTCCATCTTAGAATGAAATAGCAGTTGAACAATTTTTAATTGTTTAATACTTATTTCATTAAATTATTTTATCTGTCCAAAATGAAATACACTTTTGTATTGGATAATGCTTTTTTCAAACTGATCATCGTTTACATATATATCACGACCATTTATTACCTAATTCATTAAAATATTAATTATAAAACGTAAGTAATTAAGACTAACTACCGAATTTAGAAGTAATTAATTTCAGTTAAAAATAATAGTCTACTGTAGGTTGATATTGATTAAATTAGGCCAATTCAATCTGAATTATTGATTTCAACTAGTATTACTCAAGTTCACATTGAAAGTAGTGTTTTAATTATGAGCGGAAGTTAAATATGGAACCATTAAAAGCTAGAAACAACTGTGTCATATTAACTTTTTAAAAAAAAAAACTTTTCAAGAATTACAAACCTACTCTAAGATCTACAAACTTACATAGTTGAGCATATAATCTTCAATGTTCAAGATCAGTCTGCTCATGGATCGAATAGCGATGAGCAATCACTTGCAATAAGCGGCTTTCGTGTTTGTTCCAGTATGAATGGTTATCTTCAATAGTACGAAATCTAATGATACTGTTTATAATTTATCGTTTGAGTATTTGATGCAAACATTTAATGCCTCTAGATGTAATCCCCACTTATTTAATTAGGGAATGAATACTTACACTATGATTACTACTCACATTTACTTTGGTATAATAAAATATAATGTAAAGAATGTTAGAATTGCTTATCTCACAGAGTTCAATAGTTATAAAACGAATAATCTTTCACAGACGAGGCTTTATAATCCCTTCAGTAAAAGCAATCAATCAGTAGTGCTCAACATAATTTGATGAATTATCATCAACAAACGATACAAAGCCTAATGATTATTAATAAGGTAATGAATGATGAAGGTGGTTATTGAGAATGTGGTTTTCAAGTAAATGGTTAATTTTTTCCATGCTAAAGCAATCATTCAAATGATAAAACAGAACAATTAAATGACTTTTTGAATACTTTTACTAATGATGTAAACGATGATGATGTACTGTATTGAACCAATTCAAGGATATACCTTTGTTCCAATTAACTCATACATGTCCGTTGTCTGATCTTCCCATCTATGCTTTTAATGTCTAATGATCAAATCCTTGTGATATATATGCATCATGGGAGCATTGTCCTGATATTACCGTTACGTCAGAAGAATTTAAAGCAAAGATGTATGGCGGCTGATAATGGAATCCGAGACACGCATTTCGTTCGATTTGGGACTCGTTAGTTAGATATACTTGCATCCTGTAGTTTATATCCATTGCTAGTTTCGAACTCACTACTGTTTATTCCAAAAGTCACTGCTTTATTTACTTAGATACTGAGTCTAAACAGTCGCTGGCTTGTACAATGGGGTCAGTTTTAATTCACATATATTGGTAGTCTAGATCTCATTATTGTTTTGAACTGCAATCGATCAGTCCATTAAACAAGCTAGCGACTGTCGGAACACAGTAGCGAAGTAGGTAATTTGATGGTATTTTAAAGCAAACGGTAGTGGATTTAGTCCCGAACGAAATGAGACATGAGTCCTAGATTCCAATGCTAATCACTCTAAGTCACATTCAAGTCGCCATATTTTTCCCGATTCGAAGATGAATGCAATATATAATCCTCTGTTCCAATAAGTCTCTAGTTGATCTCAGTTCATCGTAAAAACGAATATCGAAATTACCTGAATCTTTCTCAATGTATAATCAAAGATTCATCAAAAATGAATGAACATATCCGTTATCTAAGACGTTTCTTAGTGAAGGACGAAATATATATGCTACAGATTGACTTTGAAATTTTAACTTGTTTTATTTATTCAAAGGACGGCAAAGAAATGAATAATTTATAATGTTAGAATTAGGTTAAAGAGTCAATGGTTTAAGACTAAAATGTACCACTTCGAAACATTGTTACTTATTTCAAAAGCAGGGAAATGTTAGGATTATGATTTAGGTTTAATATTCAGATACTGAATTTGAATAAAAAGTTATTCAGAGGTTAGGTTTTGGCTTACGATTGAGACACAATGTTTTATGCTTAGTTTATAAACAACAGTAAATAACGTCTTGTTCCGACCCCCAAATTCTAGAGTTTACCTCTCAATCGTAAGCCCAACCCTCGATTCTCTTCTTGACGCTAAATCCCCAAATTCTATATCTTAATTCTTACATGAACCTTAAATCTTAATCCATCATCTAAATTCGTTGTCATAAAGAACCAGTTATTTGAACAAGTTAAGATGTTTCTCGGAGTGGAATAGTTCTTGATACAATCAATGACTTAAACATTTCTATATAAGATTCTGTTTCCGTGTTTTAATCATCGGTAGATGACGTGCTGTTTGAAAAATATGCCGCTCTAATCATGGAACAGCTAACACATTTATCATTGACTTATTAGGATATTTTGTATACCACATGCTGTATTCTGTTGAAATTAGCAGTCACAAAATGTTAAATCGATATATATATATATATATATATATATATATATATATATATATATATATATATATATATATATATATAGATAGATAGATAGATAGATAGATAGATAGATAGATAAAATTTGGTGGGAGTAACTATGACTCTCTTAAGGTAACCAAATGCCTCGTCATCTAATTGAATGGGTATATTAGGTGACGCGCATAAATGGAGCCTTCTGCGGGTTGTGGTGGCGGCTACCTCTTCGTGGTCCTGCCAGGCAACGTAGCTTTATCAGCGCTGCGGCAATGATTGTACGTGTTCATGGTCGCAAGGCTGTGGATGCGGTTTGCCGCTCTGGGAGATTAGAACTGAACGCCCCTAAGCCTGAATCCCGCGCACTGAGCGTAAGTAAGTTTGAAATAATTAGATATAGCTTTCCAGGATACCTGACGGCGGCCCTAGACCTCTCGTTTGGGAAGCAGCCGTAAAGATCCTGGGCTATTGACGCCGACCATATGTGGTTGTCCCAAACACTCAGCATTTCGGTATATTGTGTAAACTGGCGTCGAGACCCTTTAAACAATGATCTCCAGCCGGGTTATGTGATCCGGTGTTAAAGGGTACCGGACGCCGATGATGTCTGCCCACTTATGTGAGATTAACCCTGCTTGGCCGAGTGCTTGCGCTTGGTTGAGTCCATCACATCTCCCCCACGGGAAGGTGTACGTTCCGGCTAACCTTGTGGGACAAACTCGATCTTTAGCTTCATATAATGTCTGAGGGCTCCGGTCGATTGTATCAGCGCAAGGCGGTTGGAGGCCAGACGGTTGGAACGGCTGCTGGTTAGTGCACTACTGGGTGGCTTGGTAATCCGCTCGGAGCGCCAGGTCTAGCTGGGAAAGCCCGCCTTGCCGCCGTTGCCGATTGGGGATTGTGGGTAGTGGATTGGTTGGAGGGATCTTGTTGGTTCATAAGTGCCCGAACGGGGGCCACTGCTCGTGAGCGTGCCTTTTGGACGTCTACTTGTCTGCAGACCAATCTAGACAAAATGTGTGTTCCCGTATGGGGCAGGGATGATCGCAATATTGGCTCTTGTGAGAATCCTTGTGTTGCTTAAAATGCAGCGGCATGCATGTGCAGCAGGCATGCTGGTCAACCAAGAATATATATATAGAGATAAATTAAAAAGGTTCATATCAGACTGCCAGTTATATAAAAAAAGTGTGAATTGATTTCATGGTTGAATAAACTATTCTTACATGAAACTTATACATCGATACATGTGTACATACACTAACTAATATAACTATCAATCAATTTAATGTAAATACAATCACTTCCCATAAATATACGATAATTCAACAATCATACAGTCATCATGAATTATGTCAAAGTAATAGCGATAAAATGAGAGACAAACAACTGGGATTTACGAATCACTTATAATGCAGTTCATGAGAGATAATTTTTAAAAAAATTTCAAATCATATACTGATTTTAAATTTGGCGGTACATTTGGAAAATGTATATACAATAATCAATAAATTAAGTTGTTCATTTATGCAAGGCAAACAAATGTAACTTTGTTCCCTGATTGTATTGTAAACCTTGAGAAAATTAAGTAAATTTATGATAAGTATGATTCTTTACAACTCCGCCAGTAGAACCTTAGGGGCTACTGCCGGTCCCAAGCCCGGATAAAGGAGGAGGGTTGGACATGGGGTTCGCGACCCCATTCCGTTGAAATCTCACTTGCCAAAAAAACGCTAACCAGAAAAAATAATTCAAACCATTTTAACTCTGCCCTGGGAGTTGGAAGAACAATTATGACGTCTCGTGATGAAAGCCGAGTTCCCTCGGAAGTCACGGGGCTGATGCCTCTTCTCACAACCAGAGCAACAATTTTTTTAGGTACGTGGAACGTTCGTACATTGTGGGAGACTGGAAGACTATTTCAAGTTGCGGCAGAAATGAAAAGATACAACCTCGAGGTGCTTGGAATCAGTGAAACGCACTGGACACAGGTAGGACAACTGAGACTTGCTTCAGGGGGACTGCTGTTATACTCTGGTCATGAAGAGGAAAACGCTTCACATACACAAGGAGTTGCACTGATGCTGTCCAAACATGCATAAAAGGCACTGATAGGATGGGAATCTCATCGACCCAGGATCATTAAAGCATCCTTCAAAACAAAGAAAGAGGACATTACAATGAACGTCATCCAATGCAATGCACCTACCAATGACTACAATGACGACAACAAAGATCAATTCTACGAAAGGCTGCAGTCAATCGTTGAGAAATGTTCACCAAAGGATTTGACGATTCTTATGGGAGACCTGAATGCCAAGGTTGGAATGGACAACACTGGATATGAAGACATCATGGGACGACATGGACTGGGAGAAAGGAACGAAAACGGTGAGAGATTTGCAAACCTATGTGCCTTCAACAAACTGGTCATCGGTGGCACAACATTCCCGCACAAACGCATACACAAAGCCACATGGATTTCACTGGACCACACTATTCAAAACCAGATTGATCATATCTGTATCAACAAAACGTTCAGAAGGACCACAGAGGATGTGAGAACGAAGAGAGGAGCTGATATAGCATCAGATCACCACTTGCTGGTCGCTAAAATGAAACCGAAACTAAAAAAGCGATGGATAACGGTGCAGACAATATCACACAAGTTTAATACAGCCTTTCTTCGAGATACCGTGAAACTCAACGAATTCAAGATAGCCCTCTACAATAGGTTCCAGGCCTTTCAGGATGTACTCAATGGAGAGGAAGCAACATTGGAGAACAATTGAAAAGAGGTCAAGGAGGCAATCACTTCAACATGTCAGGAGGTCCTTGGTTGCCAGAAGCAGCATCACAAGGAATAGATCTCTGTTGGTACTCTTGAAAAAATTGAAGAAAGGAGGAACAAGAAGGCAGTAGTGAATGTCAGCCGAACAAGAGCAGAGAAAGTTAAGGCGCAAGCCGAGTATACAGAAGCAAACAGGGAAGTGAAGAAGAGCATCAGAGCTGACAAACGAAAATATGTGGAAGATCTAGCAATGACGGCGGAAAAGGCTGCAAGAGAAGGAAACATGAGACAATTGTACGAAACAACAAAGAAGCTGGCCGGGAACTATCGTAAACCAGAACGACCAGTGAAAAGCAAGGAAGGGAAAATAATCAGCAACACTGACGAACAGCGAAATAGGTGGGTGGAGCACTTTAAGCAACTATTGAATCGACCAGCTCCACTGAACCCACCCAACATCGAAGCAGCATGTACGGACCTCCCAATTAATATTGGCGCACCTACGATTGAGGAGATCAGTATAGCCATCAGTGCAGTTGTATGGCATCATAATCACTCATCGAGTTCACCGAACTAATCTCTATCAATTATATAGACTAACATATTTTAATTTTTCTTGTCATGCCCTCTAATAACCGAAGACAAAGTATGCAAAATTTCTTTAACAGTGATCACTGAACACCCTTCTGGACACACTGATGTAGACAACAGTAATGTTGTGTATTTATATGAACAGTGATCAACTGTGAATATGAAAATAAGTCATGGACCTAGGATTTTAGTTTCAGACAATTGTTTACAGAATTTTCGCAAATCAGATAATATCAAATGAAAATCCCCGGGAAATTTTTGATACATTTCAGAAATTCTTTTCAATAACAGTAGAAAGCCAAGAATTTTATTTACATGTTGTTAAAGTAAGATAATAGGATCTAAATTCTTTAAACTAGTCAAAAGGTTATCCCATAGTATTTTAGGAACATAAAGCACATGATCGCTTGGAATCTTCATAACTGCACGCTGTAACAGATTCGAGTGATTGTTGCATGTACGTACGCATTTATAATAAAACCATGGTTTATCAAACGGCAAATAACTATTGTTGTTTATAAATTCGCGTGATTCTTATTCATGGCATAATATATTAAGCATTTTAAATGGTACATTTCCAATGATTGTCTGCCTAGTTTTTTTTAATAAATTAGCAAAGTAATATAAACTTCAACAATTAAACTCGTCTCATAATCTCTTTGTTTGAATGATCAAGGCATGTTTGAATATCTCCAGCAGTCAGCTTATTCAGCAGCTTCATGAATTCAACTCCTGGTTGGACTACCTGAAGACAAACAGACGATTGTCCTGAACTTAGTTTATCATTATTCATCTAGATAGTAAGTAAACTGACTATTAGAAAGCATACGAAATCGCATATATTCGTAATGTTGATTGACAAAAAAGATTTTCAGTTGTCCTAACTTCGCATCATTCTTGAAGTATACAATGCTATCCATAGAGGCGCCGGAAAATAGTCGTTTTTGTCAGTATTCAACTCCATAAATATCTTCTAACATTTCATGAGCATTTTTTATTGAGTACTCCAAAAAACGGGCGGCCAAACCAAAACATGGCACAAATCCATGAAGTCATTGACGAGTGGACTTAACCATGTCGGTAATTGTCGACTACCTGGTTGGGGTCCGCAAGATGATAATAATCGATGGTTAGAGACCTTGAATGACATGGCTCAAAATCGTTCGCAATGGCGCCGGTGCATTTATTCCTTGTGTTCACTCAAATCCTAATCTTCTGGATTCTTCAACACCTCTAGTTTTGACTAAGCTTTTCTCACTGAATCATACTTCTTGAATAATATCTTCTAATCCTAACCTCTCCGATTACTCCTAATACCTTTACTACCTCTTCTACTATTGGATTTGAATTGACAATTATATCTCTGTGCTGATGTGGTATGGCGACAAGAACTGATGTACTTACGTACGTAGTTCTACGTTGCATCTGACTGACTGACTGATTACAAAAAACTGTTACAAGCTTGTTTACGACCTATTTCTGTTATGAGAAGATGTAGGCAACAAGTACAGAGAGCGTGCAATGAACCAAATGATTAAAATAGGTTTATTTTATCAGTTAATATTAAGGAGTACTTTTTTAAAATAAAAAATCAACTCATTACCTATCTGTTAAGTCTACTGATTATTTTGGAATATTTGGAAGGTTTTCCCGTCAATACAGACAGAACTAGTTGAAGATTGTGTTATCGATTGGCTACAAACGTATTTTCTCCTCCAAATTGGTACATCAATCATGATTGTTTATGAAATTCAATTCAAATTTCAATTATAACATCTATTTAACATTATTCGCTGTGCATGTATGTGCACGTCATTATTGTAAATTATAGCCGTGTTTTACTGAACTGCTATAGAAATTTTGTACTATTCAAATTATATTTTGTTTTTGATAATGAATTGATCACTGAACAAGTGATTAGAAATGTTTTCTACCTAACTGAGCTTCTGGAATGTATTTAGAGCTAATCAAAATGACAATCACTTCTTATGGTGCATAAAAGTAAGTAGAAAATAATTGACAACTATATATATATATTTATGTCTCAGTTGACAAATAAGCATAAAAGATTCCAACTGTGAGAATCGGTTAAACAAAAATATCGTCGTAAATTTGTACTGAATGTGTTTCATTAATTATGAGTATTCACCTAGAACTACTCTATGCAATGTGAGATATAATATCAGTAGTATGGGGGTATTCTGTGACTTAGTAATAATTTGTTCATAGACTTATTAGTTATAAACTTTCAAAGCAACAAGTTGTGTTCATCTATCCTTTTTGATTTACCTTAGTATAAACCATTAATAGTATGTTATTAATAAGCTGTTAAATATACGATGAGATCCTTGACTAGCACGGTTCGTTCTCTTATTAATCTATTGTTTTTGATAATTAAGTGGTAACTAGTTATTACTTTCATTTTAATGGATTTGTTATGTGCCAAACTCCAGTCTGTTTTCATTTGTGTCAGTGTGACCAATCAGAAACTTAGAGTGTAGGTACTTAAGAGTTTTTCCGGTATGTTTCAGTCTCCCAAGTGGCATCACAGAATGATCTTAGTCAGACAACCATTGAAAACTAGGAAGCATTGAATATCACCGGCCAAGTCCTGGGTTCGAGTCCAAATGGTAGGGTAGTACAGGAGTCGCAGATCCTGACGAAACGGCTGACCAATGGCCTCCATGTTTTGCGCTGTTATCGAATCAAGACCGATCAATGATGCTAACTATCTAGTTTATGAGGTTTCAGCAACGTTATTGTAGAAGAGGGATGTCCAAGAAATCGGACTCTAGCGAAAATGAAGTCATTTCATGAAATGTTTATTGTTTGTCTACATTTTATTTTATTTGAATTGCAGATAGAGAATTCGTTTCTGTCAGTTTTGCCAAGTTTCGTCTAATGGTGTTTATTATTATTATTATTTAAGGAATTCTTACACAACAAACATATTTCATTTTAAAGCTTAAGTCAGTCAGTCAGTTACAATGTTGAACTTCGTACGTAGGTACATCAGTTCAGGTTGCCATACCACATCAGCACAGAGACGCAACTGTCAGTTCAAATCAAATAGTGTTAGAGATAGCAGAAGTTTTAGAATTAATGGAGAAGATTAGGATTCGAAGATATGATTCGAGAAGTATAATTCAGTGAGATAAATTTAGAAAGAGAAAGATAGAGATGGTGAGTTAGTAAGAATGTGAGAATTTGAGAGAACATAAAGAGTGGATGCACCTGAGCCATTGCAAATGATTTTGAACCACGTCGTTCAAGGTCTCTAACCATTGGTGACTTTCGTCACGTGAACCTCAACCTGGTAGCCTACATCTACCAACGTGACTCACCTGTTAGTGATTTCATGGATTTGTGCCAAGTTTTGGTCTGGCCGCCCCTAGATTAAAAAGGACTTGATTTAACTGAGTAAACTTGAAAGCGTCATAATCCAGACTGCACTGGCTTACATGAGAGATCTAATTTTGAAAAAGATTTGGTGCTTAAACTATACGCTTCTAAAATCATCTTAATGGTTTTTTCATAGTTCATTTCAAATGATAACTTTTACTGATCCACTGAGCATTTTAAAACCGAATATCTTAATGTCTGCTAGCACTGCAAAATGTTGCAAGTATTTGGCGATCAAATTTTCCCAGTCGCTTATCAATTTTGCTACTGAATTCAAAAGCGTAACCTTGTAATTCACTATTTTTAATGTAAAGTGACTCTATTTAGTTTGTGCCAAGCCCTATAACTATATCTTCAATCATCATGAATGTAACATGACTAGTTCTGGTTGCCTTAAGATTGCCGATTCACTTCAAAGACGAGTTACACCTAGTAAGAAACTAAAGTTTAAAGCTACCTAGTGCTTGGTATCCAACACCTAATATGAATACTTCATATTGAAACGCCACTTTTAAACAACATTATCGCGACGGTGTAAATTAAAAAGCTACCTTTTAATTAGTTAACTAACCATGTCTACAGTCTACGACTTCTGAATTCGTTAATACTCTTCATAAGCATTTAAACAAACATCGTTTGGTTACGTTCAATTCAAATAAAACATGCATACTCTTCTGTTGTTGATCTTTTCTAGAACTTCAATCATGTAGATCGGTCCACTAGAGTTATTGTTTCACTTAATTGAAATAAATGGCATCTGTAAGTTTAGGTGAAGTTGTAAGAATACCAATTCTGACAAATCAATAAAAATATAAACAGAATTTTTTCAATATTACTGTCATGAAAAGACTATAAACATTCCTCAATATCTCTAAGAAAAGAAGTATTGTTCCGAACCATAGTGAGTCAGTCGGCATCTTCAAAAGAAATAGTTATTTACATGTGTAGAACCTGATATCATTGCTTTCTGCTTCAATAGGACTTACTAGACACCGAAAGTTTTGTTGATTTCAGGATTAGTTTCACGGGCTTTTAGAACTTCAACTACAATAAACACAGGTTTACTTTGATTTCTGTAATTAGATCTAACTTACAAAGAAACATTTTGTTCTTGAAGATGTTGACAATTCAACGGTCCTAGTTTCATGGCATCTTTGAAGTCAGTTCATCAATAAACAGAACAACTGTGCAAACTACTAGACTTATCAAATATGAATTATTTATGTTGATAGTAAATAACCTTTCAATTCATATAAACCAGACGTCACAATTGAACTCAACAACCTTCAAGATAGTCATTTAGTGAGTTGTTTCTAAAAATATATACTGGCAATACATAAAGAGATATTTCGCGCCAACTTTACATGCGGAATTTTCATTTAAAACAAAATCTACTTTATTTGGCAGCCTAATAATCGATTAATGACTTGGCGCTTTTGAATTCCACACGTACATGTAAACTCATTACTTTCGCTTTAAAAAAACATTACTCTCTTACGGAAATAAACCAACTATAGAAATCAAATAACATTTGTAGACAAAGAAATTAATGCGTAATAAAAGGACAATAACACAGAAATAAATGGAACTTACGCATAACAAATCATCACTTTATGCATGGCTTCACGTGTTGCATTCAATTGGCCATTCAGTGATCGAATAGCATTGACTAGTTGATTTTCACGTATTTTATGCGTTGCATTCATGTCTGCAATTAAATGTTTGATATATTTTTCTAAACCATAAATCCCTTCACTGGCAATTAATTGATCATTGGATTTGGTAGCATCGACTAAGTGCTGTGTATATACAATGAAATAATGGTCAGACGAATACAATGAGTAAATTTTACAGCTTGTTATAATATTATTATTAGTGAGTAAAAAGCAATCGAAAGGAAATTTTAAAATTCAGCCTTGATATGAGTTGGTATTTTTCAAGAATAAACTTCGTGATTTCCCAGTTTCTTGATAGGGTTCAAATTATTACAAGTCTTTAGTCAACCGATCGAAAATAACGTACTAGCTGGTAAACATGCGTCCTTTTAAGTTCTCATACTGAATTGTCGAATATTGAGATGAAATCTCATTAAAACTAAAGCTTGATTAGTAATCGTAGCAATAGTGCGAGTTCTTGGGATCTAGCATCCCCAACAGTTTGGCTACTTCTAATATTCTGTTAGCCTACTCCAAACTATTTGAAATCACGTATTCAGATAAACAATAACACGTACTACATGTCTGAACTGCCCGATTGAATATGTGCATTACCCAAATGATATCACTGTCACGTTGAGTTAATATATTATTAGGAAAATCATGTCTGTAGCTTTATCTTTAGTATCTTGTGAAAGTTTAACTGTCTTTAAGTAATTTCATATGACTTAGATAAAACTATTCATACAACAACATTGAAAATGTGTATAAGAAGTGATACAGTTAAATTCTTAAAAATATATCTGAATTTATGTCAAAGTCCAAAACGATGCTTATGGAACGAAAAAAAAGCAGTCAATAACTATCTCAATAATATTTTTAATAATTTATTCCAGTATAAAATTATTTCATAAATATTCATTAAATTAATAATTAACTGTAAACAAAACAATTTATACATGAATATTTGATTTGTGATTTACTTTCAAAGAAAAACTTTAACTAATAAATATAATTGACAATTAGAAACTTTTGTTAAGTGAATTTCTTTACGAGAACGAAAAAAAATTACTTGAAATTTATTATCCAAACCATTCTACAATTTACATCAATTTATAGACTAATTATTTTTATATTATACTTTAGAGTTTGTAAACAGCTGATAATTTACATGATTAAAAGATCAATAGTTATGTTCAAATATCAATTGTAAACGTCATCATTAGATAGTTAGTAAAATATTAATATGAAAAAAAATGAATATCATGCAAGGCAAATGGATTAATATTACGACGCAGTGCATTTTGTTCCATGTGACGTGTTTATTATACCGTGTAAACAAAAAAAAATTCAAAGCCGCATGAATGGAAACTGTAACAGACGATAAAGTCCACATTATTGTTGAATAAATAATAATCAGAAATTATGTTAATGACTTGTTCAAAGTGAAGTTTTTAAATCAACAATAACATTGATTTGTGAATAGTCGTTATATGTTTACAAATGAATAATAATGGATTAGTGATCAATTGCAGTGTTTGTCTGATTTTTGTATTATTCTGTGGGTCAAGTTTTTGTAATATAGCTCTAAAGGACTCAGCATCATGTACACTAAGTTGATATATTTGTTAATTGAAGTGACTTGATAGGAAACGCTGCATGACCTAGATTACATCCTAGCTGACACTCATCATCAGTTGCCATAAGGTTCAAATTTCATAGGGAGCATTAGTTCCCCCCCCCCTGAGCATCACAGAAATGTTTTGCTAAAGATTATCTCAACTACCATGAAAACTAGATTATGCAGGGTTTTCATGTTGAGTAAATTTTGATCAGTTAGCATTCATGAACTTAAAGTATATACGATTACAAATCACAGCATAGAACATGTTTTTAGTTGAGTTTGAAAACAAAAAGCAACTTACAGTTATCCCATTTATGTGATAAATTAAACGAGCCTTGAAATAATCTAAGAATCGAGTTAATTTTCGATTTGTATTTGTTAATTCTAGTTGAAGTTGATCACGTTCTTTCATGACTAAATCCAATTTCTTGAATAAAAGGGAAAAAATTATATATATATATATATATATATATATATATATATATATATATAATAGATTAAAGAATGAACCAGCAGTTTGACGAAAAAAATGTAGTATTATATTTTAATTCAGGCTGCTTTAAAAACTTAACATATTAATCAATGATTAAAGTTTTAATGTATCAGTCTTTTTAAAATGACTCAGAAATGGATGATTTATGGATTTATTAAGACTAACTAGTTATTTCAGTGTTCAGTGATGAACTAGACTTGTTAATATGGCATAGTTTAATAATTATTAACCCTATAAATTTATACAGTACATCAGTTTGATTGTATCTAACCTCCTAATGAACTAGTTCTGTACTATGTTGAAATGAATTGAGGATGTCTTTTTTAAAAAGAGGGTTTTATTCATGAAATGATACTATGAAATAATTCAGAGAAAGAATATCTTTCGAATACTGAATCCATGGAATTTTCAAACATTTCTATCAATAAAGTGAAATTCATCAGCTAAAATCATAAGATGATTATGTGCTCACCAGTGACTAGCTTCGTGATGAGATTCACGGGGTTCTGCTGAGAAGACGTGGCCAGTGGCGTCCAACCTTGTCGGGTGTAGGCAGTAAGTAACTACCAAAGACAAATGGGTAAGGTGGCGCTAAATCTCTAGACTGATCAGAGTTAGACATCAGGACCGTCAGATGCCGGCGAAATGTTTCAGAGGTTGGGCGTTTGGGTGTGAAACAGAAGGTCCTGCGTTCGAATCCTGCAAGGTTCAGGATTCGTTGATGCTGACTGTTGGTGAGTTTCATACCAGGACGAAACTGTCGTCCAGTGCTGTCAAGTTTCTATTGGTAATCAGCCGATGACTGACTGATGATTTCAATCATCATCCGTAACTCTGATTGAAAATATCATGAATAATATGACTACAGATTTTAAAATACACTAAAAACAGTAAAGCTTTACAATATTCCTTCCAATTTAGGGAATTTCTTTTTGAACATTGAAGTAAAGTATTTCCATTTCATTCTGAATTTAAGTTGCAAGAATTTTGTGCATTTGAAGTAGTCTATGACTATTTTTTTTAAATATATCAACGATTCTCTATGAGTTATCAAACTTTACTACAAAGAAGACTTGCTTCTTAACGAACTCATTACGAATAGGATGAATAAATAGTGTTCAAAGTAAATTAATTTACTGAGAACACTGTTCGTTATATATTGACGATATACGTTTATGCTTTTTTGTTTATTTGATAAAAAGCAACATTTTTTTCTGAAATGGTGAACTTACTATGTTGAATAATAAACATGATCATATTAATATATATTTATCAATAATTTACAGTCGTGGCGATTCATTGTCAAATTGGTTACTAAAAATACTTTTGAAATTCCAAAAATGTCCAGTCACTAGAATAAGTTTTAACTTGTTCAATTAAAAAAAAATTATTCACTGACGTTTTCAGAATAGTTTTGTATGCCATTCGAATTCAATTTATTGCAAGTTACTCATCTTAAATTCTGTCACTGAATGGTAATAATTTCAAGATGACTTAATCGTTTTTCCAGATTTTTTATAATATAACGGCTTACTAGTGACTATTATTAAGAGATAATCCTAGATAATGCGAGCAAAAGAGACTGAAAAATGTTAATCAGTGCTGGACGTTGGATAATTATCTAGTAAACGTAATAGGAGATGTTTGCGAAATACGGGAAATCGATGTTCTTCAGATATATTTATGTATATCGTTGGATACAACCTTAGTGATCCATAGAGGTTAGATGTCCACTGCGGGAATAAAGGTCTTATATCTGACCGTATCGGTTGGGATATGGATGTGCAACGAAATACCTGTTACTCACTCGCTGGCTGTAAGTAGTTGTCTAACTAATATCACCTAATGATGTAAACTACAAGTGTGTGTAACTTTGTAATGTAATCATAGTATGTTCAATGCATTAAACTAATATTTGGGAAGCAGTTTAGTGTACTATGTCGGTGAGAAATCAAAGTGTTATCTGAACTTTTTGTTGTTGTTTAAAGATTTTCGATTTTGTTGCTTTTTAATCAACAAAGTTTTGCGTTTGATTACAAAGTGAATTAAACAGCCAAACTAATAATTAAGAGTGTTGTTTCATGATGATGATATTAATCGAAAAAAGTAAACAGTAAACATTCTGTTTACACTTGAAATACACTATAATAAATAAATCAACACATAGTGTGAAGATCATTGTTATTATTATTATTATTATTATTTTGCATGTTGTCTGACATTTGAATACAAGACCGGGTTTTGGTGTTTACCTAATGAAGGTGAAGAATGCATCCATTTATGTAAGTTGGTTATTTTCTGTTTTTCGTAATCATACCTGGATAATATGTGGATTTGGAAATGTGAAGAAATAAACATGCCTTGATATGTACACGCTTTCTTTGCCCCTTTTACTAGGGTTTTTAGAGAGTGAACGATGGTAATTTAAATCTGTGTTGTTTACAATCTATTTGTTTTATTTTGTGATGTTTTTGTTTATTCGATTTTATTAGTCAATTTTTAAATGAACCAGGGTTTCAAGTGTCGAATCATTGAAAGTGGAAAACAATAAAGTACACTTGATATAGAATAGATAGAATGTAGTGTGAGCAGTGGAAATCAGAACGCCGATTTCGTTCTATTCGGAACTGGTTAGCTGGATGCTCCGAGACAGTCTAGTTGATATTCGCGTGTAAATTGTGAAAAATATTCAACAAGATGAGATTTGACACTAAATTATCGCATCCAATTAGTTTGACTATAAAGTTTAATCAATATTTTTAAATACATGATGGACGACATCTTACAGGATTAAACAAAGTAAAAAATTATTTATTCTGAATATACAGGATGAATAATTGAGATATTACAGTGTAAGTTTAAGTACAGATATATCCATTATTACATAATTTAACACTTCCAATGTGTTTGGGTACACCTAAATTACATGTTCAACCTTGTCGCGTGTAGGCGGTTACGCACCGAACACGATGGGTGAGGTTGTGCAATATCTTAGATTGATCAAAGTTAGACATTCACACCGTTGGATGCTGGCTCAGTAACTAGAGGTTAGGCGTTCAGGCTTGCTACCGAAGGTCGTGAGTTCAATTACTGTGTGTGTGGAGGTTGCGAATGCTTACTGACAATGAGTCACATACTAGAATGAAACGGCTGCCCATTGCTTTAAAGTTTCTAATAAGTGATCTAACAACGATCGGTTCATGATTTAACTAGTATAAATAAACGTAACTTGTATTAAACATTAAATGAGTTAAAAGCATAGTTAATTCTCCAATCATTTAAAAAACAGATGTTTGACTCATCATTTAGGTATTTAGCGCAGACAATAAAAACACTTCTATTATTTATAAACAACGTATTGCTCATTAATTAATATTCTTGTCGTTGATATTAATTAAGAGAAATTTTGAAAATATTGATAAAGAAAATTTTAGAAATGCGTAATTAATGAATAATGTTTAAGAAAAATAATAATAATAATAAAAAACAGTCTTTATTTATAAAGAAAAAAAATCAATCCATTTACCTTTTCTAAGGAGTTAACTAATGATAAGGATTAATTTACAATTTGCATTTTATTCTTTGTGTGTTTGTTTTTTTAACTTATTTATTTTTGAGAAAATGATGCGTGAGACATACAACATAAAATGTATTCAACTGTCTCTAGAAAAATGAAATCTTTGACAAACATAATTTTAAATACGTCAACTGATTTCGGTTTATGATTAAAGTGTAAGTTAACTTATAATTTTAAATCTACAATATAGTTTGAGGAATGAATGAATCCCCAGTTGAAGTTAAATAAATATTCAGTGTATTAAAAGTCATGACCAGTGGAGTTTAGTCATGTTCGAATGTGAAGCAGCGTTGACCGAAGACAATGGATGAGATTGTGCAAGACTGTGAATTGATTGAAGTTAGATGTTAACACCGTTGGATGTCGGCTCATTGGTTCGGAGATTAGGGGTTTGAGCGCATGGCCTAGGGTTCGATTCCTGCGAGTGATGGAAGACATGGATGCACACTGCTGGTGAGACTCACACCAGGACGTAACGGCCGTCCATTGCTCCCAGCTTTGTAACGGTGGTTTAACATTTATGCAGAAAATAACTCAACCATCTCCACAACCCTATAATACAAATTATTTTCAACCGTCTGGTTTTACAGTAACCTGCTGTTGCATATTAGCTGACCAGCTATCATCAGTATAGATAGAAGTTAGAGAATCTTTAGATACCTAATACACTTTGTGACACTAGAATCCGTGTCAGTCATAATTATAATTGAGGATTAAAACAGTGAACTATTCTGATTTTAATTGAATTTTTAAAGGACTAACATACTTTCATCAGTCAATAATATTTTAGTATTCAATGTCATCCTGTCTATTCTTTATCCTGAATTAAAATGTGATACTAAGAAATACCGATTCTTGCATTATGTTAAACATCAATTTGCATGTACATTTCACTGATGATTAATAAATGTCAGGAAGCCTAAGTTTAAATATTCGAAGATTTTATAAAACCATTTTAAGTCAAACAATATTGTTATGCTCATCGATTGATATGCTTGAAACTATTACGAGTTCACCTTAGTCGGTAAAAGAGAGCAGAGACAAATGATTCTGTGACACAATAGGCTACTTACTCTACTTTGAGCGTTCCAAGGCTCCCTTAACGAAAGTGTACTCCAAAAGCACGCAGAAAATATAAGGTTTTCAAGCACACAAATCGAGTTTATTTGCACAAGATAGAAAACCTTGGAAGAGCCACAAAAATAGCTTACTAAAATAACACATCAACCAATAAAAGTCGAGGATTTTCCTGGTGGGGAATGTAATCTCAAGTTCAACTGATCAGCCCATGTGCGAAAGCATGAAATCAAAAATTAGGACCTTTATCAAGTGAGTTCTGGGGATCTAACGTCCCCAAAAAATATGCATTTCGATGTCAAGCCAATTAAATAAGTGGTTTAAGATGTAGTTGTTGTAAAATGTAACCCTACACTGTAAAGTAGAAATACAGGAAACAAACCGTTGTTTTAATCAAAAGCGATTTCCAAGAACTACTGGTTTAACAAAACAAACACACATTAACCCAATATACATTGATAATAGTCCTACGACTAGACTTCATGATCTTATGTATTCAGCTTCAGGAGTTGTTTTAAGCATTGAATCAACTCCTTCTATCGATCGCACCCATTATCTTCACTACTTGACTGCGACAACAACTCAGTATACTGACAATGCTGTTAATAAGTGAGTTACATTCGTCGCAGATTAGTCACAGTTCTGGTAGAATTTAAAACAACAAAAACAGTAGACAATTACTTCGATAAATCATGGGAATTCACTCTCAGTCTATACTTGCTAGCCAGATAAAGAGTAAACGTAGGACCGTCACTCTAGTAGATATCAGATATTTCAGAAAGGAATCACTTATCAACAAACACCGCTGGACTATATTAAAAATATATTGAAATGTGAATATAATTAATGAACTTATCACTCAATAGTTTTAATGATTCACATATATGAGGACTGAAAATTCTGGACTTTAACAGAATGATGAAGGCACAATGCTGAAAAGTTCCAGACAAGGTAACATAGTTGTCTAGAGCTTTCTGGCTTTCAATTCAATCCTACATGTAATCCATTTGTGGTGAGCACATTGCTTAGGGAATGTGACATTCTTATTTAAATTATTCCATCACTCAATCAGGTTCAATTCAAATTCATGTTTTAGCTATCATATATAAATAAGTAACATGTGGTTATTTAGTTTTGAAGTCATTAACCCATGAGATATGTCTATTTTAAGTGCAGTTGAATAAAAAAAAAACGCTAAGATAAAAGTAATTTGACCCTAGATAACTGAATTCCACAATATCAATTTGGGTTAAATAAATAGGAACGAATTTTTTCATGGTTGAACTTCATAAGAAATTCGAAAATTGTTAAATAATTTTAACCCTAATTTATTTTGATGATTAAGATTAAGAACTGATCTGAACTAAACCACTACAAGAAACTTGAAGGCACTGGGCAGGTGTTTTGTACTACTGTGGGACTCCTCAGTAGAGTGTATCCATAAACACCTCACACGGGTGTTAGATCCAGGTCCTTCGATCTCGCGAGCAAACGCTTGAACATTAGACCACTAAGTCAGCATCTGATAGTGATAATGTCTAACTTAATTCAAGCCATGATTGACTAGCTTCTATTGCATTCCTGGAGTTCTAGTGAGTAGTGGAGCTAGTTTCTCCCGCTGATAATGAATGAAGGTTGCACAACATCATGGATTGATTGAAGGTGAACACTAACATAGCTAAAACATGAATTTAAACTTAAACTGATTAAGTGCATAAATAATTGGAGTTAATAAATAGATTAAATATCAGATTTCCAGATCTCTACTAGTGGTCTTACTCAGATTTCTATTTCCAGTATGAGACTAATATAATCTCCACAAATCCCCATCATATTTCGTCTGTTTCATATAACAAAACAGCTGGTTTAAGGATGGACTATAAGATTATAGAAATACAAATGAATGAGTGGAATCAAAGGCTTAAATTAGTTTTGATACACAGCATACAACGGAAGACAATGTAGATACATTTTCATAATCACTACCGATTCTCAGTCATGTCATTCTACCATTGATAACTATGGTCATGTGAACATCACTTAGATAGTCTACATCCTTTACCAATACACAGTCATACAGTAAATGATTTGATGAAGTGATGCTTCATCTTAGTAGGACTGATCTTAGTTCTCTTCCAACTTACTCTTACAAAAAGAAATATTGCGACTCCATATACCTCATCTGCTCAGAGAGAGAGAGAGAGAGTAATATTCGGTCATTGGAATTTTAGTCGGTAATTATACATTTTGTTCTGTAGATGGGTCTTGATGAGCTATTATTCGGAACAACAGAGAATTATGGTCTAGTTCGCTCTTGTCTTTTAAACGAAATGTTCAATGTGACAGTTAACTGTTGGAGATTCCGGCCTGATGGTCACATGTAGTTTCTTCTGTTAGGTAGTTTACATTTATGTAGCCAAATCCCATGCATTGGAATAGCAGAAACGATAACCGGTATGTGTCTGCTTGTCCAAGCGTTGCAGTGAAAAAGGATTGAAAATTTCAAGCAGTGAAATTGTTTATCATTTATTGAAAACAGTGAACTTTAACGTTGATGTTTAATAAAATCAGTAAACAAAGAGTTTTGAAAATAATGCACATTGCGGAAATTATTGAATCAAAAGATTCAACTGAAATTTATTCACTTAACTGCCAATCTACATTTGCTCTAATGACCTCAATTTTTTTGATCAATTAATGTTGTTTTCTTTCCCATGACCTTAATTATAATTCATTACTTTGTATCTCGTGACTCCTTGGAGCACTACTCAAGTTCAGCCTTTCAGTTATAATACATAATTGATGGCATAAAAATCCCCAATTTTCAAATATTCTACTAGGATGTTTTTTTCTCATTTTCCTGTTTCATTACTTTAAGTAAATTAACCTAGAAAATAGGATTTCTTTTCAACTCTTTCATAATCTTCAGGCAGAGTTTTGGAGGTTTCTGTTTTTACACATTTGAAATCATCAATCGATCATTGTTAAACCACCATTAGAAACCTGGAAGCACTGGACGGTCGTCAAGTCCTGGTATATGGGACTCATCAGCAGTGCGCATCCACGAGTCCTGCACCTTGCAGGATTCGACCTCAGGACCTTCAGTATTGTGCGCGAACGCCTAACCATCGGACCACTAGGCCGGTATCCAACGGTGGTAATGTCTAACTCAGATTGATCTACGAATTTTGCGCGACCTCATAATCATTGCCTTTTATTATTTAAAAGCTACTTATTGCATTCAATTTTGTTTAAAACTTCTCAATGTATACTTTTTCGGTGTTTTTTTTTCAGAATGAATGTCCTCAACATAAATGGATTCGTAAATTAATTTACTGTTGTTTGTTAATGTGTTTCTCTCTAGTGGAATTCTGGAAATTGAAAGTGAAACCATTTTAAGCAAGGGCAGATAGTTATAGTTGTTAGCAGTAGAAAATTTGGTCATGCATTCTGTCCTACTTGTAATAATTCATTAGTTACATCACATTATTGATGTTCAAACAGAAACTACGATACAATAATTCCGGTTTCAAGCCCTCAAAATATTCATGTCACTGAGTTATTCTTGTGTTCAGATATCGTGAGTTTGTGTGTAACAGGACTGGTTCCAGAGTTAGCTAACATCGATCTTTACTTGAATGTAACTGTGATAAAAACAAACAGTATCACGACAACCCTACTAGGTTGTGCACAGGTCAATACAGACTGATCGAAATCGACTTCAGAGCTTAACATCATGGATGAAAAAGATTTTATATACACTTGCAAATACTTAATCGAAATTGGAACATTTTCAGATCAATTTTTTAAAACTGCATAAATCACTAGACAAAAACAATAATAATAATAATAATAATAATGCTTTAAGTTGCCAAATATTAGCAAAAAATCGTTTGCAGCCAAGAATTATTATTTATTTAGAGGATATTTTTTTTCTAACAGAATGCACTGTGTAAACTAGCCAATTCATATAATCTTATTATATATTGCTATACTCTAAGGTGAAGCGAAAAAAAGTAATTATTTCACCAAAAACAAGAAACCGAGATGCGAGAAATAAAAAACACTGTTTTCACACACATAAATCAATCTTATTGAATGCTTTACAGTTTATGTAGTAATCAGTTACCTGGTAGATAAATAATGTGGGGAAAAAATTTTTTTGGGACCGCTCTGTATTTAGAAACGATATTTTCTAAAGAGAAAAAGTTTTTGTTTGCCACAATAACTGCACACACACACACACACACGCACAAACACAAGCACAATGTTATAAATCAACCAAAAATTTGTGGATAAGAGGAGGAAATAACAAAGTTTTGAATAGGTCATGCATTCGTTATACACGCAGCATAGCATGGTCATAACTTCTATAGGTATTGATTTGTAAGGACATGCAGCACCTGGAATGAGTGGGTATTGACCTATAGTGTGCTAGATATTTCCGATTAGTATAGTGATGAGAAATTAGCAAAACAAACTAGATATGACGACAATGAATTGAAGGAGAAGAGATTTTGAAAAAAATAATGAAATAAGTATGCATCAAAATCATATTAAAATTTACAATTCAGAAGAATATAACTAGAATCATGCTTGTGACCTAAGGTAGAGAATAGTCAATAACACAGTTAATTAAGGCGCTAAACTCAATCGGAAAAGATTTCACCTCACAATACTACTTCGTTAAATGGTTGATAAGTGATTGGTGCGTTCATTTCACGGCTCTCTTCATATAAGCCTTTTCCTTGACAGCTTCTAAACCACCTAAGGACTGTATTTCATCAATTTAACTATATCGAGAAAACGTTTAGTGTATGTCTTGTTCTCTCTGAACTGTTTTTAAATTATTCGTATGCGAATCAGGACTGCAATGTGTTATAGGAACTGGTTGAGTATATATGCTCATGCGGTTCAACGCCTTGGCAGTACCTTTAACGAATATCTTAAACTAAACTAAAACCCATTCAATTAATTCAACTCAACTGAATTATACAATCAAACTATCTGTGTAATCGAATACAAAAGAAACCGACAGATTTGCTCAACTTTCAGAGGCTTCATGTCACAGCCGTCAAGTAAGACAGATAGGTCCACGACAAGCAGGGCTGTGCTTAGTTAGAAAGGAAAACATCTCACTCATTCTGAAAATCATGCATTTTGATAAATGTCAGTCAATATTTCACTTGAATTTGGAATTTTCATAACCATCAACCTGCAATAGACGACCAGAAAAAAGGGCGGTATTTACTAAAAATAATTTTTGCACTGCAGCGTTCCATTTCCTAAAATGGCAGTCAGTAATGTGACATATTAGTTGTATATTTTGATTCGCTTTGTTTCTAATTTTGTTTAAAACTGCCTCCCTTTTTTAAAACAGGATGAATGGTTAGGTCATACAACTATTGATTACGATCAATAAAGATAACTTAAATGAATGAATTTTCCGGGTTCTAGCCAAATATTAAATGAGCTTGAAATTATATTCCACGTAAATCTCAATAATCTCAGGATTTTTAAAGTAGTAATTCGAACAACCTTAAAATGGACTCCTACAAAATGAATAATAATTCGTGGAAAAAGAATACTAGAAGACAAATAGAAATAGAATCTTTATCATGTTGGAACTTGAATCATGAACCGTTCAAATTATTTAAAATTTTCTTTATGTCTAACATTGAAAGTGGTGAGGAATTTGTTGTGGACGTTAGATCCCTAGAACTCGCTTGATAAATGTCCTTATTTTGGATTTTATTCATGGGCTGATCAATTGACCTTGAGATCACAAATCCTTGTCTGTGGTTGGTTACTGTGTCATTTTAGTGTGCTATTTTGTGACTGTCCCAAGAATGTCTCTACGGTGTATAAATAAACGCGATGTGTGCTTAGGTATTTGTGGAATACACTTTCTACCCCATATCAAGACTTCTTGCTGGTACAGTTGGGTCAAGGGATCATAGTTGCCCACCTGGACGCTGGTTCATTATTTTGTTCTCGTTATTCGACTAAGGCAAACCCGTAATAGTTTAAAGCATACCTAGAGATGAGTGTAACGAAATTCACCCATGTAATTAGCAAACATCTCTTGTTCTTAATTTAACTGTAAAGCTAATTCTCAACTTGAACATCAAATTTTACTTATTAACTCAAACTATCATACCCAATACTACCTTCTCATCCTAAATACTTGAGCTTATTTAAGTCGGTCAAAATTTAATTGTTTAATTATGTTGCCCGTATTCTGATTGGATTATGTGGTTGATTGAAATTTTACAAGGTCATTTTTAGAGATCATTAGTAGGGTAAAAAAAAAGAAGTCCTACCCATAAGCATTTATGCTTGAAATTGTTTAAATAAAGCGAGAATCAAGGGAATTTAGATTTTGTTATAAAAAAATGAACGAACGATATTTCGTTTACAAATTTTTATCTTAACAATATAGTCACGACTTGTATGCAGGTGCATGTATGCGTCTTCTATTGACCAAACAACACTCACTGGACTTATAGATTTTTCTTAAGTAAACATCGTATAAAATAGATAATGTTTTACGATAACTAATTAAAAGATATTAGAATATGATATAAATTCTAACACATCACACATAAACCATTGTGGTAATAAACACTTTGTCAAAAAATCTCAAAAGCACTGGTCAGTATCGAAATTTTAAAGCTTGACTTAATAATTTAGCAGGTAGATTGATAAAATAAAACGTGACACTACTCTGAATTAATTAACACGCAGGATATACGTTTCAGTGCAATTTACCTTTAACAAATATATTCACTGGTTCAACATTGAACATCTTACATCGTCTTAGTATGTGGCTTTTGGATTTCAGTTTTGATTTTTATTGAATTGTATAGTGATGTCAGACAAATTTGGCATATGGTACAACGCTTCTAAAGCGCTATATATATACATTGTTCACCATACATTTAAATAAACATTTCTATAAATGTTTACCAAAATTTACATACATGATTTTAGACGATTCTTGACTGGAATATATTTACATAATATCTAAGTAAGACGTGTTGTCTTACAAATGTCTTTTGAATAAACCTATCTCCTCTCATACTTTATAAGTGAAATAAATTGGTCTGTTCCGTGTTAGATTTCAGATTCACAGAAAATGAAAAACTAGAATTTATTTCATTAGGGAACATGATTAGATTTTTCAATTGATGATGTATTTTACAGTTAAAAAGATTAGTGTATCAGGGTAAAGTCCATGAGATAATTCCAATTCTGCACAGTTTTTATGTGAAACATGATTTGTTTGTTCCGTTTTCTAGTTGGAGACTATTTCACTACTAAATAACATGAATGTACATGCATGCATGTCACTGTCATGAATATTTAAAAACGGAAGTCCCGGACAAAATATGTGTCTTTTTATTCTACGACCAAACAATTAAACTTGACATTAATAAAAAATTTTAAGACTGAAAGATATAATTCGCTTCTAAGATACTCTATACAGCAAAAACTAGAGGAAGTTAGATAGGCATCACTTCATATCAAGAAATAAATGTTTTTAGACATGCAAACATTTAGACGTCAATTCATTCTGAAAGCAACATGCTCAACAGGCCCTAATATCTTCGACACAACTTCTAATAGAAAAACAAGGTAATCATCGCTTAGTGGTTGTTACACATTAGAATGAAACAGATGTTGACTGCTCAATGATTTGTTTACTTAAAGACCAAAGTCAACAATGAGATTTTTCATAGAGGAAAATTAAAATTATACTTTGAAGAGAATTATTTATTAGCTAATAAATTAAATAACGTTGACAAGGAAATAAAACATTGAACAGAAGCACTTATTGATCAGAATAATTTTTCTGGTTTAACAGCATGTCAGTATAATATAGACGTTCCAAATGTACATATATACTTATATATACATTTGTATATTAGTGATTTCCGTTTTGTTCAACACCACTTGTTGCTGTTGTTGTTGTTGTAATGAACATATGGTTATTAAAAATTTACTTTTTGATTTTTGGTGTTTAATTAACCAAAGCGTCATTAAATGAAATTTGTGATTAGTTGGATATCTATCTATCTATCTATCTATCTATCTATCTGTACCTTGAATTCCTCTTCTCGTCTCGTCTCGTCTGGTCTCGTCATATGCTGCTGCTATAATAAATCCTCTTAGTGTCACAACCACTTTATCTCAAAAACAAAAAAACAAAACGAAAAAATTATACACACTGTTGAAACATTTGTTCCATTTCCTATGATTCTTTCTTTCTTGTTTTGTTTTAAACGTTTAAAACATATGGCTTCCATTCATTGCTTGTTTCTCGTACAGAAAAAAAGTAGCAAATATATATATATATATATTTAGAGATAAAAGATGGACAGGTGTGAGAGTATTTCTCCGCTCTCTCGCTCTCTCTGCATAGGTAAACATTGATATATGTAGGTGTAAGTGTAACTGTATTAAAAATTATACACTCTGTTATTGTATATATAAATATAAATTTATAGTTTGATAGATAGATAGATAGAAGAAATGATAGTGAAGTTTATTAAATGCTTGCTGTAGTAACAAACATCTGTTCATTTGCAATAGATAGGAAGTGTTCTTCTTCCTCTTCTTCTACTTCTATTGATTCATTCTATTCATGTGTTTTAGAATTGCATAGAATTTCGAAGAAATTACAATATTTTACTGTTGATAGATACTTTTTCCACTAGTGAGACAATTAATTAATGTCAAGAGTTTGTTAGAAAATAGAAACAGCTAGTGAAATATTGTTGAGCAGCTCAATAATAATAATAATATCATACTGACCCTAAATGATCAATTGTGATGTTAGACAAAACAAAATCAGTCTCAGTGATATGGTGTCGTTTAGTCAATGGATTTGAGAGAAATCTTTTCAGATAACCTGGTCATGATTGTTAAGCCTTACATAATAGGCTGATGATTTTCATGATCAAAGTGAAAGTAAACATTTCATCACTAGGATATGATGTTGAATAATGTGAAATTCGGAAACATTGATAGGTACTACCATAATGTTGATTTTTATTCAACTGTGAATTAAAAAAAGATTGAACACTATCCACAACTGTGTTTTTATCAATGCGATCCAATGTTATGCAACCTGACATAATGAATGATCAATCCAAACGTTTTTCAGGAAAACATATTGAGTAATCAGAAAAACTAACTGTAGATATCCTGAGCTTGAAAATAAAAGTTAATTATTAAAAAATAATCACGCTAATTATTGAACACATTTGAAATCATCAATCAATCATTGTTAGAACACCATTAGAAACTTTGAAGCACTGGACGACCGTCTCGTCCTGGTATGGTACTCATCAGCAGTGCGCATCCACGATTCCTGCACCTCGTAGGGTTCGACCTCAGAACCTTCGGTATTGTGCACGAACGCCTAACCATCGGACCACTGGGCCGGCATCCAACGGTGGTAATGTCTAACTCTGATTGATCTAGGTATTTTGCATGACTTCACCCATTTGTCTTTGGTAGTTACTGCCTACACCCGACAGGGTTGAACTCTACTGCTGATGAATCCCATACCAGGACGAAACGGCCGTCCAGTGCTTCCGGGTTTTCTAATGCTGGTCTAACAATGATTGGTTGATGATTTCAAATGTGTGAAAAAACACTAATCTCCATAACCCTAATTGAAAATAATTATTGAACATTAGTGTTGGACAAATAAGTCTGGAAACATGAAGAACTTGTTTAAGTGCGCCATAAAAGTTCATACCAACCATGTTTGCCTTAATCTATTCCAGTAACATAGTAACTTTGGTATAATTTATATCGAATAAGATGTAGTTTCTGTATTACTTTTTTGTTAAATATTCCACTTACTACTTGTTTTTCTGCCTTGTGAAGAATTTTCTTATTATTCACATTCGCAGACTTATTTTCGGATGATCTATAGAAGAATAAAATAATAATGATAAAAGTATATTACAAACATTTTATGACCTTAACTGATATACATCATGGTTTATTTATTTAATTTATTGTAAGTTCAATAGTTTAAGTATAAAACAGTCTTGTTGAATAGTAACTGGTATTTAAATTCAGAATATACCTTTTGGTCTAAGTGGAAACTTATCAACCAGATGCACTTGGATTATAGTGTTGATGTTCCTGTTGGGATTCGAACCCAGTAGTCTACGCTTTAGATACTGTGAATATGATCTACTGTGTTCATGTGTCCCATTAGGTATTAGATTGTGTAATGACAATAATTTTCACGGCTGTTCTATAACTGCTTTTGACTTGGTTAAACTAAACCAATTCACTAAAGATATGCATATTATGAAAAAGAGATGAATCGATTCCATTTTATGATGTAGAGATGTAAGTCAGTAGAAAACGAAAAAGTAATGAGCAAACTTTATTCTAAAAAAACGCAGAACAGATCAACTTACTTATTAATATAGCAGGAAGCTTAACTAATGGATCAATGCGAGATAGTGTTTACCGTGAAATCTCAAAGTAATCGTAGGTATAATACTATACAGCAATTTTTGACTTAGAATATGCCGATGACATAGTCCTACTTGGTGAAGACGCTGACAAAATGCAGATTCTTCTGACTACCCTGAGCAATAATCCAAGCATGTTCGGGATGCGATTCTCCCCCTCGAAATGCAAAGTGTTGCTTTGGGATTGGCTTGCGTCGGCACCTGAACTAGTGATAGGGAGTGAAGTAGTCGAACGTGTAGACCGCTTCACTTATCTTGGGAGTTTCATCATTGCCGATGGCCTGGTGACTGACGAAATCTCAGCACGGATACAGAAGGCTCGACTGGCTATTGCCAGCTTGCGTCATTTATGGCGTAGGCGAGATATCCGTCTACCAACCAAAGAACGGGTTTACTGTGCAGCAGTTCGCTCAGTCCTACTTCGTGGCTGTGAAACATGGCGAGTAAGATTAGAGGATAATTGTAGGCTATCGGTATTCGATCAGCGGTGTCTCCGATGCGTTGCCCGTATATCCTGGGACAATCGAGTAAGCACTGAAGTTGTTAGGAAAACGGTGCTAGGTAAGGATGGGAAATCAATTTTAATGAAGTACTGCATCTTGATCAGTTGAGAAGGCTTGGACATGTGCTATCTTAGTATAGCAACAAGAACTGATGTGCTTACGTATGCACCTACGAAGTTCCTCATAACGCAGAGATAAATTTTGAATAATCAATTATCGAATACCACTGACTTGGCTGTTAGATGTATTGTTTTTTCCACTGTTTACAGATATTTGTGATTTGATGAACAAAATGAAGGCTTAAGATAATCAGATATCCTAATTAGGCAACTGAAGGCATCCCTGTCCTACAAAACGTTAATTTTGATATGAAAATGGGTGAGCATCTCAAGAGCATCAATTTACTCAGCACTATAGGTATACATTATATGATAGAACGAGGCGTAATTGATTCAGAATCTTCAACCGATTAACCCCAATCACCTAACATCCTTATATTTTGAACATGGTTTAAAATCACTCAGACCAACGAGCATAGTACAACTTGCGCTACAGAATTCAATGATCATTAAAAGGCTAGACAAACATAATATTAGCTACTATACAGTGATCAGCTAATTCTATAACTAGGATTCCGTTTCAAAGGTTGACCAACATGGAATTGATTAAACTTCTGTTCACTAGTGACAGCTCATTCACATTTACTAAGCATTCTTTTTTCATATAATTTCCAGCAAAAAGCTCTGTTTTCCATTCAATTATCAACGTTTAAAGTTGTCATTGATTTCCAGTACTAAAAACAATGCAAAACGACAACTTTGGCTGTGTTAAGACTTGTACATATTTTATTCAAACTCAAACCTACCCTTTATGCATACAAAAAATAATACTGATAAATACTACTACTACTACTACTACTACTACTACTACTACAAATATCTATATCTACTAAAGCTCATGATAACTGACAATAACAGACAAAGATTTCTAGGGGTTGTTTGGTCATATGAAATCTGCATTGTTGTTTTTCTACGTATGTGATTGGTTGCTTTGTTTAGAATAAATATATACATGTGATTGGGGATGGAGACTTGGTAAAGTCTGAAAAATTTGTCATCATTTCCAAATTTTTGTAAATGATGAATAATAGTTTGCTAAATTAGGCTGTTTAAATTGCCAACATATAGCGCATATATTAAATATAAATTTTTAAAAATGTCATTTTTTTTAACATAGTAAAGATTTATAACCATACTGTTGGTGAACTTGTTTGAACACACACAATGATGTGTTTGTATTTTTTTTCTGTCTAGGATAAATTTACTCTCAGAATGATAAGTTAATTTGAATTAATTGGAGAGATGTTGGTAAACTTACGTCTTGGAGTTAGGATCAAGTAAAAAGGTGAAATGAATCATTGTCCAAATGAGAATTCAATTTAAGCAGTTGACAAAACAGCTATATAAAGAACTTAAAATCTTTTTTCATTATCTGCTCAGATGATCGATGAAATCTCCATGAATTCTACACATCGGATGGTCAAAAGGACATCAACATTATTTATTAGTTTAAGTGAGTTGTATGTCAGTTAAAAAAAACTCCGTTTTTTTTCTAGATTACTAGTCGGTCAGACATGGACAAATCACAACTGTGTATCAAATCAAGGTCTCAAACGAGTACACCGGGAAAACAAAAGATAATACTGACAAGTTAAGGATAAGAAAAACACTACAAAACATTCCAACACTATCGGAAATTCACCAATAATAAATGTACACATTGTAAATCATGAGTCGACCAATGTTAGACCACCATTAGAAACCTGGAAGCACTGGACGGCCGTTTCGTCCTGGTATGTGACTCATCAGCAGAGCGCATTCCCTCGCAGGATTCGAACCCAGGACCTCTAGTCTTGCGTGCGAACGCCTAACCCCTGGACCACTGGGCCGGCTCCAGTCGGTGTTAATGTCTAACCTCATGCACTGTCATCGGTAGTAACTGTCTACAACCGAACAGGTTGAACTTCACTGTTTACGACTTCCCATTAGAACTCGGAGAAGATTGCTCACTGAGCTAGTCACTAGTGAGCACACGTAATTACTTCACGGGGTTGTGATTATAAATGTAGTTTAAGTAATATGAATACGGAAAAACAAATAACTGAAGCAACTGATTAACCGTTACTAAATTTAAGCTATGATACGTAAAATATCTGATTATAGGTACTGATTAATACACGGTCCCCGAGCACAATGTCTGCAATTGTAGATCAGATTAAATTACTTTGTCGAAGTGTTTGGTAACTTGTCTATGCTCACTTTAGCTTTATACCTATCTATTCTTATATCAGATTATTGAGGGAATTTGTCATTAAGCTTGTGTCAAAAATATCATAGTGACTTATTTCAAGAAAGCAGTAAGCACCCATTCATTGGACATACTCCTTTTACTTAGAACCATTCGTTTTATGCCACTGTTATTCATTTGATGTTTTTGAACCATGCTTGTAGAATATTTACGATTGAACGCAAGCAGCTTAGACGTATGTTCTACTTTGTACATTGAAAAGCGACGGCATACACCCATTTATATATATATATATATATATATATATGTATATATATATATATATATATATATATATGTATATATATATATATATATATATATATATATTTACGTTGACTGAACACTGTAAAAATATTTGTAAAGCAGTATTTAATATTGTAATAATTCTTATCTAATATTTACGTACCCAATGTGCCAAAATACAAGTGCACATAAACTAATCAATGTTTATTCTTATCAAATGATCAATGTTTTCGTAAAGTACGATGATATAAAGTAAACAGCCTATCAATGATGATTTTAATAAAAACATTGATTACGATTTTTTTTTCAATACTGAAATGATTTCCATAGAATTTCTCAGGCAACTAATGTGATCTTGCGTAAAAATGAGAAAAAATGTTTGTTGTGCAGGTGATTGAAGAGATTTTTCCAGTTTTTCTTTTTTTTCAAAACATAAATCATCAGCCTTGGATTTTATGAGAATCAACGTACGTAGACTTTGTCATTTTACTTGAATGGACTCTCAACGGACACGCCTTGGAGTATGTTAACACCTGTACATATCTGTACAGCATCAACGACAATCAAGGTAGATCCGATGCAGATGTGAGGGCGCGGATTAGCAAATTAAGAGTTACACTGCTACAATTGAAAAATATCTGGAACTCCAAACAACTTTCAAACAAAACCAAAATCAGGATTTTCAATACGAAGGTCAAGACAGTTCTACTGTATCGAACGGAAACTTGAAGAACTACCAAAGCCATCATCCAGAAGATACAAGTATTCATCAACAGTTGTCTTCGCAAAATACTTCGGACTTGTTGATCAGACACCATCAGCAACAACCCACTGTGGGAGAGAACAAACCAGATTTCAGCGGCGGAGGAAATCAGGAAGAAGCGGTGGAAGTGGATAGGACACACACTACGAAAAGCACCGAACTGCGTCACAAGACAAGCCCTCACTTGGAACGCTCAAGGTAAGAGGAAAAGAGGAAGGCCAAGGAACACATTACGCCGATAAATGGAGAAAGACATGAGTTAAATGAACAAAAATTGGAGTAAAGTGGATCAGGGAAGCTCAGGACATAGGTGGTTGGAGAAAACTGGTCGATGGCCTATGCTCCATTGGGGGTAACAGGCGTAAGTAATTAAGCAGGTCTTGGAAATGAAGGCAAATGTATTTTGTTAAGATTACTAGAAATTATTCAAACCCAAGACTTTATCTATAAGTGCGAAATTGTAATATATAAATTATTTAATTATATTTTGATCAACAGCAAAGTACTGATTAATTTATTCTACAAAATTTCAAACTCATCATGAATTATCTACTAAGCTTTTGAATCTAATATATATATAAATGATCTGTTCAGCGGAAATAAATTCATCTGTAAAAATCTGTTTTCATTAAGGAAGTAATACAGATGATTAATCCCGATTGACATTTGTCTATCCTAAGGAAATTACCACGTTATTGTCATTTAGCAACAAAATTTCAATAAAATTAAACTCGGAAGCTCAGCATCAACCAACCAATAGGCACTTAATAATTCAAGTCTCATGTTGATCGTTTACATTGAGATTCAACTGAACCCAAATGTTAGCCACAAACAAAGTTTACCGAAACCTGGGATTGTAAATGGAAGCCTAAATATGCCAAAAATGAAAGACTAATCAGTAACAATCCTTAAAATGCATAAATAACTTCATTACTTACTTATCCTTGTTACCCCATAGGAGGAGTGGGTCGTCGACCAGCATTCTATAACCTACTATATCCTGAACCTTCCTTTTCAGTTTCCTCTAACTGCTGTTCATTCTTTTCACGTCTGTTTCAAAAGAGGAATAGGCCTCGTGACTTCCGAAGAAACTCGCCTCGTCGTAACTCTTCTAAAAGAAGACCTTCAAACTCCCAGGGCAGAGTTAAGATGGTTTGAACTATTTTCTTTTCTGTCTAACGTTTTTTTTATCGAGTTAGTTTTCTACAAGGTGTAGTCTCTAACCCAAGCCTCCCCCTTTATACGGGCTTCGGACCAGCAGTAATCCCAGAAGGGTTCCAGGTGGAGTTTAATATCCATAACAGAATATTACAAATCGTTGTCAATAAGCAACTTTCTTAGTGTTTTTAATTAATTCTTGATTATTTCGTGGTATATTTTTCAGTTTGTAATTTTAATTAGTACTACTTAATTAGTCTAATTATATTATTTGAAATAAAACACAAATCAAGCCTACGTATTATATCAGTTAATGTAATATTTTCGTTATGACTGACTAAATTGAATATGCAGAGTTTTTTATATTGTTTAGTATGGAGCAGAAACTTCGAGAATCATGAAAGTTATCATCCGCAAGATGCAAATGTATATTACCAGTTGTCTACGCGAAATAATTTGGGTCCGTTAACGGACACTATCAGCCACAACCTGCTGTGGAAAGGAACAAACCAGATTTCAGTAAATGTGTAAATCAGGAAGAAGCGTTGGAAGTAGATAGGACACACATTGAAGAAAGCACACAACTGCGTCACAAGGAGAGCCGTTACTTGAAATCCTTAAGGTCAAAGGAAAAAAGGAAAGCCAATGAAAACATTACGCCGAGAAATGGAGACAGACATGAGTGGAATGGACAAAAAATTAGACAGAACTGGAAAGGAAGGTCCAGGAGAAAGTAGGTTGGAGAATGCTTCATTGGGGATTACAGGCATAAGTAATTATGTAGCTAACCAAATTTATATAGATCACATTTATACAGAACAGACTGAATTGAAAGGAAAGTTTTTGGATTATTTCAGTTTGGAAAGTGTAAATTTATGTCTGACTAAATGATATTCACTCGAATTTAACATCAAACTTTTAATGATCTGAAAGTATTCATAATTATTTTTCATAAGGATTAACAATACATGAAAATGAATGTGAATATCGTTTGAAAAGGAAGAAATGATAAGAAAAAGTATAAAATCAAAAATACACGACGTTCTTTATTATTAGAGAGATCTAATTCTATGAATCAAGAAAAACAGGTTCGGCTAAGAGCTCTTTCCACGGAATTTATTGTCACAGCGCAACAACATACTTTTTCCCATATGGTAACATTTACAATAGTAGTGATAATAAAAAGTTCGCTACACACGATAATAGTGAGGAGACAAATTAAATCAAGTCTAATTATTATACAATAAGATCTGCCCAAAACAAACATGCCCAACCCGAATTGGCTTCATTATCCACACTTTTAATGAAAAAAAACCTCTTTCATTATCAGTTCAATCATTTACATCTATAAATTGAGTTGCATATTCTTCTATGATATGTCAAACTTTGAATAATTCCAACTTCCCCGTAAAATATCTAATAGTACATACATAGTGAGCACCGATTATCACATTTGAAATTCTATTTCTAGTAAATCATTCGTTGACCTCTCAATTTTTTTACTACACAACCAGATCGTAAATCTAGTACACTAAGCCAGTCAGATATTAGGCCAAATGTAAAACGACAGATGCTGACGGACAAAGACTATTGATCAAGATTCAGCTTCACTTTCTAAGAACATGGTCATACACTATCGGGTGAAATTAGGGCTTGATAGTCTGGGAGACATCTTTCTGAATTTCTAAATAAGTCGTTCATATATTGTCAATTTAATTATCTGAAATGTCTTTTTTTTCAATGCGATTACAGCCTTTTTACTCACATGTGGAAGGCACTTGAAAACTCAAAGACCATGCAAAGAAAAAAACAGCCTTACACTTTCAATTTATCATTGAATATAGTGAAAACCTCAATGAAATGCCAACCATTTCATGTCCATAATATAAAAACCTGACCAGTGGAGTTCAACCCTGTCGGGTGTAGGCAGTAACTACCAAAGGCGAATGGGTGAGGTCGTGCAAAATCCCTAGATCAATCAGAGTTAGACATTAACACCGTTGGATGCCGGCCCAGTGGTCCGATGGTTAGGCGTTCGTGCACAATACCAAAGGTCCTGAGGTCAAATGCAGCGACATGCAGGAGCCGTAGATGCGCACTGCTGATGAGTTCCATACCAGGACGAAACGGCCATCCAGTACTTCCAGGTTTCTAATGGTGGTCTAGCAATGATTGACTGACAGTTTCATATGGGTAAAAACACTAATCGCCATAACTCTAATTGAAAATATCATAAAAATTCACTTAAAAAAAGCTGGCTAGTTTATTCTATCATGTGTGGTTGTTTTTTATTTATAATGAATTATTGAATAACCATAATGAGAAAATAATAAATTCATTGTAGACATTTGTTTCATTTTTAAACAAATTATGGTTGATATATTTTTTTACAAAAATTCTAACCTTTAATCCGAGAAAAAAAAACGTTTGATTGATAAAGAACAATTAATTCAGTGTGGTGTTAATAATTACCTTTTTTAACTGAAACGAAAAATTGTTACAAGTAGATTGAAAAAATAATAATAATGATAATAATAATAAACGTTTTAATCGTGACAAAGTGATATATTAGTTGAGGGAATTTATTAAAAAAATCAGCAAAAAATTGCCGAATAGCTGGCTAGACAAACTATGCGTATTATTCAATAACGCACACCTGCGGCCCCATCACTGGTCAAATCAAGGATTTTCGGGTTTCACCGTAGAACGCTTAGGACTTCGCCTTTCAATGGTGCCTCGACGTAGATCAAGACATATAGAGAATCTAATCTGCACAAAACTCGTTGCAACACAGACCACAAGCGATTATTCTGAATTGTTGTTACACAGTGCATTGAAATTTACCACAAATTTACCACTTACTTTAGATTTTTAGGCTTAGAAATGTCCATGAGTGTGCTAGTTTGGTATTCAGATGTTTCAGGCTAAATTATCATTGAAAAAAAAACAAGAAAATGAATCAATTAAATTGTAAATAAATGTAATTATAATTTGAAAATATAAACTATGATCAACTATTTGTTTCGTTTTAGTGTAATTAAATAATTTTTTTTAGAAAACTGAACACAATGCCAATACTACTACTACTACTTATTATTATTATTATTATTATTATTATTATTATCACAGTGGAATTACTGACTGACTAGTTGTTATTTGTTCAGCGCAACAAAATTGTTATGTTTCATTCCGAAAAACGAATGAAAGACTACAGGTGAAGGCTTGATTTCTATGCATCAAACACTGATTCGATCAATGATTAACAAACAATCCATTAAAACGATATACCTGCATATCAACTTCACTGTCCGATCAATAGATTTGATTTCAACGCCATAAACTGGTGGTGTGGTGTACGCTACTTATGTTCACATAAGTGAAAACAAATACAATGTAGTTATCAATAAGATCTCATAAATAAGATCATGCAGGGTGGTTGCTCACAGAACATGTCTAATCGTGTAACGTCTCATCAACATACTATACGCAAAATAGAGTGAGTCATTTAGACCAGTGGTCACTTTGTAACTTGATCGATGCAATTAGATTTGCACTGAAAGGTTTAGGCAAACATAAACTTGGTCGATGCTCAGTGGCTAATTAGATTTAAGTATGTCAGTCTTATAGAAAGTCAGTCACGGGCCATATATCTCAATGATGCCGGGTCAGACAGGAGAGCTGTGCGACACTAGAAATAAACTGCCAGAGAGGACTAGTTCCCTCAGGAGTAAAGGTACCGATGAATGCTGAATAGGACAAAACCTAGGTTCATGGTTTTTTTTACCGAATCGCTTACAATCACTTAACATAATGATTTTTCTGTAGATGGTAATTAAAAGTCACGCTAAAATCTTCTCCTCATCATAAACAATAAGCAACTAATCTGTTGCCTAATAGTTTAATGATAACAGAAATTCCAGTTCAAATATTAAATTTCTTTTCCTTCTATTGAAAAAAATCCACCTAAACCTAATTTCATTCTTAAGGTCTGAACCGATGTCATTCGTAAAAATAAATTTTAGGTTATTACCAGGAAATTAACCTAGAAAGAGACAGTGTTTAATTTCATTATCACGGAAAATTCAACCATGATTTCTTTGTTGCGTAATTTAATTTTAAATTTATATTGTGAATTTTATTGTTATCTGTTTAATTTTGGCGTCTATTATTCAATTAACTCTAAAATTGTTAGTTAGCAATCTATTTTTGAAAAATATCAGATATTAATTAATGTTATCCTTGACCTACATCCTTCCAAAAGATCACGATCATCGATACAACAGAGATAGTCTTCCTTCAGTTAGGATTATTGCATTCATTATATAACCGATAACATTAGTTTTTATGTATATTTATTGAAAGCAACAATGACTAAGTGTTAAAAAAAGGGAATATTACTGTCTGGTTATTTTATATTGAATTCATTCATATTAATAACATTCGCATAATTAATAATTATTGTTAGGTTCGTCACTAGGTACGCTTGAAGCTAATAAGAGTTCACCTTAGTCAGTAAACGCGAACGAAATAATCACCAGCGTCCAGGTAGGCTACCTGGATCCCAAAACTGCAAAATAGAAGTCTTGATAAGCGTAAAAAGTATATTCTACAACACCCAGCAAGCACAATCCATTCAAACACACAACTCTTGTTTATTTATACATCATAGAAACGTCCTTGATACAGTCACAAAAATAGCACACTAAAATACACAGCAACCAATCACAGCCATGGATTTTCCTGGTGGAAAATGAAATCTCAAGGTCAACTGGTTAGTCCATTCTGTCAAACGTGAAATCCGAAATAAGACATTTATCAAGCGAGTTCTGGGGATCTAACATCTCCAATAATTATTATTACGCAAAACAACTTAAAATACTGATGCAGTTCGACTGGTGTAAACTGATTAAGGCATAAATGGAAGAAAGGTTCATAATGTTCAATTATTGTCAAAAGTTATTCACTATTTTATATACAATCGAAATGCTGAATACATTTTGTTACAGATTAAATCTATTTTGAATTAACGCAAATTAATTTCAGTAATGAAACGTCATATTCTGAAAGTGTAGGATATTTTTTTCGGATATTCTAACCAAAATGGATATTTTGTGTAAAATAAAAAAGATTAGAATCGATTAAACGAGGTGTTTTCTCATTTAAAAATTACAGTTGTTAACAATGTGTATAATAACACTGTCAAAATACTCGTACTTCCACTAAGTATAATTACGAATATCAGTAATAACTTGCCACCATATAATTCCGTAGATTGTTACAAATTAATGTGAGAAAGTTGAAAAAAAACTGGCCATTAGAATTCACTCCTTTGTACCAACCACATATTCACAAGTGATTAATCACTTGTTGAAAAACTGTATCACAACTACGGTTAATTATTCATATAATGGTTTACTTAAAACTAGTCAGTGACCAAAGTTCACATGTTGAACTATATAATAGGTGCCATTAATTGACCAATAACAACTAAATGCATTTTCATGATTTAAAACGTTAATTATTCACTTAATAATATATCAACGTATTTATTAAAATCATCAACCAATCATTGTGAAGACCACTCACTAATAGAAACCTGAAAACACCGAACGGCCGTTTTCTCCTAGTACAGGACTCATCTGTAGTGCGCATCCATGACTTCTATTTATTGGACTACATATTTGTCCCTTCTTGACACTTGGTGAATTTGTGTCACGTTAATGGCTGTTACTGACTCTTTTGTGATAACTTATATTTTCCATAATGTCTCTTGTACTTTTTTTAAGATAATAAACACTCTCTGATAATCAATAGTTTACCACTGATTTCTTCTATAAAAATACTTGATTATGTGAACTAGGTGCTCTGAATCTGTTCAGAAAAAATCTATGAATAAATACAGTGTTTTTAGAAAGAAGCAAACAGAGTTTCAAGGGTAGAACATGCTTCCTTGACGTCATAGTGTGAACGTCACTTCCAGTTAGGCTACTGGCACACAGTTGTGCCTTGCACTGTTCCCTCAAATTAAAGTATGATAGACGATCACGACGCAGTACTGTTTTAAATACTGGTGATTTCCAGCTCTACCACACCCACAAAGTTCAAGCATCTATTTAATGCCTTACCGATAGTTTGCTATCAATAGACTTTTGAAAACTTTAGTTTACTTAATATTAGCAGAAAATAAAGTAGTTCCGTGATCAAGTGATATCATGAGCATGGTTTTAATTGATTTAAACACTAGTGATTTATGAAATTGATTTTCTCCAACCGTCTTTAACATGTGATTACGTGTTAAAGAAACAAAAAAAAACAGTAATTATATAACAGCCATATATACTTTCCATAAAACAAATACTCTTATGCTAATACTTACAAATGAATAAGATTTTTCATTTTTCTTAAGATACGCTGTTGCACCAAGCATCACTTGAACACGATCCAATTCTTTCTCCAATCTAGGCAATTCTTTTGTCTTCATTTCGGTATTTTTATTGGCTAAAAATGTTAATATTGATTTCTGTTCAACGGTTTGATGTAGTAATTCACGACTCAGTTCCTCGTTTCGTATAGACTGAGAAGAAAGGAAAACGTATTCAGAAATATACAGACCAACAAGTAGGGTTAGACACATTGAACCAAACTGAGAAAATGCTTCATTGAAACTTGTAGTGTGCGTTGTGGTGTTTCGTTCTTTCAGCTGAATGTTCCACTGAACGAAACACCACCACAATCATTCGCCTGAGCTACAAATTTCCTCAACTTGTGGTGTTCATTTGTCTAAATTGTCAGAAAAATCCTCAGTATTCAATAGATACATCAATGAGTGAATTTCAGTGTATAGATAGCGACAAATGAAATCTTCTTGTAGTAGCAAGCAAACATTACGCTAATCTTGTTATAGGAATCATTGAACTATTTTACTGAACATTCAGGCACTCTGGATATCAGAGTATTTAACATACCTAGGTATTATTGTCAAAAAAGCATCCTGATATTGATTATTTTTGTAAATTTCTCTTTGAAATGAACAACCTTTAAATCGGAAAACTAATTAGTCTATGAAAGTATTCAAGAAGACCAACGTTATTCATTTTTTGATATAAACTGAATTGTCAATACACTTCCTGTGTTACTGATAAATATGCAGTTTTATGCAGTTTTTTTAATATGGATTGTCAGTATCGAATCATCATGTTAGACCTATTATATAAAGCTTAGTTTGAGATCAAGCCAATCGCCTCAATAAGTGTCGTTTGTCTCTATCATAATGTTATGGCCTTTGAGCCTTTCAAATCAATATTGAACGAGGTATCGTTTAACTGACGAGTCTCATACTAGGGCGAAACGGCCGTCCAGTGCTTCTAAAAGTTTAATAATGATCGATTCCCTTATTTCAACGAATAACTATCAATTGACACAGTTCTCATATCAAAAGTAATGAAACAACTCTCTACTACTAGTAAATATGTGCATCATTGCCAGAATATTGCATATCAAATCAATTTATAATCAATTTATAAGTTTAACACGCTGTTTTATTGACTACAGTTCACCGACAAATTTATATCCTATTTGATTAATTAATTAATTAATTAATGATCAATGATCAATGATCAATTATTAGTTTTGCATTGTATTTCTTTCTTTTTTTATAACCTACTATTTCCAAAAAAGACAAATATTCAATTAACTTGACAAGCTGTTTGCTTATTGTTGTAATTCATGTGTATATAATTGGCGAATAATAATGATAATAATAATAATGGACCGATTAAAACAAGTTTCGTACAAACCTAACACATAAAACAAACCCATCAACATTGAATCAATAGGATATAATGAAAAAAGAAAAAAAAAAGAAAATCAGAAAAAAATAAACAACCCAGAAAGAGAAAAAACCGAAGAACAAGCAGAAGCAGAAAAGAATGATATTTTTTTGCAAAAGCAAAGCAATTGGTGGTTGTTAATTAGGACAAGAGTGAATTAAGCATTGATTAGCGAAAAAAAAACAATCTCTCTCATTCAATTTCACTTTGCAGTTTGTTTTTTTATTTTCTTATTCTAAAGATAAATTGTTAGTTGGATGAATGAATTACTTCAGACACCACATGTACATATATATATATATATATACATATATATATATATATATATATATATATATATATATATATATATATATATATATATATATATATATATACAGAGACACTTTGTGTCTGTTGCCTTGAATTTTATTTTTAGACAAACAAATGAAACCTGTTCACTGTTTAGGCGAACATTTCTGTTCAAATGACTAAATAATTGTTCAAGTCTCTTACGTATTGCATTACAGTTATACTAAAAGTATGGAGATCAGTAATACTGTCCAGCTGTCTGAATCAAAGTAGCTGAAACTAAGGCTTGAAAACATGGAATCTAATGGCTGAAAGTAGCTCAAACTATCAAATCACCAACTGGAATACTTGAAAAGAACAAAAAACAGTGTATGACGATTATTGTATTCCTCTCAATAAGTTATCCTTAGAACATGTCATATTACACAAGGTAATCTCTGAATAATAATAATAATAATAATGCATGTCATAGTGATTCACAGAATATATTAACTGAGATTCATCAATGAAGTTACGATACACCCATTGATTGAAGTGATCGCAGTGTATGAGGCTTCAGTGAGATATTGTGTGATATGGTAACTAACAAAGCGACAGGTTACAATAATCTAGTCTCATTGTGAAAATGTATTTTTTTGTGCAAACAAAGTTTGAAATCATTTTGAATCTCAACTGTATGTGAATAACATGAGTTGGTCATATGGATGATTGACTGGTTCAGTGTTGGCAGTTTTTGACCTAGTTTAATCAATGAGTTGTTGCATGTACACAATTTGCAAAATCAATAAGCTCACTGCTTCAACAAACAAATATTACACATTTGAAATCATCAGTCAATCATTGTTAGACCAGCATTAGAAACCTGGAAGTACTGGACGGCCATTTCGGCCTGGTAGTGCGCATACACGATTCCTGAATCTCTCAGGATTCGAACCAGGCACCTTCGGTATTGTGCGCGAACGCCTAACCAACGGACCACTGAGCCGGCATCCAACGGTGTTAATGTCTAACTCTGATTGATCTAGGGATTTTGCGCGACTTCACCCATTTGTCTTTGGTAGTTACCGCCTACACCCGACAGGGTTGAATTCCATCGGTCACGTCTTCTCAACTAGAACTCCGAGAATTTCTTCATGAAATTAGTTACTAGTGAGCACTGTTACGATATTTTTCGCCAGAGTTTCGGAGGTTTGTATTTTTTTACACATCATCAATGTATGATTGTTAAACCACCATTAAAAACCTGGAAGCACTGGACGAAACAAATATTAGTTATCTTCTACCTAACACGTGTCGTTATTCGAGTCCTGCCACTCTTGTGTAGTTTGCAAATAATCAACGGCAAGCATAACGCTCATGTCCAGATCATTTTATTGGTTACACAAAAAACAAGCAAAGACACTGTTTGAACATATTATAAATTTCCACATAATTTAGGATAATAAATCATTCAAGTTAGTTATTTCCATCATGAATTCCGGTTAATTTTAAATAAGTTATTTAAATCAAGAAAAATACTGAACTTTGAACATGACAGTTATATAAAAGTTGAGTTTCACTGAATTCATGAATCCACCAGTGTTAGATCACCATTAGAAATCTGGAAGCATCCTAGTATTGGACTCATCAGTCGTGTGGATCCACGAGCCTCACTCAAGGGAGTCGAACACAGGACCTTAGGTCTCGCGCGTGAACACTTAATCTCTAGACAATCGAGCCTGGTCCCTAATGGTGGTCTCGCAAGGATCGGTTCATAATTTCGATGATATATAATTATTAATTCTGGTGAATTTTGATTTATTTAACTGATTACTTATATTTCGGTGGTTTTCTAATTTCTGCTATATTCCAAGATTTATCATTGATTTGAAATAAGATTTTGATGATTATATAGTTGACTGGTATCGAGACAAACCGGTCAGAAATGAAATAACAACTTTTGAATTTTTGCAGAAAAATTCAAATTTTGAATGATAATGTCCTTCTTCACATGCAATCAAATGGAAGTATTGTTTTTTTATGGTAGTTCAAAGAAATATTTTTGTCACTATCTAACAAAAACAACATTGTTTAACACTTATTCTATAAAAAATTCTACATAACATATAGATGGATAACTTATTTGTTTTTTTTTTGCTTACTTCATACATAAGAAATGTGAAAAAAGAGATTCACTGTATGTGCGATTTTCACTTAAAATAACTTTGCTTAACTTAACGCAATAACAATAATATTCGTAGTTATGTAAGCTAGCCTGAATAAACATACGAGCTGTTAACATATATATATATATATATATATATATATATATATATATATATATATATATATATATATATTGAATTTTGAATTTAGAAATTAAACTTCAGCCCTTTTAGGAAATTCGAATGGTTTTAGTTTACGTAGTGAATTCCCTTCCCAAAAACGACACCGATGACAGAAGACGATGAATTCATGTTACTTCATTGGTTCCTCTTCAGTAGTTATATACAAGTTAATAAGCTTGACTAATGTGAATTATTACTATTAACATAATCTGAAATGTGACGAAAAGTTAACGATATTCACAGCTCACAAAGTTTAAGTGACAGATCGTTTCGTCCTAAACATCTTAAATTCTTTTTAATAAAAACTTGTTAACTCGTATAATTTTTAACTAATAACATCTTTGTTGTTTCGTTTGAGTGCTCACTTTATGCAAGGACTTACTAACTGACAAGTACATAGAAATTTAAGCTTAACAATCACATTAAACTGAATCGTTTGGTATATAATAAGATAAAAGAACTCATGCCGATACAATCATCCAACTAAAACTAATCAATATTATTTAAAAATATAAAAAAATATATGCCTGAAATTCACCGATTTATAGGGTAAATAATAATGAAATGAATCGATAATAGTTAATCACCAATCAAAGTATGATTTACACGAATGCATCATACTTTTTGTTATAGTTATAACTAACTATAAGTTATTGCACTTTATTGTATTAAACGTTTAATAGATTTATCAAACTAGCAAGAGTCCTTATTTTAAATCCTTCCGAGTCCTATGTAATAACTGTACAATGGGACAATTTTATTAGTTGTTTCGAACTTATACAGAGAAACGAACAACAGACTAGTGTCTCAATCAAACAAATTAGTAACAGTGCGGATTGGTAAATACATGGAGATTCTTTTAAGAGATTGATTTTGATTGGACATAGGATTAAAAACCTATCAAATCTTTAGTGCACTATCTTCTTTGAGGAGGCACGATAGATAGGTGTCTCTGTATTACAAGTACACTTGTCTACGGTTTTCGATGTGTGTGTTGTACCGAGAATTCAGGAGCATTTCCCAATTCATTTAGTCAGTGGTCGCTAAATGTAAGAGTATAGTTTTCAGTGAGAACCACATTTTGAACCCTAACTTTTAGTTTATTTGAAATTTTCATTCGATACGCTGGAATAAACTACGGTGGCATGTTCATAGAAAACATATGTATATAGTTATAGAAGAGTGGAATAAAATTCCTAATAAAACTCATGACCACATATACACTACTCACTCACTGACTGAATGTAAAAATACTTGCAAATGCTATTGAACACTGAATAAATGATAATTAGTATAAATAAAAAATTAAGAGAAGTGTCTGTTTAATCAGTTTCTCATCACAGTTCTACACCAATGTATATGTGTGTATATGTGTAACTTAACAATCTTCACAACCCCGTAATGCAAATTATCTGTACTCACCAGTGACTAACTTCGTGAGGAATCTTCTCCGAGTTCTAGTGGGAAGACGTGACCAGTGAAGTTCAACCTGTTCGGGTGTAGACAGTAACTACCGAAGACTGTGTATGAGGTTGCGCAACTCCATGAATTGATCAAGTTAGACATTAACACTGTTAGATACCGGCTCAGTGGTCCGATGGTTAGGCGTTCACGCACAATACCGGAGGTCCTGGGTTCGAGTCCTGCGGGGTGCAGGAGTCGTGGATGCGCACTGCTGATGAGTCCCATACCAGGTTTCTAATGGTGGTCTAACATTGATCGATTCATGGTTTCAAAAATGTGTAACTTAACAATCTTCACAAGCCCGTAATGCATATGATTTAATAGTCATCGAGTAGTTACGTAATATAATAATTATACAATATCACAATGAAACCCGAAATCATATTACGTAATCGAAAGAAGTAATTATTTGAAAAATTCAACTCCACAGCTTCTGGGTTACAAGACATTTAAAATAATTAACAAAGCATTTTGACGAAAGATCAATGTTACATAAGAATCAAGAGAGAACTTTTGGAAATATGCAAAATTATAAAAATAAATAAAGAATTTTTGAATATTTTGGAAAAATGAGTTTAAGTCAAAGTTAGACTAAAACCCACTGTCATAATGATGGACAAAGTATGGATAGTGGTTGTACAAACTTACTTCAATTGCAAAGTTTGGGTTTGTGAACATAGAATTGAATGACTTCTGCGATATGCAAAAGACAAACTTGCAAACCATGCGGTAAATTTTATGCAGAATGGGGAATGACCTTAAAGGCTTACTGTCTTGTATCCTCCAAGTAAGGAAGAATAGAGCTCTTAATCACTCCTGTTTGTCCTCTGCTCAACGAGGATGGATGATATTCTTCTATAGGATGACAAACGTGTAGAGTTGAATGCCCTATATTTAACTAGCTCTACAGAAGCAGTTGAATCAGTAAACACACATAGATGCAGCGAATTCAGATAGTCTGTCTTTGTCGGTGGATACCATTGTCGGGTGATTGATTGTAGAACACCACATTCAGTTTGACTGCAATGAATGTTTCCCGCATTGAATTTCTTAACCCTTGATCTATGATTTCCCCCGGTAGCATCAGTTAGAAATTGCAATGTTAAGATAAAAACTAAATGAAAAGAAATATCCTCGCTCTATTTGTTCGTTAGGAATTGTCCCTATACTCAAATTAATGATAAATCTATTTCATACTCTTGAATTCTACTTTGTCAACTTAATTACTGTGCATATATATATATATATACACACACGCTTATGTTATAAGAGTTATAGTCATCTTACCATTCTATTTAATTCTTCATGTAAATCCCCTAGTTTCTTCTTTAATTCTGTACAATAATTGTTTAGCATATCATTTGACTTTTGCAATTCAACTGAATGTTTTGCAGCTTCTTTGGCTTTCTCACAGACAAGTTGAAGTTGTTTATTCTATGAAATGATAAAAATAGAGCAATTTCGTGTCTTTACACCTGAAAGTAGATATTGTTTAAATCACACATTGAAATCGATAGAGTATTAGGTTATAACTTTAGAGATCATTAATTTTGATACTGATCATAATCCAACCACACTATCTGTGCATGTTTTGATCAGACCCATTGCCTAATTAAATTGTTAACATAGTTCTAGGTGGTGTTTCGTGTTTAAAAAACAAACATTGGGTAGTAATCTTTTATTTCAAACAATTTCACAATGAAAACGATTATTTATTGATGTTATTAGGTGGTAGTCTTACTATTGGTGAGGCGGTTGTGTAACTTTCATAGTTTAAATCACTATCCTTGAACTTCCGGTGAAAGCTTAAGACCATGAAGTCCAGTTATAACTCTGGTGAGACAGTGATCCGCTAAGTGGAATGGGAGACGGTTTCACAGTATCTTGGATTGAGTGAAGCTGAACATTAACATTAGTGCATGCTGACACATTAGTCTAGGAGTTAGGCATCCATATTCGAGACCTAGAGTGCCAGGTTCGACCCCTGAACGCAGCGTTGGGAGGTGCGCACTCTCAAACAGTCTCATACTAAAACGGAATGGCCATCCAGTGCTTAGGTGGTGATTTAACCACGAATTATCTTTTGATCAGTTAGTGAACTTATTTGCCTGACTATATTATTACATTAATGATTGTCAGAACAAATAACATTAAAATGATTATAATTTTAACCAACTTCCATCCGTGATGTAGAGTAAGTGCTAGATTACAATCTCAAAATGTTAAACATTCTTTTAATTTCTAAAAACTGTAAAAAGCACTACTTTGATAATTACTAATTATTGCCATTTTTTCACTCACAAAATAGGTAAGAATTAAACCTTAACAGCTATAACTGAAGTAGAAATAATTTTATCAAGACTATTCTCAACTGTAATACAGATAATTCTACGCAAAGTATCTGAGTTATCTTCAAATAGCGGTACACATTCCAAGATTTTAGGTTATTGGAGTGAGTGAATAGGAAACAATGCTTGACCTAGATATCGAGCTAGTAAGGACTAGTATGAAAAGCCTACCTGTAATCTTAAGTTACCTGTTATTTCCCATGGGATTTCGACCCACCTCACTCGTTTTCACTGTCCAGTATAACATTCAACTTACTAATAATCAGAAATCAATCGATCGTGGAATTATAGGCCCCACAGGAGATCAATATCGGACCTAGCAGCCCAACTATAACATCTTGATTTCGGAACTCAGTGATCCAGAACTGGATACGCTGTGAATTATCGATCCCCTCGAGATTATAGGTACGCTTTGCTGACGTGTTTCAACCAGCTCAAAATCTATGTCAAACACGGTTTCATGTTACCTACCACAATTAACTTAACAGATAAACACAGGACTCACAATTTCAAGTTAGTTAGACCAGTGTCCGGAGCACGTCAAGATCAGTAGAGTTCGAATAGCACTGAAGAAATACATAAACATAATAGCTAGCTTCGTGAGAAAATTCTCGGAGTTCTAGTTGAGAAGACGTGACCAATGGAGTTCAACCCTGTCGGGTGTAGGCGGTAACTACCAAAGACAAATGGATGAAGTCGCGCAAAATCCCTTGATCAATCAGAGTTAGACATTAACACCATTGGATGCCGGCTCAGTGGTCCGATGGTTGAGCGTTCACGCATAATGCTGAAGGTCCCGAGTTCGAATCCTGCGAGGTGCAGGAATCGTGTATGCACACTGCTGATGAGTCCCATACCATGACGAGACGGCCGTTCTAATGGTGGTCTAACAATGATTGATTGATGATTTCAAATGTGTAAAAACACAAACCTCCAAAAACTCTGCCCGAAAAAACATAATATTGTGTCCTACTCAGCGACCGGACTTGAACTTTGAACCCTCAAAGAATTATTCAGCTTAGTATGTCTAAATTAGTTCAGTCATCGATAAAAATCCTAATAGATCTATTTATATTACAAACTGTTAATTATTATTTGTGTTAATATTAAAAAAAGCTTAATTAAATAATTTTTTTAAGGTACACTTTATCCACATCGGTACAATGATTTATTCACTACAACAGCACGTGATGCTAAATTATGTGAAGTTTTGATCATTTCATGCCAGTTCCGCATTTTTCTCCACCCCGCACCCCCCCCCCCGCCAAAAACCAACAAAAACACATATTACAGGTGTGCATAGTAGATTTACTGCATGACATAATTAGTCATTTTTTTTAAAACTTCTTTTCACCTTTGGCAAGCATTGATTGATTTTGTTTCCAAATTTTTTAAGTGGTAGTTATCTTTACATCTTTGCCTTTTCATTTCATTGAAATCGGGGTTGGAAGGTTTGGTGGTTAGGGATGTTTTCAATTTGTGCATTGAAAAGGTTATAAATAAATAAATAACTGGATAAATAAGACAACCGAAATCGTCTGAAAACTAGATACACGCCATGCGTGTCAAAAGTATATATTGTGATGAATTTAGATAACATGGCTTATTTATCTATTTAGTTATGATTATGCTGGAAATGTCAGAACTGTGGTTGATGATTTGTGTTTAATGATAACTAGTTCATCAATGATAACACTTTGTCCGCCTCAATTGTAATTCATTGATTTAATTGTATTCATCCTGTCACACATATGTAACAGGTTATAGGCTGGATGTGACTGACTCACAGACTGAAAGATTGTTTGAAATAAAATGAAATGAGAAGAGTTCACTAATGTCTAGATTTGTTAATTAACATCAGTTGACAATGGGAGTAAACAAGAAAAATAATGCTTTTTAGTCAGTCAGTCAGTTGCAACGTAGAACTTCGTACGTATGTACATAAGTTCAGGTTGCCACACCGCATTACTAACACAGACGCAAATGTCAAATCAAATCCCATAGTGATAGAGATAGCAGAGGTATTAATGGAAATGTAGAAGACTAGGGTTTGAAGATATTATTCAAGAAGTATAATTCAGTGAGATAAGATTAGAAAGACAAAGGTAGGTAGAGGTACTGACGATTCCAGAAGATTAGGATTTGAGAGAGCACAACGAATGGATGCACTTGCGCCATTGCAAACGATTTTGAACTATGTCGTTCAATGTCTCTAACCATTGGTGACTTTCATCACGCGGACTCCAACCAGGTAGCCTACATCTACCAACAGGACTCAGTCCACTTGTCAGTGACTTCATGGATATGTGCCATATTTTGGTCTGACCACCCCTAGATTTCTTCCAACCTACTCCTACACCACAAAACATAGTTCGTCGAGGCAGTCGGTGGTTAGGCATTCGTATGAGCCTACAACAAAAAAGTTTCAACTGGATTTTAAGTTTATGCTTTATCCACAAAACATGGAAGTTATCAAAAACAAAACAGGTCACAACCAGTTTACAAATTCTGTAAACTTTATACTTGATAGGAGTTGTGAATTCATATCACTGATAGAAATACTGATAATCGCTTTGATAAAAAAAACAGATAGATGTTGTCTCTGTAATTTCGAAGCATATAATTCGATGATCTTAAACTCCAAAATCAGAAATTTGTTAATATTTAAGTAACATGCATATGGTTCAACTTTTCCTCACTCTATCAACAAAAATCTAAATCACAGTCAGTTGAATTCAGATGTTCTCAGTTTGTTTATTTAATCCTTGCTGAGTTTAAAAGAATGACACTTTAACTGTATATTTCAAGTAGATTGGTTGTTTGAAAATATTACTAGTATTTATTTGTTCACTTAGAAAAAAATAAGTCACCTTGATTTGCCTTCTATGTGATATGTTAAGATAGTATTATATTATCCCCATAAAAGTATATAGCCAAACTGAACAATATCATTC